>JAQJVK010000001.1:121505076-121680368 GCA_035578135.1 Flexamia atlantica
TTTGTGACTGAAAAATCAGTGTTCTTTTCTTCTTACCGGGATTTAGTCTCAAGACTCAGCCACAAAAGGCAGTATGCTCTTCACGTTTAAATCTGCGTACGTCGAATTATACGAAACACCAAATCATCGGACAGGCATAGATGTAATAAAAAAATATTAGGAACGCCTCCAGGAAAAACGATAACTCCCGCTACCGAAATATAGATGGTGCCACTTAACTCTTTTATATAGTACATAATTATGTCCTTGAAACAAATCAACAAAAATCAATGAAGCCATGATCAAAGAAATCAATTTATTACCATCTGTATCAACGTATACATTTCCGAAGCTAACTACCAGCTGATAGTTTTAAGAACATTAAAAATGTAAACAAAAATCGTCCAACATACTTTTAAATGGGAAAATTTGAAAACTTTGGCCTCGCCGAAAACCCCTTTATACTACGAATTTTGTAAAATCCGTTCTTAGCGGATGCCTACGCCCTAAGAGGAACATCCATGCAAAGTTTCAAGGTTCTAGGTCAAGTAGTTTGGGCTCTACGATGTTTCCACTGAGTGGTATTTGACAAATATATAGTAGACTAGCAGAACCCGTGGCTTCGCTCACGATAAAAATTATCGTCTAACCTTGATATGAAGAATCTAGAGGTCTGAATAGAAAATATTTATATCAAGGAATATGTCATGGAGAGATATGTTTGTTTAATGGCGGAATGTAGGATAAAATGTAGATACCACAGTAGGATGTAGGATACCACAGTAGACAGTGAAGGTTTTCTTTTCACCGTTATAGCTCGAAAACGGCCGTACCGATTTTAACACCAAATGTGTCGATTTTAAGGTACTTCTTTGTATATTTACCAATACGTCCCTGGATTGCCTAGTAGGGCATCAATTAAGTACAGTAAAGGGCTGAATGTTCGAAACAGTTATGGTGCTATCCGTGGGCAGTATTTCAAACTCGATTCACTTAGTTTTTAACTTAAAATATAGGCGGGAAGTAATAATTTAAGATCAACCACTGATTGCAGCATTTATTTTCCCGTGAAAAGCCGGGACACCGTCGAATTAGATGAAAAAGGTATTTGCCAAATTATTGTAACTGACATGATTGTAATTAAAAACATAAAGGCCGGCCTAAGGAAATAACTATAGCTCCCGCTGCCTAAAAAGATGGTACCATATAATGAGCTTATGATTAAACGTATAAGGTACGAAACTTAACCAAATGTAACTTTTATATAGTACGAATAACCTAACAAAATCATCAAAACAACCATAAAACCATGATAAAAGGAATCAAATTATAAATCAGCTGTAACAACGTATCCGTTTGTGAAGCTAATATGCTTGATTTAATAAAATTTGAAATTTAAACAAAAGATCATTCATTACGTTAACATGGGGCATTTTCAAAGCTTCAGCTCCACCAAAAACCTCTAAAAACCTCGAATTAAAAAAATCCGTTCTTGGTGAATGCCAACACTCTGTAAGGAACGTCCATGCAAATTTTCAAGGTTCTAGTTAAGTCGTTTTGGCTGTACAATGATAGGTCGATAGTTCAGTGGTATTTGACAAAAATATAGTAGAAAAGATAGTATAAATATAACTTACAATCGGGGATTTGTATAATAATTTATAAATTTTTACATAAATAGATCAAACAATCATATCATTCCAGCACATTCTGTTTGTGACTGAAAAATCAGTGTTCTTTTCTTCTTACCGGGATTTAGTCTCAAGACTCAGCCACAAAAGGCAGTATGCTCTTCACGTTTAAATCTGCGTACGTCGAATTATACGAAACACCAAATCATCGGACAGGCATAGATGTAATAAAAAAATATTAGGAACGCCTCCAGGAAAAACGATAACTCCCGCTACCGAAATATAGATGGTGCCACTTAACTCTTTTATATAGTACATAATTATGTCCTTGAAACAAATCAACAAAAATCAATGAAGCCATGATCAAAGAAATCAATTTATTACCATCTGTATCAACGTATACATTTCCGAAGCTAACTACCAGCTGATAGTTTTAAGAACATTAAAAATGTAAACAAAAATCGTCCAACATACTTTTAAATGGGAAAATTTGAAAACTTTGGCCTCGCCGAAAACCCCTTTATACTACGAATTTTGTAAAATCCGTTCTTAGCGGATGCCTACGCCCTAAGAGGAACATCCATGCAAAGTTTCAAGGTTCTAGGTCAAGTAGTTTGGGCTCTACGATGTTTCCACTGAGTGGTATTTGACAAATATATAGTAGATAAATGTCAACAAACATATAACCAATGAACTCAGAACACTCAAAACAAACAAATAATTTAATCTCATGAAAAAATTCAATCATATGGTCAGTTTTATAGTCCACCAAAAACTGGCTTGGTTCATTGTGGTCGTTTTAGGCCTACATCTCCAGCCAATTTCAATAAAACATATTATCAATACTCATAATTTTAAACATATCATATATTATGCTACATTTTCAGGCAGTTTAGACCAAGACATCCCCCCCCTCCAAATGCTCTTACTTTATTAAATTTAAAAATAATTTGTATTTTTTTATATAGTATATATTTTCTGCAAAATCTTGATCAATGAACTCTTAACTATTCAAAATAAACACAAATAAAATATTCTACACCTGCAAATTTAATCATATGTTCAGAATTGTATTTTTTTTAACATCTCAAATCAGGGTGTCTATACTTTTTGGAGGGATAAATTAAAAACAATATTGGACAACGTAATGTGTTTAGCACATCCAATATCATCCAATATCTAAGCAACGGATTGGCGTAGAAAAATAATTCAAAATGCTAAATTGTTTGTTTTTTTAAGCTGAATCCAATTTTGACAGTTAAGTTTAAAAATAATTAGTAAAAAGGTGTTAAATCTTGAATATAAATTTTATTTTGTGAAAAAACCTTCTTAGAGTAAATCAATCTTGCTGGTTTTCGAACTCGAAGTCATGAATGACGCTTTACACGTTTGTTCCAAATTTCATCAAGATCGGACCTTTTTTACAAAAGTTATCGCGCCTACGGACAGGTATATATACATATATATGAAAATGAACGAACAGTGCTTTTGGGGTCTAGGGACCTCAAAATGAAAAAATAACATGGTCCCGGGCTTAAGTCTCACCGTGCCGCCTACGGTAATAGCTACTTCCCTATAGGGGAAATTCGCTAAAACCATTATGTAATCACTAAGGCTATGAAAATATTATTTTCACCTCACTACGACGAAATCACCTGTTTTACAAACGTCAAACGCGGACCGAAACACACCGTTTGCCTCCACAGGACCGAAAACGTTGGGGGCCCTAGGGCCGAAAGTCAGCTGATAGTTTATTTGCTTGAAACAACGTCAGAACATCGCAAAATTATACGGCATTCAAGACAGGGTAGTTGCGCTCATATGATTGTCATAGCTGTGTTTTGTTTTCAAGTGAGTCAAATAATAATCAGTCTTTTTTAATTATTTAGGGTATATTTCATTGTGTAGTGTGGTGAAAAATAGCGTTCGCACCTCGGCTGAAAGGGTTTTGCAGCTCTTAATCGTTTCAAATTCTCGACTTCGTCTCGAATTTTAAACACGATCTCGAGCCTGCAAAACCTCATTTTCGGCCCTTGTTGCGAAATATACTATTTTGTCGAGTAAATGGTTGTATTAGTGTATTTTATGCTTATTTTGATGACCTGTTCCAAGCCTTTTAGGCCTAATTTAATTTAATACTACAACCAAATAAATATATTTAATCACCACATTCACGCTTACCCCATGTATTTTCGTGGTAACATCATTTATATTTCCATAAACTTAGAAACATAATTTTTATAACTTAGATTTTTTTAGAACAAGAATAAATGCGCAAACTAAATTAAATCAATAAAATATCAGCGAATATAACAGCTTTCATTCAACATGAAAAAGTGTCTGCCGAATATAGTTTATAACAAAATTATTTTGATATAAAATCTATGTCATTATCTCCTCAATTTAATACAGATTGCAACTGTGTGAATTAATTGAAAATCAACCAACTACGAGCGAAGATATAGCGGTTTTTGTGAGCGCGAACACGGTAGTCCCGTGTACAGTTCGTGCCAGAAAGGAAAAGAGAGTGTCGGACCGGTCCAGGTAGGCCCGGGCAGCCCTAATCCACTGTTGTTACAACACCTATTGTTGTGAGGCCGGCCGGCGACGGGGGTGGGCAGCCCCCACGCCTGAGTCATTGACTGCGGGCCGCTTCGAAATTCCTTATACCAGGAATTACTCAAGAAATAACTCGCCGGCCGGCCTCACGACAATAGGTGTTGTGACAACAGTGGATTAGGGCTGCCCGGGCCTACCTGGACCGGTCCGACACTCTTTTCCTTTCTGGCACGAACTTTAAAGTGTGGCTGCAGCGGCGCTGGCGCGGTTCACCCGTTAGCGGTGGGGGGAGAGCCGAGCTGCCGGACCGAAAACACAGCACACAGCGCGCGAACCAGTTGTATTATAGAGATCGCTGTCATGTAGTTAAGAGGGGCAAGTTGGAAGAGAGATACATGTTAGTTGGGGTAACGTGAAGGGAGGGAGAGAGAGACATGGCTTCGGGAAAGAGACCTGGCAGGAGGGATAACATGGGGGAGAGATACATTACAGTAGGGGTTACATTGGTGGGTAAAAAGAGACATTGCAGAAGGGATAAACTAAGGGGAAGAGGGAAACAGGGGTTGGAGGGAGAGAGACACGGAAGGAGGGGTAATGTGGGGGAGAGAAACATGGCAAGTGCGGGGAGGGGGGGAGATCCAGGAGTTTCCGTCGAATCCCACTGTTAATCCTACCTACAAATCTTAACTAGTAAACCATTACACCAGTTGAACACGTGTGCTAAGCCGTGCCGCAGCACAAGGAGGTTGTGTGATGTCAGCGTCCGTTGACATTTGCCAACCGAGTGCCACATCGTGAGCAATACTTGTCAAACAACATTAACAACACTAACTGCCATGTTCATTACAGTGTTTGTGTTGGCTCTACTCGACTCTTCTGTTTATTGTGCGAGTTGTTACCAAACGTTAATTGGGAGTTATTTTGTTTTTTTACAAGTACAGTTACAAAGTGCAAGTATAAAAATAAAAATATCAATATAAATATCAGTATATATATAAAAATAGTCAATATAAATGACAAATAAAAGGGTTTTGTAAGGCACAGTGTAATTATAGGACTTTGAAATATTATTTATTGGATCGAGAGGAACGATTCCAAACAAAAATATCTCATTCAATTTTTTGTCATGAAGAGTTGGGTTTAAAAAATTAAAACAACAACTTTATAACCAAAAATTAAATGACTAAAAAAATTGTAAATAAATTGTAAATAACATTTTTGTTTTAAGCAGCTTTTAATGTGTAAGAAGATTATTTGTTTCATATGATATATGAATATTTATATATCATGTAAAGTTATATATATATTTTATTATTATGAATAGTTATATATATTATCATAGTATGTAAAGTTTTGTAATTTAGTTTGTATTGAAGTATTTGAGGGAGCAGTCAAACACTGGAATAACCTAAGAAAGTATACACAAAATGATCCTAATTTACTGTAAAAAAATTGTTGACATTCTTTAAAATCTCAAAATAAACGGATAACACAATGAAAGGGTCAAGGCTAATTCAAGATATAGTCTCCGGGTTTTTAAATTGACAATAATGAAAAATAAAAGAACTACCTCTTCCTTATTTATTCGTAAGTCAAAGGCAATTCGAGATCGAGACTGTTTATCTTTCTACAGATTCTTTTACTGCTTCATTGTTTTTTTTCTTTCGGACATGTTTCACAGAACAGTTTAAAACTTCGGTATAATGAGGATAAGATTAATATCTCGCTTGTAAGATTTAATATTTTTATAGCGAAGATAAAATATTCTTTAATAGTTTACCAACTCCATTACTTGATTAATTGTTGCTGAAAGTAGAGTCAGTAAAGATTTGCATAGTAAATAGTTTAAAAGTAGATTTAAATTACAAATTTAATTTAGTAATTGTAATTTAAATTAACATTTTCACGAGGCGAAACTCTTGGCTTTGTTACAGTGAAGCTAGGACCTTCAAAATACCATGAAATACTTATTATGCATGTTTGTAATATTTACTATTTTAAAGTGTTTTTTTTGTCAAATTTAGATTTAAATTCGATACAATCGCTGTTTTTTATGGAAGACAAAATAAAATTTTTTCTTCCATTCCTTTGTAATAAATGTATAAAACCTGGTATTTCAATGAAGGAGTAAGACAAATAAGTTGTATCAATTCACCCAGCATACATTATTAATTTGCTTCACCTCATATTGCAAGCAATAAAATTAATTTTATGCGCAACACGTGATAAATATTGCAGTAAGCGTTCAGCAATGTAAACGAGATAAGAGAACCGGCACTTTAATAAAGCAGTGTTACACAGTACTTCACAACTTTATCTTGAGTACGCAGTGTGCCTTCTCATAACATTGAGCCTACTTTAACCGAGTTCAGCAATAACCAAGTCAACTTTATGACCTACTAAAGCATACACAATGTTTGTTGAGTTTCCCAAAAAATCAATCTCGGGTGGCTACAGTTTATACATACATGAAATATATTTACACATGCTAAAAGAGGGTTAGTTTATCAAATCAAGATCAAAATAATATGGAAGTATTCTATAATAAACTTCCTTTATTTCCCGCCAATCTAACTTCCTCCAAGTCCTCTAACTATCTTAAGTAACCTGGTGAACCGAGCCTTGCTCGGTGTTTATTTCATGTTTGCTAGTTCATCCAGTTACTATAAAATATTTCAATGTCATAAATTGATAAATAGAAACTTTTTTATTGCTCCATGAACTCTTCATCCCACTCGCTGTATTTTTCCTTGATGGCTGTAGATTCCAAACAGCTGTAATGATTACTTCATTTGCTTACACTTCCCTTGTTTATTTTCGTTGCTATCATGGCAACTCATAAGGCCAATGTTAAAATTTTACAACTTTAAAATTCGTGTTATTACGTTATTAGATTTTCTCTGGCCAAGTAATCTGCCTAGAATATTTTTTTTAGTCATAAATAACTTATTTCTAAAATCTGAAGAAAATCCTCGGACCCGTTTTTGAGATAGTTGTGCAAACATACAAGCAAGCACGCACGCACGATAACATTGCTCGTATTAGAGTATAGGATAGGATGATTGTTTAAAAGATCTGATAGAGTTAGAGTAATCAAAATGCCGATAGTTCTTGTTTGGCAAATAAGTGAAAATTCTGAAATAGAATGCGAGGAACGTAATCAGTCACACTTATAGAGGCTCTTATCTCCAAATTTGCCTTTCTTCAATCAACATTTATTATCAAACACCGTCTTGATAACAAGCGACTCGTTTGAAAATACCACAAAATGACAATTTAATTCCTCCCAATACTTTTTAAAGTAATTTATTATGTAAGTACAATACTCCTACATTAACACTATGTTCGTATTCCAGTTTATATGCACATGCAACAAAATATTACGCTTTTTTAGTTCTTATGTGTATACATATTTATTTTTATTTATAAAAATGTGTAGAAGACCTCCTAGACCAAGATTTTTTTCATCAGGTTACTCATATTTTTAGTCTGGATTGAAATTTAAATATGTTAACATATCAGCAAATGGGGGAAATAAATAAAAATGATATGTTACAGTTTGTAGTTAGTATGATAGGCTTATGGTATATTGCCGTGCTTGAGCGTGCCTTATATTTGTTTCTCTTTACTACTGTATTGGTTTATACTTAGCTTCTATTGGTTTGAAGGTTTAAACCGATAGAAGCTTCAAGGTCATATTATGACATGGATATGGTTTATTCACAATAAATACCAATTATCAAATCCCTTGTATTTGAGTGGAACTAGTGACCTTGAAGCTTAAATTGATTTGATTTCAACGCGCTACAGTAAAAGGAATATTAAGACAATAATAATGTGTGTAAAACTCAATAATTTTTATTAAAACTTATCATCAGTTTTTAATTTTGGCATTTTCAATGTCAAAATTCAAGAATTTACAATGTATTCCACTTCTATTGGTGGATTAAATCATCAGTGACTATTACCATCCTGCAATACACAATCCTTAACAATCCTTGCCCAATATCCTACTACAATGCGAGTCAGCGATAAATAAAAGCGTCGATAAAGTCTTTATCACGTTCAAGGTCATTCTTTATCACGGCTGCGGAGTCGCCTTTATCGCAGTCTAGATCAATACACTCAACTGCCACCCATTGTTGTGTCTTTTGTGATATATTGCCACACATGAGTGTGAAAAATATTTTAATTCTTGTGAAAATATTTGTCTTCGTTATTAGGATGGGTTGTTGTTTTCGACATTTTCATATTTCAATAAAATATAATACAAGCACGGGAAATGCATTTACTTTAACTTCAGAACTGGATTCATGTAAGCGAAGTTAAAAATTTAGAAAGTACAGTAAAGGAAATTAGTCATAAAGATAAAAGGATCCACCTCTTGGAATCCAATGATGATTACCTTGTGCAATTTGTTTTACGCATGCAAAGTTCACAAAACGAACATTCTTGCAATAATATTTTACAATAGCTTTCACAAACGACTTATATGAAAGGCAGTTGAGTCTACATATAAAGGTCAAAGAGTAAAAAGTGAGACAATGAATGTCGTTTATATTTAGTTTAATAATAATTACTCGCTCTCATGTAACACTTTGTTCTCTTTGTCATTGCCAATTTATTTTAAGGAAAACATTATAACATCTGCGTTAAACAAAACTAATGTTAAAATAAAATAAATATTGTATGTCTTTTTCAAATGTTAAATTTCTATTTCAGTGAAATATGTTGTTTAAAAGAACTGCTTCGTTAAATATCAATAACCATCGTACTCGTTTTCTGATAACCGCAAGTTTTCAAAGTATATGTGAATAGGCCCTACTTATAAATTACTAAACGAAATCTTATAAATACATTTTTTTAATTTTTAGCGAATTTCCCCATAGGGAAGAAGCTATTACCGTAGGTCTCATGGTAAGACCTTAGCCCGAGACCATGATAACTTTTCGTTTTGGAGCCACCAGAAGCAAAAAACACCATTCGTTTGAATTTTTATATAATATTATATATATATATATATATATATATATATGTGTGTGTCTCTAAGCACGATAACAGCCGTAAAAATGGTCCGATCTTTATGAAATTTGGTACAGACATGTAAAGTGGTAATCAATTGGACGAGTTCGGAAACCAGCCCAATCGGACTACCGGAAGGGGGGGTAAAGCGGGATAAACCCCCCCCAAAAAAGGGTTTTTAGAGTTTTTTACAAAGAAAAGTAAAATTTAACAAATTTTGGTTGAGACCATTGAATTCAGCTCAAAAAAACAAAGTATTTTGAATCACTGCTCTATGTCTATTGGTTACGGAGATATTGAAAGTGGTAAACACAGTACGTTGTCCCAATGTTAACCTTATGGGAAATAAGTAAAATTCTATATTTCGCTTATTTCTCAACTTATCTTGATTAAACTTGGTAAATAGGTTCTTCTAGTGCAGATTTACTAAATATTGAATTAAAGCCACCCAGTTTTAATATACCTGTTGCAGTAAACCTGCATACTCATTCCCCATGTTATTCTTATGGAGCTTACCAAAACATGTCAAATCTCGCTATGTTGGATTGAAAAATGTTGTTTTGTATTTGAAATTCGCTGAGTATGCAGGTCTGCTGCGACGGGGGTATTCTTATATTTTTTGCTTTTGTTTCTTAGCCTGGCCCTCGTCATTGAAACCGACTGAACTGCATTGGGATTTTGCCGCGTCTGTAGTTTTTCTGTACCACATTGCTCTTTGTGCCCAATGTGAGGACTTTCTCCTGTTCATATTTCTGTTTTGTGTATTAAGTGTTTTTAACCTAATACACTAAGGCACTCAAAGTTTTTATGAAGAAAAATGTAGTTATAAGTAATCTTACACTATCTGCAGTTATGAAGGCCGCGTCATATTGGGCGAGTTAACTCGGCCAAGTCAGCTCGGCCCAGTTGCTAGGATCAGCTGATTCCTACACTTCAGATTTGTCGACTCGCCCATTTGTCAAAACCTGTTTAGGGCCGCGTCACATTGGTCGAGTAGGAGGGCGAGTTAGACGGGCGAGTAAGACTCGGCCGTCAACTCGACCAGTGTAAACCGCCTTTTTTCAAATGGGCAAGTCGAGTTGACAATTCTAAACAATAGGAATCAGCTGATCCTATTGCAACTCGGCCGAGTTACTCGACCAATGTGACGTGGCCCTTACAACGGTCGAGTTGACGGTCGAGTGTAACCCGCCCATCTAACTCGTCCTCCCACTCGACCTATTTGGCGCGGCCTTGACTGATCCCACCGGCACATTTGTGTGAGTCAAGCAGAAAAATTACAACTGCCGTATTAATATGACCACTGAGTATAAAGGTGGATTTACACGGGTAGAGTTAGTGGACGAGTTAGTTGGGCGAGTTGCTACGCCCGTTTGACTCGCCCGGTATGAAAAATTGAATTGGATCGATGAAAAATTGGGCGAGTTATATAAATTACCTTCTCGACCGCTAACTCGCCCAGTTTGACTCGCCCTGCTAACTCGCCCGCCAACCCAACCCGTGTAAATCCGCCCCAGGCTGCGCTTTGGTCGAGTTGGAGAGCGATTTATGTAAACCGACGTTGAGAAATGGGCGAGTCGAGTGGCGGGTGAGTTGACAATTCTAAATTATAGGTATCAGCTGAGTCTAGCAACTCGGTCGAGTTGACTCGGCTACCTGCAGTTATGACTGATCTCATTGGCACTTGTGTAAATCGATCAGAAACATTAAAACTGCCGTACTTCATGACTCTGAGTAAGTAAATGCCGAAAACTATTGTTGTTAATTAATTTTTTGCAGACATGTGATATCAGCTCGGCTAATATCACATGTTACTGTTTTCCAAAGTTACTGTTCTTTTATATTCTAGGTTTTTTTACACCTAAAGACACAATCAGATAACAAATCCCGAAACGTCGTGAAACTTCCTTCTACCTTCTAGTTGTTGCACATGTCCACAGAAATTCAATTATTGACGTAAATTCACCATAACGTTCGAACGATTTATTTAAACAATACCCCAGTTGCAGCAGACCTGCTACTCAGCGAATTTCAAATGCAAAAGAACATAATTCAATCCAACATAGCAAAATTTGACATGTTTTTGTAATCTCCATAAGAATAACATGGGGAATGAGTATGCAGGTTTGCTGCAACAGGTATTTTAAAACTGGTTGGTTTTAATTCATTATTTAGTATATCTTAACTAGAAGAAGCCATATACCAAGTTTTATCAAGAAATTATAAAAAAAGGAAGATATAGCATTTTTTTATTTCCCATCAGGATAACATGGGGAATGATTATACAGGTTTGCTGCCACAAAAATGGAAATTTCGGGGATTTTAGACTAAAATACATGAGATCTCATTTAGATTAATAGTCCAGTAACTGAAGGTAAAAAAAGGCGAAACTGGAGAATTTTCACGGACAGCACCGATTTGCATGAAAATTTGGATTTAGGTTCTACTTAACCCCTACTTCAAAGTTAAAAATGTTTTAAGGGTTGCTTTTTTCCAGGGGGTGGGTGCCACCCCTTCTAGGGGGTGAAAATTGTTACATTGAATCTAAGCCCGGAAATGGATATATTGATCGATTCTAAGCAAATTTTGTTCTGTAAAGTTTTTTCTTAGAGTCAATACTTTTCGAGATATTCACGATTGAAATTGGCAATTTTTCCCCCAAAAACCACTTTTTCAAACGGTTTTCCACAAATAACTCAAAAACTAAGAGGTTTAGCGAAAAAGTTATAATGAAATAAATTGTAGTTTATGAAAAACAAAGAAAATGGTGGGCTTGTGAAGTCGGTAAACCTAGTTGGAGCCAAGTTATGGCTTGTTTAAGAGTGGTTTTAATTCGTCGAACGCCAAAACGCACAATTTCAATGTGAACTAACTAAAAAACTAAGTTTTTTTTCGAGGAAAACTTACTGAAAATGTCTTAAAGATTATTAAAAGACCTTTAATTTTGTTTTTTTTTTTTTGTAAAAGTTAATATCGTAAAGATTAAGCGAGTTATGATCAAAATAAAGTTGGTTTATATTTTTTCGGCGATAAATAACTTGAAGGTGAACGTTTGAAAGTTATTAGCCTTTAACGACTGTCAACAATGAAAGCCGCACACTCTTTCCCTTTCCTGGTGGGAAACAGCTGAACCGGTAGCAGTGTTGCCAACGTAGTTAAAAAAAGATGCCCAAAGATTTACATACTACAAAAAGTAGATGGTAGGTGAACTTTGGAAAGTTATTATATTTACAAGAACCTTAGAGTAATATAAATAGTTGACACACTATTAACTATTTTTTTATTTTTATGTTTACAAGGCTACCAACCGATAAAAAACATTTTTGTTATTGAAAAAAATCAATCGGTACATTATTTGAGATAGTTGTTAAAATATGTAATTGGTTTATCAGCCATAACTCGGTAAATTTTTAAGTTACGAAGGTTTTCTAAGTTTCATTTTGTACGTTTTTTTAGGAGCTATAAGCTCACAGAGTAGTATTTGTTTTTTCAACCCTTAAGAAAACACGGGGTGAGCTGAAAGGGTTTGAAAATATCGGTAATTTGTCAACAATTGAAGACTTTGAACGCGTGCATCATCGTTAATTATTGTCAAAAAAAACAAAAAAAGTATGAAAATAGTTTGTTAAATCAATTGCTACAATCTTTTACTCAAAAAAATTTTTCCTATCACCTATAGATTTAGAGTTATCTTGAAGAAAAGGTATTTTTTTGTTATCGCTAAAATTCCCTTTTTATTTTAAATTCACATTTTTTCCAAAAATAAGCTCTTAAAAGAGTTCAAACTACTCGAGCCTATTGAAAACACATAATTGAAGGGAATTGCAGAGCGGTAAGGATTAATTTCAATTTGAGTCCTAATTGGGGGATGATATTTCAAGATTTTTATCACCGAAAAAATATAAACCAACTTTATTATAATCATGAAGCGCTTAATTTTTACGATAATAACTTTTTCAAAAAACAAAAATTAAGGGTCTTTTCAATGATCTTTAAAAAATGTTCAGTAAGTTTTCCTCGAAAAACCTTTTGTTATTTAGTTATTTCCTTTTTCAACAAAACAAAATTAAGGGTCTTTCAATGATCTTTAAAAAATGTTCAGTAAGTTTTCCTCGAAAAAACCTTTTGTTATTTAGTTATTTCACATTGAAATTGTGCGTTTTGGCTTTGACGAATTAAAACCACTCTTAAACAAGCCATAACTTGGCTCCACCTAGGTTTACAGACTTCACAAGCCCACCATTTTCTTTTTTTTCATGAACTACAATTTATTTCATTATAACTTTTTCGCTAAACCTCTTAGTTTTTGAGTTATTTGTGGAAAACCATTTGATAAAGTGTTTTTTTTTTGGGAAAATGGCCAATTTCAATCGTGAATATCTCGAAAAGTATTGACTTTAAAAAAAAAACTTTATAGAGCAAAATTTGCTTAAATCGGTCAATACCAGGTGAAACCAGCATTCTGGAACTGAGCACCTCTTCTGACCAAAATAAAAAACAAAACTAAACAACAAGGACTAAACACATGGCCATAACCAAGATCAACATGTTTTTTGCGAATTTCCCCTATAGGGAAGAAGCTATTACCGTAGGTCTAATGGTAAGACCTAAGCCCGATACTACGATAACTTTTTGTTTGGGGCTACCAGAAGCAAAAAACACCATTTGTTCGAATTTCTATCCATCGATCCATCCATTCATCCATTCATCCATCCATTCATCCATCCATCCATCCATCCATCCATCCATCCGGCCGGCCGGCCGGATGGATGGATGGATGGATGGATGGATGGATGAATGGATGGATGAATGGATGAATGGATGGATCGATGGATAGAAATTCGAACAAATGGTGTTTTTTGCTTCTGGTGGCCCCAAACAAAAAGTTATCGTAGTATCGGGCTTAGGTCTTACCATTAGACCTACGGTAATAGCTTCTTCCCTATAGGGGAAATTCGCTAAAAACATGTTGATCTTGGTTATGGCCATGTGTTTAGTCCTTGTTGTTTAGTTTTGTTTTTTATTTTGGTCAGAAGAGGTGCTCAGTTCCAGAATGCTGGTTTCACCCAGGTCAGCATTCTGGAACTGAGCACCTCAGGTGTTACAGAAATCATTCTTAAGGTGCACTATAGGCCTGCATTGCCTTTATTGCCAGTTGCTAAGATTTCCGCATCGGTTCCCAAGATTCCACAATCCTAAGGCCCAAGTTTACCTGTCAGAATGTCTACTTCATAGCCTACAAGCCGTTCGGAACCAGTTTATAAATAGCCGTCTGGTTCATCTCATTGCGAGAGTTCACAGCAAGTAGGCGAGAGGAAACCCGTCAAGGACATCTGAGATAATGCAACCAATGTTCTCGGCTTCGTATCATTGCAAGCTTCGACATATCTGAAACAGCTGGTTACTTCCCTTTATTATTTACGGCTGGCACCAGCTGGCATCAGAGAGCACTTTGACCAGAAATACAGGGTGTCCCGAAATTATGGTAAAATATTTTAGTATGTGATTGCTGAGGTAAAAATAAGAAAAAAGGTTCATATAAACATAGGGCCTAAAGTGCTTCGTTTTCCGTCTGTGCGTCAGTTTGTGTTTTTTACATGTTTAATTATATCTCACGAACCTCTTGACGTATAAACTTCAAACTTCGTACATGGATGGTCATTATTAAGAACTATTTTTGCAAGAAGTATCAAAATTCTACTTTGTACCATTTCAAAATGGCGGATGTTTTTTGTTTTAAAAGCTAAATATCTTAAAAAACGTAAATTTTAGAAAAATTATACAAGAGACAAAAAAATTTGTGAAATTTAAACCCATTAACGCTGATATTAAGATTATGATGATCGGACTACTAATAACGGAGAAATTTTAATTTTTCTGAATAAAAACATGGTCCTTTAGAACAAACTGTCAGAAATTTCCATGTATTTGTTTGGAAAAATTAAAAATTTCTCCGTTATTAGTAGTCCGATCATCATAATCTTAATATCAGCGTTAATTGGATTAAATTTCACAACTTTTTTGTCTCTTGTATAAGTTTTCTAAAATTTACGGTTTTTAAGATATTTGGCTTTGAAAACAAAAATCAGTCGCCATTTTGAAATGGTACAAAGTAGAAATTTGATACTTCTTACAAAAATAGGTCTTAATAATGACCATCCATGTACGAAGTTTGAAGTTTATACGTCAAGAGGTTCGTGAGATATATAATTAAACATTTAAAAAACACAAACGGACGCACAGACGGAAAACGAAGCACTTTAGGCCCTATGTTTATATGAACTTTTTTTTTATTTTTACCTCAGCAATCACATACTAAAATATTTTACCATAATTTCGGGACACCCTGTATATACTTATGGTCCAGCTGGAGCTAGTTTGGGGTCATCCAGAATTTAAAGTCGTCGTAGTCTGATTAAGGCGGCGGTCTACCTCAAGTTCCGAGCGCTAAAACAGGGTTTTGTATCTTATTCATTGATCGCTGGATTTTCATATGATTTCCAATATTTTGGTGTCATTTTAAAAAGGACATGTTTTTGTAGGTCGCTATAATTTTAGAATTTTGGATTTTATCCCCGTTTATTTACAGGAATTGTGTAAATCTTTCAAGAAAAGGTAGTTTTTTGATAGATTTTAAAGTTTCATAACTAATGACAGAAACGCTTTATAGAAAAATAAAAATTGTAGAGACATATAAAATATTCTGAAGAAAGTGAACCCACTCTCATTTTTATTAAATCTTAAAAAATAAAGCTTTTGTCGTCCAGATACGAAACGTCTGCAAGCTTACTTCAGCGCGCTTTAGCCCTATCTTTACAATGTTATTTCGCTCTGTGACGCAGATTTTTCTGTCAAGGTAGACCGCTACCAACAGAGGGGGCTTCTGTTAGTACCTTATTTTGGCTATCGGGTGGTCTATAATAACCGCTAACATTTCAAACAGTTATTTATCAGCTGTTACTTCACTTAGACAGTTGATTTTTGCAACAATTAAAAGCCCAGCTGATGGCATTTTAGTTTAAATGGAGCAGTGGACTGTTCAACACGGGCTTCCGCTGTCGAAGCTTTTTTTTTTAAATAACGAGTCCATTATTACTGCACAACGGTTATTTCGCAATAACTTCCACATTCATCGCAATGATGCTGTTCCTCATGCAACTACTTCTGGTGGTGGGGCTACTTGAAGAGCAAGGTTTTCGCCGCGAAACCCCAAACTATTGGAGATCTGAAGAACAGCATCCGTAATTAAATTGCCGCAATATCAATGTCCATGATATGACGGGTGATGGCGAGTTTCCAAAAAAGATTGGAAACATGCTTGGATTTCGGTGGACATCATATGAGGAATGTAATATTCCATAATAAAAATGGTTTAGCTATGTAAATATTTTGTAAATATTTCCTTGAGTTTTAATAAACTATAAGTTTTATTTAACACAGCGTTGTTTCATTTATTACTTCACACCCGCAAAACAAACATTGCATAGATTTCACATATTATTTATTTTTTATATTAGAAAAGTCGAATAGTTTGAACAACTTATAATTACAATAAATGCTATTAATTAAAGAACCATTATGTTCTTTAACCATTATGTGGTTATTAAGGACCACCAAGAACTTTAACATTTTGTATTTTATATTTCACAAATCAATTATTAATTATTTTCCGTGCAACTAAATGATATTTCACCTCATCCTGATACTTAAATTAATTGGTGACATCAGTACACTCTGTTGGCGATTCACTATAACTAGGAGCTCTTTAACCCTGGGCCACTTAAAACCTGGTATACATGTGACATGGTGTAAAGAAAAAAGAAAGGTGTGTGCAGAGTCAGCTGGTGTGACGTAGTTGGGCTCTTACAACTAGTGCTTACGACTACAATATAAATCAATTAATGCAACTCAATCAAAATATTATTGTGTACAGTCTCAGTTCTGCTGTAATGCCGCTACGTTCATGAGCCCAATGACGTCATACCAGCTGACTGTGCACACACCTTTCTTTTTTCTTTACACCATGTACATGTGATAATGCGATTGAAGGTCTGCTTCATATTTAAAAAAAGTCAATAGTTTAACTTTTTCACCTGTAGGAAAGTATTAAATGTTCTCGTTGCAAATGCTGTAGTTAAAAAAAATCTATTTTCAATCAGGTTATTGGACCCGAATCCCTCGTAGCAAATAAATGAGCAAAATTAATTTTCAATTGAGTTATTGGACGCTAATCTCAAAATTTTAATCGACACAGCATAGTAATTGACTACCTATTTAATTTTTTGTTTATCCACGGATTAATGTCATAAGCATATTACAGCATAGTTCTTTATCTGAGATTTGGCCTTAATCGTTCAACTTTTGGTTTCCCTTGATTAGCAATTTATACGTAATGTGCTGTTGTATTCCGAGATAATGGAAATATCTACAATTGAAAAAAAGTAAAATAAGTTGCATTTGAATTTCGCGTGATTTGATTTGAATATGCCTGTGTCAGGCGTGTGCTTTCTATTGATAAAGTCAACAATCTTTTCAAATCGATTTTCGTATCTTTGAAACAGTAAAGAAATTCTATTTTTTGGAAGTTATTTAAGTTTTTATTGTGTACCGTTCAGAACATACTTTCTTTCCTTTCCATATCCGTGTTTTCCCAATTTATCGCAGTTCATTTTTTAGTCTCAACCAGCTGTGACCTTCGAAGTGGCAACGTCGCTTGCTAGGGCTGTCAACCCAGAAACCCCTATCCTCCTGGTCAACTGATCCTAAGTAAACAACAATCGTGAATTCTAAGTAAAATATAATAAGAAAAAAACTTA
Organism: Flexamia atlantica; assembly: GCA_035578135.1. Classification (NCBI taxonomy): domain Eukaryota; kingdom Metazoa; phylum Arthropoda; class Insecta; order Hemiptera; family Cicadellidae; genus Flexamia; species Flexamia atlantica. Next base: position 121,523,084 of record JAQJVK010000001.1, read on the forward strand.
CGGCAACCCTCAGGTGCGACGTTGCCATTTACCAGCTCGGCGGGCTGGCTTTACCAGTCTTCAAAAAGACAAATTATTTCTTGTGAATTTTCAGGCTGAATACCAAGATAACCTTTTTTGATTAAGGGTTTTTATTTATCCAACAAAAACTGTTTACTGGCGCTCTAGCAGCTTGTTGAGCGGCCAGCAAGTCTCGTGCAGTGTAAGCAGGTGTGCCAACTACTGTGGACTAATTACCTTCATATCTGGGAAAGTTGCCAGCACTGAAACTCACCTGGTTGACGTCACTGGGGACACTGACAGACAAACTTAAACTGGCTAAATGGCTATCGTGATTGAATATTCATAGGAAACTTGTAGAAGCTTAGTCTTTTTTAGGTAAAATTTTTCATTTGATATGTTTACTTGTGAACAAAAAATTATTAAAAATATAAGTATAAAAAACCAAGAGTTTTGCACTATTGTTTGCTATGCAATAGAGCGATTTAAAACGATAAAATACCCCCGTTGCAGCAGACCTGCATACTCAGCGAATTTCTAATGCAAAAGAGCATAATTCAATCCAACATAGCGAAATTTGACATGTTTTTGTAATGTCCCTAAGAATAACATGGGAAATGAGTATGCAGGTTTGCTGCAACAGGTATGTTAAAACTGGTTGGTTTTAATTCATTATTTAGTAGATCTTAACTAGAAGAAGCCATATACCAAGTTTCATCAAGAAATGTTAAAAAATAAGGAAGATATAGCATTTTTTGATTTCCCATAAGGATAATATGGTGAATGAGTATGCAGGTTTGTTGCCACAAAAATTTCGGGGATTTCAGACTATTATACATTAGATCTCATCTAGATGAAGCCACAAACCAAGTTTTATTAAGATATGTTGAGAAATAAGCGAAATATAGAATTTTACTTATTCCCCACAAGGTTAACATTAGGACAACGTACTGTGTTTACCACTTTCAACATCTCGGTAACCAATGGACATAGAGCAATGATTCAAGATACTAAATTGCTTGTTTTTTTGAGCTGAATTCAATGGTGCCAACAAAAATTTGAGTAATTTTATTTTTCTATGTAAAAAACTCAAAAACCCCATTTTGGGGGGGGTTTATCCCCCTTTACCCCCCCTTCCGATGGTCCGATCGGGCTGGCTTACGAACTTGTCCAATTGATGTCCCACTTTACATGTCTGTACCAAATTTCATTAAGATCGGATCATATTTACGGCCGCTATCGTCCTCACAGACATATATATATATATATATATATATATATATATATATATATATATATAAATTCGAACGAATGGTGTTTTTTGCTTCTGGTGACCCCAAAACGAAAAGTTATCATGGTCTCGGGCTTAGGTCTTACCATGAGACCTACGGTAATAGCTTCTTCCCTATAGGGGAAATTCGCTAATATGAACTAATATATCTACTAATTAAAATAATCGACTGGAAATGAAATCAATAGACTACTCGACTAGATGAGCAACTATTCGATACACCCACTAGTGGAATATTCGACTGCCCCTTCACCACTGAACGGTTCTCTGTGACATTTATCGAGATAAGAATTGTCACAGGTAACTGTGAACGCGCCCAAGATGGAACACAATGCCGGCGGTGTCGGTGTCGCGTAGACCCACACACGTTTAGACATTATAGAGAGAAAGTTGTGCTTGGCTCCGACTTGTCTGGTCTCTCAGTTGTGATGTGCGCCAACAACACTTTTAGAGCGTTTGTTGTAATTTTTTTGTTCTCTGTGATAAATGTTGAGGAATTTTTATTCTTTGCATCAAATGCAAGGGGATTTTTATAAACTTAATTTGATGTAAACGTTGATGAATATTATAGATGTCCTAATTGCCAAACATAAAATCATTCCTTTGTCATGAAATAGTATATTTCGCAACAAGAGCCGAAAAAAGGGTTTTGCGGGCTCGAGATCGTGTTTCAAGTTCGAGACGGTCGAGAATTTGAAACGATCGAGAGCTGCAAACCCCGGCTTGTCGGCCGAGTGCGGACGCTATTTTTACCACTTTTTTACCACACTTCACAATGAAATTCACCCTATAACATTAAAAATTTGATTATTTATTTGACAAATTAAAAAATAAAACTTTGAGGTTATGAGCGATGTTACAACTTCTCATGGGTGAAGCAAACATTTCTGTGAAAATCATATGATCGCAACAATACTGTCTAAGGAAGCTATTGAATGTCGTATAATTATGTGATGTTCTCGTTTTTTTTTCAAGGAAATAAACGATCAGCTGATCTTTTTTCGGCCCTCTGGCGGAAAAGAGCTGGTTCCGGCCACCAAATTACGTTTGTAAAACAGTTGATTACGTCGTAGTGTGGTAAAACAAATATATTGTGTTGGATTAATGATATGAAAGTTTGTTTGAAGTTGTTTTGTTGGTTTTTAATTTGCATTAGTGTTTTGTCAGTGCTATGAGATACAAACGGCTGATGTTATCAAAGCGGGGCCTATGTTTGTCAACATGGTGTATTACCTGAAAGGTACATTTTGATGCTCACATATTTTGTACATTTAAATGCAACAAATTAATCCCTATTTTTATGGGTAGAAATTGGATAATTTAATTTCTTACTCACTTCGTAAAATCGGTTCAATCGGTGTTTGGGAATAATATACCGAAAATAGTTATAGAGGCTAAACGTTCCGTAGATTTTAAACAGCGGAACATTTTTAAACTGTTATGTTCTGTGGGTTAAAGCCTTGCTTTAGATTAGCCTTGCTTTAGATTAACATTGTTTTCTCTCATTGCATTCCCTTACTAATTATGAAAACACTTTATTAATGGTAATGAATTTTTTTATTAGATAAAAAATAGATTTATTTAATGACAAGATATGTATGGAGGCTCATTATAGCTGTTGAAGACTTTCCTTTAATTAAGATCAGGGAAAATAGCTTAGGTCTTACAAAAATTGGAGATTTTTTAGTTATTCAAACTCTATACCACTAGCACTGACACATCTTAAGCTTAGCTTACCAAGGATCTTTCGAAAAAGCCATATCGAACAACCCTATTCGAATAAATAGTGTCGACGAGCAAATTGGAAGGAAAATATGATTTTCCAAACAATTCAAGGTGAAAGATATAAATAAAATGTCTGAGTGAAAGATCTGACATATTGTTTCAAGGAGATGGTTATATTAAAAAAGCTGATGCGCAGCGAATGTCCACTAGTTATACTGTAACATAACCCAATAAATCTCTCTCAAGTCTGAAAGGGTACGTAACTTGCGTGGTTTCCACTTCAGCGGAACTAAATTACACACTAATTCTATTTCACGTCTTGCACTTGCTTATTGTCTTATTTTTAAGCAGCTTTAACACTGATGATGACAGGATAATTTAACTAACATTGCTAGTTAGTTAATAAACATTCAAAAGTTCACGATAGCGCTTGAAAATAAACTGGATAACTGAAATAAAACACCTTCGTGGAAGAGAAGTGGCAAGAATAGAAACAACAACGAATAAGTGCAATTTCACCAAAGTTAATACTGAGACGTAATAATTTCCATCAAATCTTCGTGGTAGTAGAAAGGTTGCTTAAAATTTCCTCCTTTGAAATCATGTTTTCTTTTACTTTTGCTTTGCCTTTTTCAAAGGTCAAAGAAAAATTTTGATTTATCGGTGTAAACTTTCCCTATTATTCAAAAAGTAAATTACATTTTTATGGATTAAAAATATCACGAACAAATTTATTTATTTTGTTTTCTTATTTTCAAACAGTATAATGTACTCTAGTCTTATAATCAATTAGACTTCTTATATGCTGTCATTTTATTGAGTCTTTCCATACTCAAAATACTCAGTTGATGCCGTAAATAAATGTAAAGTAACTAGATTATTACATCGTACCTTGCTAGGGAGGTAGTATTTATTTTGTTTCCAAATCATCCAGTAACTATGGAAAAATGACAGTACCATTACATCTATACAGGTATTTTAAATACTCCGTGCAATCTGCCCACATACTGAAATAGCATTTCTCGTATCAGAAAGCTTTAGTTTGCAAAAAGCTGTTATAATTACTTTTGTTTGTTTACGTTTAGTTGTTTTTTTCGTTTCAATAGCATGGTAAACCTTCGGACACTACGATAATTTTTTCGACTTCAAAACAAATTTTTACGGTTTTAGATTTTGTTTGGCCAATCATCGTGATTACAGTCAGACATATATAAAAACAAATTCGAACGAGTGGTGTTTTTTGCTTCTGGGGGCCCCAAAACGAAAAGTTATGGTCTCGGGCTTAGGTCTTACCATGAGTACTACGGTGACAGCTTTTTCCTAAAGGGAAATTCGCTAAAACTGCAATCAAACAAGCAGTGCTCTTATAGGCCAGGCAACGAGTGCTAAAAAAACAGGTATAGAGGGAATTGCATGGAACACAATTTTTGACTTTGCAGCTTTGTTTGGACTTGTTAGGAGGGGAACATATCAAAAGTCCCCGTCCGTAGCCCTTGAGCTGGGGGAGGGAGGGGGTCTAAAGGTACAATTTTTTGGTTTTTCCTAAATATCTTGAAAACTATCAACTTTTAGTATTCCCTATTTAATTTGAAAATTAAAGAAAATTAAATTTCCTGTAAGAAAAATATATAATATGTCTACTTTGTTCCAACCGTTTACAAGGTAAGCACTAATTTTAGTACTATTTAAAAAATTATCCCTTCCATAAGAAATACTTGTAAATATGTAGGTAACATACGGGGCAACGCTTTTTTCACCTAAAGGAAAATGAACAGCATTCAGGAAATTTTGTCAGTATTTCCTGAATGCTGTTCATTTTCCTTTAGGTAAAAAAAAAACGTTTTAGTGGCAGCACTGGCAGCAGTAGCGAATTTATGTTTGTTATTATAGGTTAGCTTTAAGAATTGAGAAACGTAGTGGTTAATGCAAGGAATGCGTTATGATTAAGAAGAAATGTAAATTTTGTGGATCTATGTTATCCACAAATTTACATGTATTTCTCATGCAAGGGATATTTTTTTAATATTAAAAAAATTGTGCTTTCCTTGTAAATGGTTGCACTAAAGTAGACATATTATGTACTTTTCTTACAGGAAATTAAATTTTCTTTAATTTTAAATTTTATTAGGGAATACTAAAAGTTGATAGTTTTCAAGATATCTAGGAAACCCCCAAAAATTGTACCTTTAGACCCCCCTCCCCCCCCCCCCCGCACAAGGGCTACGGACGGGGACTTTTGATATTATGTTCACCTCCTAACAAGTCCAAACAAAACTGCAAAGTCAAAAATTGTGTTCCAAAAAATTCCCTCTACACCTTTTCGTTGCCTGGACTATTATAAGAGTATAGGGTACCCCGATGACAGCAGGTGCACAGGTAACAGACGCGTTTAGTTACCATGGCAACCATCCACGAGTGACGCCATTGGCCGGCTCCACTGCCCTTTATATCCTAATATCCCAACAATCTCGGATGACGTAATTTGATGGGAAATAGGATATAAATTTAAAGTATTTGTTTGCTGATTAGTGATTTCTATAAAAATTAATTGTTGTTGTTTTGAAAAGCTCTCATTGAATCTTTTTCCTCCTACATCGTAAGTGTAAATTTGTGCACATAGCATACATTAACAATTAAAGTGCCAATAAAATAAATTTTAGTTATGATAATATCAATAGTTTTCTGCAGCTATAGCGTGGGTTTTATAAGCTGTATGAGTGGTTTAATGAGAGTAATAATGTCAAAACTTTTACTTTCACATGTTTGATACTAAAAACTGCATCAAAACTGAAGCTTTTAATTGAAGCAGACAAAATGTAATAAGAAATAGCACTTACTATGCAAAAACAAAGGGTAGTATTCCTAGAATAGGCTTCATACAACGAAGTCATGTTTACTTGTCGGCTTATGTAAAAGACCAAACGAGGTTTTTGAACCCTAAAATCTCAAAAATCTGTTGAGACAACTTAGAGGAATTGTAATAGTGTAGCTGCAATTAATTACACCCGAAACTTCGTTAGAACTCAAATTTATGATTTATATGTCACGTGCATCAAGGTGCGATTATGAATATGGAAACTTTAAATATAGGATTCTAAAAGTGTAAGGCAGGCTACATCTACCAAGTAAGTAAAACAAAAAGGTGTAGTAAAAGTCCACCATTTATTTAGAACCATCCTGTATAATTAATTAATCTAAAGCAAAAAAAGTTACACCCATTATCATAATCTTTAAAAAGAATTTCCTACTAAAAACTTAAAACAGGCGCAGTGAAAATGTAGAGGAATCAGTTTACCATCAACACATAAACTACAAACAGAATTAGTTACATCATACAAACTAGTTACAGAAGCTCTAGTTGCAACTTTGATATCAACTCACTGTTGGTAAGCTTGTGAACTCAGGTTGAAATCACAAAAGCAAGCTGCTAAGTAACCGAACAACAAGTGTTACAAAGCTTTAATTAACTATTCACTCTGATTTCTTGACATTTATTTTGACAAAACAAGAGAAGCTTACATACTGACCTCGGGCTAGAAATGAATTATATCCAGAGTTTTATGAAAACGATTGATGTTGTTAAATTTCCTTGACTATTTTCATCCTATTTGAGTCAAATATGTTTGTTTGTAATTAGATCTGTGGAATTCCGGTTATGTGGAAAGATTTTCTATCGGGTTCTAACGGCTAATTTTATTATTGAAAGTCGGTTTGTCCAAAGTCAATAGTGAAAAATCGTTATTTTAGAGGTCATCTGAAAAAGAAACAGATCCGCATAAAAGTTATACAAATTGTTTTAAAAAATCTTTATATTCACGTTGTGTGAATTAATTATATTATTACAAAGACGTAATTCAATGAAGTAGCTACACGCATATTTTGAGCCTAAATATAAAATATATTTATATATATTCGAAGGAATAGTGTTTTTCTTTTTGCTTCTGGGGGTCTCAAAACGAAAATGCATCATAAACCATGATGCATTTTCGTTTAATTAACGAAATAGCTGTAATTAACATTTCACTCTGATTTCTTGACGTTTGTGTCGACAAAACAATCAGAAAAGCTTACGTCCAGACCCCGGGCTGAAAGTGAATTCGCGAAGATTCCCGGAAGTCGGAAACAATTGTTATTCCAATTATTGCGCCGTTGAAGAACTTAATCATCCTTTATTTTGTTTGGATGTTGACAAATGAACCAGGGTTGTTACCCAGACTGTTATCAAAACGATTGTTGTTAAATTTACTTGACTGTGTCTAGTAATACGGTTTCAGTTAAATCTGTTTATATTGGTTCAAAAATTAATAGAGCTCTCCGGTTACTAGGCAAGATTTTCTACCACCTACTAGACTATAATGTTATTTTTGGAAGACCGTATGTCCAAAGTCGACGATGAAAAATCTTTATTTTAGAAACCGTCTGAAGGATAAACAGATTTTATAAGTTATACAAATTCAAAAATACCCCCGTTGCAGCATACCTGCACACTCAGCGAATTTTAAATGCAAAAGAACCTATTTCAATCCAACACAGCGAGATTTGACATGTTTTTGTAATCTCCATAAGAATAACATGAGGAATGCTGCAACAGGTGTGTTAAAACTGGATCTGAACCAGAAGAAACCTTATATCAAGTTTTATCAAGATATGTCAAGAAATAACGAAGATATATAATTTTACTGATTTTCCATAAGGTTAACATTAGGACGGCGTACTGTGTTTACCACTTTCAAATCTCAGTAACCAATGGACATAGATCAATGATTCACAACACTTAATTGTTTGGTTTTTCGATCTGAATTTCTACTGGGGGCCCCAAAACGAAAAGTTATCATGGTCTCGGACTTTGGTCTTACCATGAATACTACCGTATCAGCTTCTTCCCTATAGAGGAAATTCGCTAGTAAAAAAATAAAACGCTCTTCTTATGCGCATTGATTATGTAATTATAATTATATATATTTTTTTTTAAGAGGGTGGCGGCCTCTTTTTACCTTGCATTTGCCCCCCCTCCCCCACATGGGCCTCAGGCCTGTGCGTGGAAGTTATGTAATTCAATGAATTTACCTCTTCTATTGTTAGCCTTTTTGTGTGCTTTAAATCAAAGATAAAATCTTCTTCAAACTCTTCATGTTTAGAAATCAAAAGAAACAAATTGCGGGGGCCGCAAGACTGACAACATGACAGCGTGCTGTTGTTGTTTACGTCTGCTTGGACGGTGTCAGTGTGTGTATTAGTGAACAGTCCGAGTCAAATATGTTGGCTCGTGCGTCCGCAGACCCGATGGTCGGATTAGCGGTGAAACGTTACAATCCGTCTCCACCGTTAAAATCGAAGTTAAAAATCTATATTTTCGTTATTTACAATCGCGATTATAGTAACAAAAACAACATTTCGAAATTGTTATCAAAACGACAATTTTAAAGCATAGATTTTTATCTGCATGCGTGTTAAGTATAAATAAACAATAATTCTAACAGGTTTAATCGAAACTAGGTGAACCCGTGCGAATTCGCACTATTTAATTAAATTATAAATGATCGGCTGCCTTCTATGCGCACATATGTCGCCAATCTACTGTAAAAATAGGTTTTCGGAACGATCGGATGTAGCGTGCTAAAAGTGTCTCTTATAGCCACTCATTAGGATACGTATTGCAGCATTGTAAGCGATGTTCGTTGTGCACTTCCTTTAAATTGAAATTATGGAAAAGCAACAGGTCAGCCATTGGGTCGAGGCAAAATTGAAGAATATGTACTCTTCTAAGTGGCATATCTTTCGGGTAAGTAATTAAGTCACGCTCACACTTGGTGGTTCGCTATCGTTTGTTCTGAAAATAATAGCAACATCATTAGAAGTTATGTCGTTGTTTAGGCGCTAATATTCTTTTCGACCTCTGACGTGCATTCCGCGTTGTGTATGCTGCTCATCAGGAGTATTTTTCAGAACGCAACTTTTCTCGTTGAAAATTTGCGTTTAGGGATTAACTTTAAGTTTTAAGTTTTCTCATTAATAACAATAAAGCATATGTTTTTAAAGGAAATCGATTATTTATATCAAATCGAAAAATAACGATTTTTATCTTCGATCTAAACGGTGGAGACGGATTCTAAAGTATAGACATTAGTCTTATAGACAGGCTGGGCCGAGGTACTCGACGCGGACTGTACAGTGGTGGGTGTGTCTCGGAGTCTGGAGGGACTGGCAGAAGGCCATGCATGAGTATGATGATTGTATACGACAAAACTAGGACATCGTCTTAGGGACCTCTCACAATTTCTGCAAACAGAATTAATTGTGGATTTGATTGAGCGCCTGAATTAGTGCTATAACAATATAAGACGTGTAGATAATAACTGCTACAAAAAAATTATGATGATTGTTAAGATTACGATTTCTCCTCTGAGGATTTCCAATAAAATGTCGTCTTGTAAAATCTCTAAGCTACTGTTTTAATGAACTTCAATATCAGTAAGTATTTTAATTTTTGAAATATGTCTTGAAATCGTTCCATTAACAGTTTGAAAAAGTAATTTATCAAAGTAACTGGTTGATACGAAACCAGCTAACAATGTGAAGATTTTAGTTCCCACTGATGTTATAAATCAAGGTGAATGAATAAATGAATGGATTGAGAATGGATCAGTAAATGGAAATACTTGTTACAGTAGATATGAAACAGTACATTGCACAAAATCTGTACTTGCATTAAATAAAGATAAATGTCCTTGGCCCACATTTTCTTGATGTATTATTAAAAATAAATTAATAAAATTACATGCTAGGAACTTCGAGAACTATTTATATGAGAACTATACATTAGAAACATTTTCACCTAAACTACGGTGAAACAACTTGTAAGATCTGACTTTCCTTCGTTATTGCCAATGTAATAATGTGCAAAGTTTGCTAAACATACGTGCAATTTACGGACAAAAATAAAATTACTTACATCCCAAGTCGCAAGATCTTGTTGCTGCTGTTTGCCTCAGAGCGGTGGTCTAACAACTTCAGTCGGTTCGTAATAAAGCTTACAATAATTAGTATTTGCAGTCGTTTATTTAAGGGTGCAAATAAAAAACTGTTTTCATATAATGAAATCTGTATGATCTTCCAATATCTAATATTATTCTCATCCAATTCTATTTACAATGTAAATAAATTGTTAAGCGTGGAAATAAGTTCGGTAGTAAAACTTAGCAAAAAAATAATAACAGACTGGAATAACAAATAATAACAAAATAATAACTGTAATATAAAAAATATTGCCTTCGGTTTCAAGGAATCACTTATCTCCCAGAAGTAATATCCATTCGTTGAACCAATGTAATTGAAAGTAAATACAGTGCAACCAACTGCAATGTTTACTTTTCAAGTGAATACAATGTATTTACTTTCAATAAGGTATGTGATATGTTGCGTGTTAATGTAGTCCCAGCTTTGCGTTAAACTTTTACAGGGTGTTCGGAAAAAGACCTTGCCAAATTTTATACTCTGCGTTTTGTAACTTTGATTATAAAGACAAAAATAGATAGTCCAAGCGATGTTAAATTTTGAAGCCAAAACAAGGGATCATATTATGTTACAAAACTTAGCACATTTTGGTAGTGAATTTTGATATTAAAGAAATCAAGAATACCTTTTTTACCCTCTTTTTTCACTCCTAGTTTTGATGTTTTAAAAATAAAACCACTTTTTTAACCCTGAACCATATTTCAACACGCAGAAGCAAAAACGTTCCACTTCAGGGATAAAAATGTTTAGCGTGAAATCACACTCCTGGCGCAATCTCTAGTGACGAGTGTCGAACTAATTTCGCTAGTGCTCAATACCTGGCCTCAAAACATCTGTAAGCATGACAGTCTCCTTTTAGTTTTAAAGTCAGTGGTTTTAATTATCTAATTTCTAGACACATAAAGCTTGACTTCAACAGTAACACAACAAATAAGAAAATTCTAATTTAGAAAACGCTGAATTTGTAGTTGAGCGCGTTTAAGTTTCATCAACTTCGCTCTGCATAATGAAGTATTTTTTATAATAGCATCTTTCATTCAACAAGTGTAACAATCACAGAATACATCCACTCCTATGCATCACAAATGGATCAGTACATCATTACTCAACCTGCATGAAGCAATTAACCTGGAGGACACAACACAAACGTAATGGCTAATGTAAATCCACGCGGTTGGTTCCATTCAAATCTACGAGTTTCCGTGGCAACAGACCGGTCAGAGATTGCATTTGTAACTGTTTAAGTTAATATTATTTCTCTCTACTGCTAAAATGTAAATGAAACCGTTTGTCATTAACGTTTATATTATTAGTGAACCTGTGTTTAAGTTCGAAATTAGAGAGACAATAATCACTAAGGGGAAGGAAAAACTAATCACGTGTCTAGTTTTATACAAGTCTCAAAATCACAACGAAATTGTGAAATTGATTTAATTCAATTTAGCTTCTAGTTAACTGACGGTTAATTTTAACGTACGGTAACAATATTTTACGTTGTAAGTAAGGTAGGTTATGTATAAATCAAATTTGGTAAAGCTACTATTAACAAACCGTAAACAATATTGAGTGGAGTTAAATGAGTTGTTTTGAAGTAAGTGAGATTAAAGTATTTTTATCTTTGTTTTCCTCAAAACAATCGCTCGAGTAGCTTTTGTTTTAATTTCTGTTTTTGCTTCATTTGTCTTAAAATACGTGAAATTAGTTTTTGATAATTAGTAATTGAACACCTTACCCCAAGATAAAGACTCTTTAATTTATTTAATGACAGAAAAGATCTTCAGATAAAGTAATTTATTCTGGAAAAATTATTATTAATGTGATAAATTTCCTTTTATGTTTGTAATTGACGGTCATATAATTATCTTGTACATACAAACTTATCTAAAATGTAATTGAAATTGGATTAAATCAAATTGGTTCTTGGCTCATTATTATTTTGTGCAATCTAAGCAAACAAAGGTGTTATCTCTTGAAACGTTAATTATCTGTAAATATCACCTTTCTTTAACACAAATTTAACAATTCCACAAATAAGAGAATTTTGTAATGAGGAGTTTGTCGCAACCACAAAATAATTTATTTACTTTGAATGAGTAAGTAATTGTTATATTTACTATTAACTTATAATTACTCGATGAAAACGTTAAAAAATGCAACTGGTGTTGAGATACACAAGAAAATAATAAAAGATTTAATTTAAAAAAATCAACACTTTCATAAGGCGAGTAAATTCAAGTTTTCAAGTTAAATAGAAAAGAAATGAAATCTGTTGAAATAAAGAGAAAAACGTCCACAGTGGAAGATGAATCACTTTGTCGTAACAGACAGCCATAACAGACCCAGCGGTGTGCTCTGTTTGCGTTGGTAGTTCTACCGATTCGAGCTCTGACTATGAAACTGCGCTGCAAACTAAGTTTGGGTTCTTAAACGAAAGATTGAAGTTAAAGTTTGCAAACGATAAAGTTTAATTTTGAGATAAACAGTTTCATGACAGTATTAAAATACGTAAACCTTACTGTAAAAAGTGTTTTGAAACAAATTAATTTGACCGTCACAAAAGGATTGTGTCAAGTTTTTAATTTTTACATTTAAAAAATAAGGAAAACTTAAATAACTCCAACTTAACTTAGCTTAACTTAGCTTTAACTTTTTCCATTACGTCACATTTTCAAGGAAATTACGTTTTGTTCTTTCTTTAATGACACCTCCCATTTTTTTTAAATGAAGTAGAGAACATTTTTAGCCCAAGGTAAATTTAAAATACCTCGATTTTTGTGCTCTACCAAATATTTTCTATCATAACTATTATTATACACTAAATAAAAGCTAATAAACCTATTTTCCGTGTAAGTTTGCAATTTATCTTTTAATTTATCTGTCTCTTCTTCAATCTTGGTACTGTACGAATTTCACACCGCACCTTAAGAACGTTGAGAGTTATTAAATTTTCAACGCGGCTAGCAGTATTTTAAAATAAATACATTTTAACGCTTGGACAGTGTGTGGTCAACACAAAAATGAAGCTCTACACTTGGTCCGTTTTATCTTAAGCTATGGGAATCGTTCACTCATGAAGAAGTCGGAGTGGAGTGAAAGGCAACACAACATCACAGCTGGTCTCTGAAGTCGTACTAGCCTGACATGTTAAAATTCGTAACAGCTCTCTATTATTATTTAATTTGTTGGACTTTTCCTATCGCTTCTAGTGCTTAAACTACACTACGTTTCAAGGTATTGAAACTCCTCTCGTTTACCAAGTGACCCTACTTAAAGTTACATTAACCTACTTAGTTTATTTAACCTACTTTTTTGGGTTTTTTGACATACAATTTACATTCAACAGAAATCTCACTCACACAAAATTTCATACAAAACACATTAAACATACTTAATACAGAAAGAAAATTAAAACTAAAACATATTAAACATGACACAGAACACAGATAGAAAATTAAAACAAAGTACTCGAATGCTCATTCGAGTTGCGTATGTGAGTGTGGGTGGACGTGTGTGCGTGTCGTGCCACTGCCAGCTTGGAGGCATTGCCGGCAGTAAGGTATATGTTTTTGTTTTAATTTTCTATCTGTGTTCTGTATCATGTTTAATATGTTTTAGTTTTAATTTTCTTTCTGTATGTTCTGTATGTTTCTGAAGTATGTTTAATGTGTTTAGTATGAAATTTTGTGCGAGTGAGATTTCTGTTGAATGTTGGATGAATGTAAATTTTAAGTAAAAAAAACACAAAAACTAAAAAAGTAGGTTAAATAAACTAAGTAGGTTAATGTAACTTTAAGTAGGGTCACTTGAAAACGAGAGGAGTTTCAATACCTCTCGAAACGTAGAGTAGTTTAAACACTAGAAGCGATAGGAAAAGTCCAACAAATTAAATAATAATTACAAATCCTTCGCTATTATGAATTTTAAAAATACAGCTCTCTATTTACATCTTTAATGTAATTTGAACCAACACAGTTGATTTTTGTTGAAATTAATGTTAAAAAAATTTAATGTTTGTTGAAATTAAATTACATTGTTTATTGTCCCTGATAATTGAGAGTAAACGATGTCTGATAGCTCCGGTAACGGAGTAGGCCATAGCTCAAGATAAAACGGTCGAACTGTACTGACTGCCGACCAGTAAAATCCATACCCTAATCAGTAAAACACGATTATAAAATGCGCAGACGAAATTCCCCCGGAAGAGCAACTTGACCCTTGATTAGTCGAGGCTTCCACTCAGCTGATTACGGCGCCACTTGGTTACGAATGCCGAATGCATTTGTGTCCATCCATTAATCTCTCTGCAGGCTGCAGACTGGCGACTGTAGCAATCGTGGGTGTTTCATTTTTCAACTTCGTTTTGGAGTTCAACTTTGCCCACAAAATTAGATTATGGAGGGCATTTTTACGGAAAAACTGCAAAACCATTTAGTAAATTTCAGGTTAACGACCCAAAGCGTTATTGACAAATTTCAAGTAACTGTTGTCAAATTTGCCATGAAAGGGGACAAAATATTTCTATAACTAAAATACAGTGTATGTAGCATGAAATATAGGATTTTGATTACGTTTTAAATGCGTTTCAGAATCAGGGTTGATCTAGGGTCTTAGGTAGTTTACTTATACATGTTGCAGGTCAAATGGATAATATCATAATTATGAAATATTTTGAAACATATATTTAGAAAAGATCAAAAGACTGGATCAATTAATCAAAGTTAGTAGGAACGTTTTGTCAAAGTATTTAATTTCTGGCCCTTAATGGAAAATATTAAAAAAATACAATGTAAAATGTTAAGTTTTCAAGAAGGGTGACAGTTTTATAACAAGCTACGAGCAGAGTTTTAATCTTTCGAAGTCTATTTGCAGGTGCTTTGTAAACGAAAGGCCTAAACTCATCATGGACTTAAACTCATTATGAACCCATCAACATTTAAAGTTTGCAGTCCTGATATAAATATGTCAAAAGGAATCCTCTGAAGTATTTTTGACTATATTCTTTGTCATGCTTTACGTAAATTACAATTTCATATTATGTCAATAACAAATTTGGGGGTTTGTACATCAAATTACAAAAATAAAAAAAATTAAATTTTTCAAGCAATGTTGGTAAGCTGCAAAAGATAAACCCCGTACCATGATGCAATCCAAAACCAGAAGGCAGAATTAATTATAACCCAAGCACTTCATCCTTACCGTAATACAAATATACAATAATTAAATAAATAAATAAATAATCATGCGTCTTTTCTCTAGTTTTTAAAATACTAAATAGAAGAGCTCAAATTAATGAAAAAATGTACAATGTAAGTGTGTAGTAGAAAAATATACAATGAAGTGCGTGATTCAAGCAGTACAAAAACCACTGTAATCGACCAGTGCTCGATTCAATAAATCGACAATCAGGCAGCTCCAGATTTACATTCAGAAGCATAGTTGAAACCAAATATTCTCCCAAGATTGTTTGAACATAAACCAGTTCAAAATTCTACGTTCTAATGCTCAAAAACTCTAAAAGGAACGCGTCAACCACAGGAAATGCAGATGGGATGGCCAAAAAAGGACAGTGAAATTATATAAATGGACCGGTCCTCCTACGGCGTCAGGTATTTAGTGCTAGCGGCGGCTGAACCTGCAGTATACACCGAGTCGAATAACGTGGTACAGTCTGTCCTATAGTGCTAGCGGCGGCTGAACCTGCAGTATACACCGAGTCGAATAACGTGGTACAGTCTGTCCTTTAGTGCTAGCGGCGGCTGAACCTGCAGTATACACCGAGTCGAATAACGTGGCACAGTCTGTCCTTTAGTGCTAGCGGCGGCTGAACCTGCAGTATACACCGAGTCGAATAACGTGGTACAGTCTGTCCTTTAGTGCTAGCGGCGGCTGAACCTGCAGTATACACCGAGTCGAATAACGTGGTACAGTCTGTCCTTTAGTGCTAGCGGCGGCTGAACCTGCAGTATACACCGAGTCGAATAACGTGGTACAGTCTGTCCTTTAGTGCTAGCGGCGGCTGAACCTGCAGTATACACCGAGTCGAATAACGTGGCACAGTCTGCCCTTTAGTGCTAGCGGCGGCTGAACCTGCAGTATACACCGAGTCGAATAACGTGGTACAGTCTGTCCTTTAGTGCTAGCGGCGGCTGAACCTGCAGTATACACCGAGTCGAATAACGTGGTACAGTCTGCCCTTTAGTGCTAGCGGCGGCTGAACCTGCAGTATACACCGAGTCGAATAACGTGGTACAGTCTGTCCTTTAGTGCTAGCGGCGGCTGAACCTGCAGTATACACCGAGTCGAATAACGTGGTACAGTCTGTCCTTTAGTGCTAGCGGCGGCTGAACCTGCAGTATACACCGAGTCGAATAACGTGGTACAGTCTGCCCTTTAGTGCTAGCGGCGGCTGAACCTGCAGTATACACCGAGTCGAATAACGTGGTACAGTCTGCCCTTTAGTGCTAGCGGCGGCTGAACCTGCAGTATACACCGAGTCGAATAACGTGGTACAGTCTGTCCTTTAGTGCTAGCGGCGGCTGAACCTGCAGTATACACCGAGTCGAATAACGTGGTACAGTCTGCCCTTTAGTGCTAGCGGCGGCTGAACCTGCAGTATACACCGAGTCGAATAACGTGGTACAGTCTGCCCTTTAGTGCTAGCGGCGGCTGAACCTGCAGTATACACCGAGTCGAATAACGTGGTACAGTCTGTCCTTTAGTGCTAGCGGCGGCTGAACCTGCAGTATACACCGAGTCGAATAACGTGGTACAGTCTGTCCTTTAGTGCTAGCGGCGGCGGCGGCTGAACCTGCAGTATACACCGAGTCGAATAACGTGGTACAGTCTGCCCTTTAGTGCTAGCGGCGGCGGCGGCTGAACCTGCAGTATACACCGAGTCGAATAACGTGGTACAGTCTGCCCTTTAGTGCTAGCGGCGGCGGCGGCTGAACCTGCAGTATACACCGAGTCGAATAACGTGGTACAGTCTGCCCTTTAGTGCTAGCGGCGGCGGCGGCTGAACCTGCAGTATACACCGAGTTGAATAACGTGGTACAGTCTGCCCTTTAGTGCTAGCGGCGGCTGAACCTGCAGTATACACCGAGTCGAATAACGTGGTACAGTCTGTCCTTTAGTGCTAGCGGCGGCTGAACCTGCAGTATACACCGAGTCGAATAACGTGGTACAGTCTGTCCTTTAGTGCTAGCGGCGGCTGAACCTGCAGTATACACCGAGTCGAATAACGTGGTACAGTCTGTCCTTTAGTGCTAGCGGCGGCTGAACCTGCAGTATACACCGAGTCGAATAACGTGGTACAGTCTGTCCTTTAGTGTTAGCGGCGGCTGAACCTGCAGTATACACCGAGTCGAATAACGTGGTACAGTCTGTCCTTTAGTGCTAGCGGCGGCTGAACCTGCAGTATACACCGAGTCGAATAACGTGGTACAGTCTGTCCTTTAGTGCTAGCGGCGGCTGAACCTGCAGTATACACCGAGTCGAATAACGTGGCACAGTCTGTCCTTTAGTGCTAGCGGCGGCTGAACCTGCAGTATACACCGAGTCGAATAACGTGGTACAGTCTGTCCTTTAGTGCTAGCGGCGGCTGAACCTGCAGTATACACCGAGTCGAATAACGTGGTACAGTCTGTCCTTTAGTGCTAGCGGCGGCTGAACCTGCAGTATACACCGAGTCGAATAACGTGGTAAAGTCTGTTCTTTAGTGCTAGCGGCGGCTGAACCCGCAGTATACATTGAGTCGAATAACGTGGTACAGTCTGTCCTTTAGTGCTAGCGGCGGCTGAACCTGCAGTATACACCGAGTCGAATAACGTGGCACAGTATGTCCTTTATTATAGTGGAATCGCCGCTGTCACACCGGCACAGGCAATGTTGATGAATTCGTCTTTCTTTGTGGTTTATTTTTTGTAGCTAATCACATAAATCAACTGGTGAGACATTAAGTTAAATTAACCCTGCTGTAGCTCTCTGTTGATGGACGCATATATGAGTGGAGAGCGGGATTGAAGGAAGAAAATTTTGACAGGATGGTAATCACTATCTTCCAAAAATGACACAATTATTAAATGCCAAGAAATAATATGCAAAAGATTGTTAAACGATTAAATGAACAATGAAGCTTTATATCCCAGAATGTGTTCAGGTCCTTTTCATGAGGAGCTCGACCATAAATTCACCTCCATTGTTTAGACTTCTTAGTGCAGAGACTAACTGCAAATCATACCACATGTATTTCACACTAAAGAGACTCCTAAACAAGCGTTTAGTTTCAGGGGCTATTTTTCTGTTTCCCCTAAAACTTTCTGATATTTAAAAAGATATCAGCCGAAGTGTAACTTTCGTATTTACTCATATCGTACATTTATTTTGTAAAAACACAATATACATGTACAAAAAACTATTTTTTAGCTTTTTGATACAGTTTTTACCAGTATTTTCCTTTATCGAGATTCATGATATTTGTTCCTGGAATCCTAAAATAAAGTACATTAGACTGCATCTGTGACTGAAATGTAAAATATTTTTAATTAAAATAAAAAATATATTTTTCATGAAAACATTTGGAGGCAAAAAATAAAGTTGTTTAAATCTTAAGTGAACGGTGACTGAAGGGCAGATCAGCTGCTTCAGCGCCTGTAGGTAAAAACCAGACCTCCACTACCCACTTGTATACATCGACGCTGTCTCTCTTACCTCTGCATTCTGAATTTCGATTGGAAGATTGTGGAATGATTGATGTGCCAGATAGCAAGAGTTGAATAGATTTTACGCTGCTCAGGTCCGAGGAGGCATTGCTGTGCGTTTCATCCCATAATAGATACCACAGCCGTATCATCCTTGAAAAGGATTTGTAGCATTGATTATAAGAACCAAATAGATAGTCCAAGCAATGTTGAATTTTGAAGCCAAAACAGGTGATTATTAATTACAAAAATCAGCACAGTTTGGTAGAGATTTTTGGTATTAAAAATATTAAAAATATCTTTTCTATCCTCTCTTTTGCACACCAAGTTTTGACGTTTAAAAATCCTTTTTTGAACCCTATTGCATACTTTTACCCGGTAGAAGCAAAAATGTCCCATTTCAGGGATACAAATCTTCATTGCATGAAATCACATTCCTGGCGCAGTCACTAGTGACGAGTGCCGAAATAATTTCGAGAGTGCTCAATTTCTGGATTCAAAACATCCGTAAGCATGAACAGTCTCCTTATAGCCGAAAATTCAATACAAGGGTTTGATCTTCAAACAGTATTTATGTTAATGAAAAACAACAGAGGCCCTAAGATGCTGCCCTGGATTACTCCATAGTCAATCTTCTCAGGCACACGATTTATTCCATTTATGAATAAGTATCGTTTTCGGTTTGCAATATGTGACGTCTGGCATAGAAACCAAGGAATGAAAAAAATCATCAACGGGTAATGAAATTTTACCCTGAAAATTTTGATTGGATTCTAACTTGTGACAGACCAGCTTAGTTTTTTTTAAGCAGGCCTACGTTATTAGACACTCCCGCAGATATTGGTAAGTAGTCAGCCAGTCATCTTCAAGTTCGGAAATAAGGCGTTAACGAGGAATAGGACGTTACGAACAATTAACTTTTACGCAGCAAATTAACTCTTAAATCACCCCGGGGCTTTTGGCTTAGTTTCATCCAGCACCGACGCGATGAGTTAGGACTTTTATAACATTACAAACAGATTGTTTTTATTACCCCTTTGAGTTTATCTTTTCTAAGTGCAACCTTAACATAAAACATAATATATATTTCAAAATGTCTTCATGTATGATATTGTATTCGTTTAGAAAACGCTGTTCTTTTAGTCAAGGTTTATCAGAAGACTTACAGATTAAAACATTTAACAACAAAAATAAAAATTTAAAGTAACTTTATAAATAGGCTAATACCTTGATAAACATATAGTGTATTTTTCCTCTCTACATTTTATACCTGATTATATATAACAATATGATCCTGTTACGAAATTCATTAGTAAAAATAATTTGTAAACCTAGATTAACTTTCTTTAAAGTCACAGATAATTTTTTTATAAAAACGAACCCTTGGATCTAAATTTAAAACCTTTCTGATTTCGACTAGGAATTTACTTGCCCTTAAATAAATGCCCCTTTTGGTTGCATAATTGAAATATGTAGCTCAATTACATAAATGCGGTTCAGGTGCACCCTAGTTACGAGCTTGATGCAATAGCTTTCTAACAATTGTACCGGTAAATTTAACAACTATTTTGCTAGGTCTCCTACTCAAAATATTTTTTTCTATTAAATGCAATCAATTAATAACTGTATTTTAGTGCCCCGCTCACAGGATCCAGATCTCCCGTCTAGCCTATTATTTTAAGGACGACCCACCTATTTTTTAATGACGCTTTTTGTTTAATGAATTATTGTTTAATGCCTTATTGTTTAATGACACTGTCGCGGCATCGAGGTCTTCAAGTCCACGAGGCAGTTTGGCACCTGCCGATAACGACAAAGTGATTTCGGCAGCCAACTAGACGCTATATTTAACAATAACGGGCCCCGGCCCTCACCTTTCACCGTTCCGTCGGTGCCACGAGTACTTAGCAGTTCTGTTTGTATGACACATGTAATCTGAGTGAAACAAATTAGCCCGGGCCGGGCCGTAGCCACATTGCTAAAATTAACGGCGAAACTTTAGAATCCATTTCCATCGTTATAATCTATGTTTTTCGATATTTACACCTCGATTATTTTAATTACGATAGCTTTTCGATATCGTAATCGAGACATCACTAATCAGGAGTTCGTAACCCAGCTACAATTTTAACTGTAACGTGATGAAACATTAGAGTCACACCATGTGAATAAAACTAGGGGATATTCTAACGTGATCGACTTATCATAACCCAACTATGCTTTTTACTAAATGTCGTACAAAAAACTAATTACACATCTTCACGACCTTGCATTTGATTCATTGTCAGCGTAGTGCTTAACTAAAAGTATTCGTATACTGCTACCTGCAATTGAGTATACTTATGGCTCCATGCACATATAAGTTAGCTTCCAATGCTTTTGGAATGTTCGATCCATAACTTTTCTCAGTGATTTTGACGTTTTACCACGGTCACTTTTCACTCTTAAATCCATTGCTTTTTGTGTTATGAAACTAATTCAATTAGCAAACCAATTTTTTTCATTCCTTGAATACACTGTAGGGTTTCAACTTTGACTACAAATAATTAATAGACCTTCAATTCTTATAGCCCAGTTGTAGATAGTTTGGGTGACCCAACATTTAAATTTGACACAGTTTGATTAATTACTGACAGAGGATTCTTCTGTCGACCTTTTATTTTAGCTATTCAATTAAAAAAATTGTACTCCACAATTCATAAATCAGTAATTAATTGACTATTGTTTGATTTCTGAGTCAAAAAGTTATATATACCACCTTCTGCTACCAAAATTAAATAACAGGTGATATAAGAACCCTCCGTTAGTAATTCACTTCAACTAAGAGCTCTTTAATCCTGGGTCATTCAAAACCTGGTACACATTTGATAATGCGATGGAAGGTCTGCTTCAGATTCAAAGTCAATGGTTTCAGTTTCTCTAATTCTAGGATATTAGCAATTACTGAAATCGACATTTAAAAAATTATAATCTACATTGTTTATTTACAACATAAGTTGTACCTTAATAACAAGACAAGAATAAAACATATTTTTATTAAAGAATTCGATCATCAGTTATAACGAATCTTAAAAAATCCATTGAAACATCGATTTTAACTGTGGAGACGGATTCTAAGTTTGGCCAAATTAACATTAGTCTTATGGGTAGACCGGGTCAAATTAGTTAATTCGATCTATACAACATATTAAGATACAAGATATTACTTGTACGGTAGCACCATAGAAAAGTAGCACTTATAGGTGCGTAAGTTTACCGGTTAGCATCTTACACTCAAAGTTTGTTGAGTTCGATTACTGGTATTTTTCCTAATGGATTTCTTTTCCGTAAAAGCGAAGGTTGGTTAAAATAACAAAAAGCCAAGGGCGCAGACATACACAATAACATTGTGAGAGTTTCAATGGAGATGAGTGTTGTCTTCTTATAGTCAGACAGTTCTTCTCACAGTCAGAAATTCGAAGTTGGATCACTATTCAATAATCTGTTGCGGACAGACAGTCTAGTACAATAACTAAATAGGGTAAAAGCTTGTTTAGGTGCTAAAATATTTTGCAATGATCTGATTAGAAAGAGGGAGTAATTTTCTATACTTTTATATAATTTTTTAGAAACATTAGTTACAAAAAAATGTTCAGAATAGTCGAATTGCGCTAACTGAACCACGATAACTCGAAATCTTCGATTCGATAATCTCGAATTATGTTCATCCCCCTGGAAAACATCTTTTACTCGAAAAGTCGAAAAAATAACCACAATTAGGCCTAAGTCGAAATAATTTTACGGTCTTATTTCACCTCTTTAAATCGACAAAACAAATTTCGGTACTTTGGTATTATACGGAGGCCACCCTCATACAGCGCGCTGTGGCGGTTGTGTTAAGTTAGGTTATCATAAATATGTCAGTAGGAGTTCCCTCATTTCGTTACGAATCGAATGATACCAAATGAGTCTTACTTTCGTCGCCAAAACCCGTTGACAGGTGATGCGCGAACTCCGGTCAACGACCAGACCTGTGCCTACTTGGAGGGGATATGGCGGGCTAAGTATGACTCATCTGGTATCGTTTGATTTGTAACATAACAAGGAACTCCTAATAACATATTTATGATAACCTAACCTAACATAACCGCCGCAGCGCGCTCTGTAAGGGTGGCGATCGGGTGTGGGCGATAGCGGCGGTGACGACTTGAACACTCAATCCTAGCTGACATCACTGCCTTCTGGGAGGCAGAACACAAATACCGTTCATCATAATTAAGTCAAATTTGGACAGTAAGTCGATTTAAGTACGTTCTTCCTAATGATGTAGTTATATTTGGTGTCCAGCAAAACAATCTCTCTAAAAAACAGTGGCTTCCGTATAATACTTAAGTACCCAAATTTCAGAGTTAATACAATTGTCCGACGTTGTAAAGCAGTTGATGCAAAATTAACCTCCAAGTCTATTGTTCCTCTACCGCCCGCCGTGGTTGTCATTATTGTAGACATAACCAATGACATAACTGTTTAGTTCGTTGGAAAACGTCAGTCCCAGTAACTGGCTACTTTGTCCACGGTGTTCTATTGTTTTACAATATTAGCTGTTTGAACTCAGTACAATATACCTGTAAAAATAATTCTAAGCCTAAGGAACTTGTGTATAGTTTGATAAATCTAAAAGTTTCACAATATTTATTTAAGTTCATTGCCAGTAGAATGGAATTCTATATAGTTTTATATATGTTTGTCTACTAATAAAATGGTCTAATTTGTACATCGGTAAATTATTTTTCGAGTTTCTCCACGGTGTTCTATTGTTTTACAATATTAGCTGTTTGAACTCAGTACAATATACCTGTAAAAATAATTCTAAGCCTAAGGAACTTGTGTATAGTTTGATAAATCTAAAAGTTTCACAATATTTATTTAAGTTCATTGCCAGTAGAATGGAATTCTATATAGTTTTATATATGTTTGTCTACTAATAAAATGGTCTAATTTGTACATCGGTAAATTATTTTTCGAGTTTCACTTTCAAATATAGCATTTACGTTTAACGATATTCACAAAAATATATATACTTTTGAAATCTACCTGAATTACACAAACAACCCATTTTAGAATTCATCAAACTAGCTTTTAAATATATGTAACATTCATCAAAATTTGTATTGTTTACCCTCGCATACAGGTTTCTTTTAATTCCTTGTAAGATATCAAATTGTTACCAAATGCTAACCTAGCAAAAATATACCTAACATTAAAAAATATATTAAATCATTTAAAAAAATATCTTTTATATAATCTGTGTAGAATTTCCTGATCCAGTTTTTTTTATCTTTCAATGAAAACTTTAAATAGAACCTTTCGCTCTCTGTAGTATATTTGTTTAATGAACAAAGCAATGTATCTCCTTTACCAATTAAATTTCTTTATAGAACAACACGTAAGTGTGTGGTCCAGGTCGGGTGCAACAGGTTGTTAAGATCGATATACGACTTTGAGGCCTCTCTCCGACCCCTTCATCCCCCCCGCCCCTTGTACCAGTACCAGTCCCGCCACCGACTCTTACTTCATTACATGTCGAGGCAAATGACATGACCCCGTCCGTCCATAAGACTAATGTTAATTTTAGCATCGAGCTTACGGACGGTGTGGGCCACGTTATTCGATGCGTCCTATAACTCGCCTTTCTCTTTAACCATTAATTAGTGTCTTAGCGAAAGTTAAATTACAAACTTCTGATTAAATCGTCAGCCTATAATTATTGAATTTAAATTAAAGTTGTTCATGTTATTTTTCAATTTATTTTTTTATCACGAAGGGAGAACTATTTCAGCTAAGGAAGAGTGAGAATTGTTTTTATAACCATGTAAATATAATTTAGTGTAAAATAGCAGCAATATTTATTTGCATAATGTAAAAGGAAATTGTAATTGTATTGGCAACACTTATATTGATATACGAAAAGAACGTGTATTTTTTAGAGTTCTATATATAATTTATCTACCTTACATAATATACATTTGTTCATTAACGTCGTGTAATTTATTTAACTACCGTAACAGTTTATAATAATTTTCAGATGAAAATTACTAATCTTTCTAAAACCTTTTTATAATGAACGATTGCATTCGCTCGTAGTTTTTTTAATCTCTTTAAACTGTAAAATCCTAGTATTCACTTGTTTGTAGTTTTTTTTGTATCAATTTGAATAATTAAATCCAAATATAAACATTGATGCTTTGGACGTTCATAGGGCTTAGCCCAAAGAATTATTAAGGATTTAAATAGGCCTAACTCGGTTCATGGACTGCCTTTGCACAAAGTTGCACGTCAGTCGGTTCTGTATTACAGTATTGCTTGTACCAGGAACAACAGACTGATAGACAAACCTACATCTCTTGATATATGATATGACATGGCATTCATCTAATCAATCATCTGAGACATGATATTCAATCTTTCAATTACTATTTATTAATGCTTTCCATACCCATATAAAGAACGGGTACGGTAACTACCAATTTGAATGAATTGTACAAAAATAATTTTTGAAAGATAATTGTGTTCTAAAAACCGGACACGATCCATTTATCTGATCCCACTGGGGATGTTAAACGCTTCAGTTGAAAGGTTAAAGTTGATTTCCATTAAAAAAGATTGTTTGTATAATCTTACATTAATTCCATGTCGGAAATGTTAAAAGTGAATCGCATAGAAGTTTTTATGCCAGTAACTAGCGTTTCTTGTTCTCTCTTTACAGTATCCGATTCCTTAATTTATGATGATTAATGTAATATACAAATTTAAAAGAATAACCGAGTAATAAATTACGAAGGTTTTTTCTAAATTGGAAAACCCATTTCATCTGGTTAGAAAACGTTTTCTTATATCTTTACACCGTAAATGGGGTACTTCAATCACTGTTATCAATAAGGTGGAATAATCCACCACTGTTATCCATAATTAGGTATGGATTAATGGAAAATGGGGTAGGGGATATTTGAGCTTTAAGCTTAGAGACTGAAAACTCAGGGCATTAAAAGTTAGAAGAGCACTGCAGTAAATTAATACCCCATCGCAGCAAACCTGTAACATGAGTCCTGGATAGATTGTCAACTCACACATTATTCAGAGACAAAGCAATTTTTATTTCACCATCAAAAATACATCAAACATATTTCCAAAAACAATTAACAGGATAATTTATCTCCGTGTTCTAAACCTAGAATGTAGGGATACATTCTAGGTTTCCCTTTTTCTCCTTGGGCCACCAGGTTGATTTTAGAGCCGACCAAAATTTGCCTTTTAGTCCGGGAGAGAGTGGGCATCACTCTCCCTCAAATACTCTCTTTTTATCAGTGTTCTACTTCTACTTCTACTGTGCCAACAAGTATCCGAAATAGAGCGTATTGTATCACGCTCCACAATATCAACGTGAAAATTGAGTCCCAGCACTCACGTTTATGAACTTAAACAGTGAAATTAACTCTAGAAGCTAAGTAATCAATGATTCAATCCAATTGTATCTTAATAATAAGTCAAATTAATAGTGAATAAAGCAATTTGATATTTATGACAGCTTAGTAGCCTGTTTTAAGCTCATAACTATATCCTACAATAACACTCAAAAAGGATTTAAGATTTAATAAAATTATTAATACAATTCAGACTTACCTAAAAAAGAAGGAAATTTACTTTATAAAGCATCATCCAGCTTGATTAAGCCCAGAATTACTTAGTTTGTATCTCCGTCCCATAGGACAAGGGATGAAGTCAGAAATTAATTTACATTTTTGATTTTATTCGTCAAAGACAATATTTACTTAACAAAATACATGAGGGAATCCTCCTTGCTACATTGAAGTAATTTGAGGAATTATTTTATAATGTTTTTTGTAAAAGATGTTATTTTCATTGTCAAAGAGGCAAAGATGTCCAAGAAACTCATGTTCTAGAATTACAGGATTAATTTATACTTTATATAATATTTCCGTCTGGGGAATTTTGTTGTATTTCCGTTATAATCTCATTCCTTTTTTGAGTTGTTATAATGTGTACTACTTTTTATCTATAGCCTATGTTTTGCTTCTAAATAGTTTTAAATAATATAAAACGGCGAACTGCAAAGGGAGCCCTATTCAAAAACCAATTTTCAACATTGGTACTAAAACAGATTATAATTAATTCAAACCTAAATTGTAATTAAAAAAAAACATAATACCAAAATGAAATAATACATTAAAATCGTTTAACTTACTTTTACAGTACTTTCCAATTTAATTCAGTTTGTTTGGTAAAAAAAATAATTTAATTTATCAAACTATTTTAATTATTTAATTTAATATGTTATTTTTTTATATTAGTTTGAATTTAATTCGTATTTATTTCTATTCGTTTCATATTCTTTTCAATTTGATCCATGATCTCAATTTGTTTACCTTCTCCAGAGTAAAGGCGATTAATTGCAGTATTATCAGATGAGTGGGTTTAACGCATAAATCCGTTTAAATTGCTAATAGAGGCTTTATATAACAGGACTGATTGGGAGTCGGATATCATCGTCATTAAACCTAATTCAATACAAACATTTCTAATGACAAAGTGAGGGTATCATATTCGTAATATTTCAAGGGATGGGATTGCACCTCACGTGATTCGTATTCAAATGCATGTTCAATTTATGTTATGAAATGAAATTTATTCTAGTAATTTCGAATGAGGAATTTTGTTGCATTTCCGTTATATTTCATTCCTGTTTTGAGTTGTTATAATATGTACTACTTTTTATTTTAGTCTTTTTATTTTTTATTTTTTGTTGCTTTGAAATATTTAGTAGTTTTAAATTGTATAATTCCGTTTTTAGTTACATATTATTAATAACACTCTGAAAGAAAGAGTTTGCATGGTAGAGTTGTGTAGCGGTTGCTAAAAAAAGAAATTTAAAAAATAAGATTTTATTTACTTTTTAAGGGAGTTTTAAAATTGCATTTATGAGAAGAGACCAGTAAAGACTGGTTATAATTTTCTAGAATTGTAGAAATAAAATGTGGAACAAACTTAAGTTTACCTTGTGGAACAAAGAGTTTACCTTTTTCTTAGTATTGTTGCTTAGAGCGGTTTCATAAGCAAGGTTTAAGTAGCATTTAGTTGTCTTTCAGCAACTTTAAAAAATCTATTAATAAGCAATCGAGCAAGCAACCAATCAATCAAGCAAACATTGCTCTAGCGAGAATATCAGATGATAGAGTGGATGAACTTACAAAACACACAATAAACTATCACAACAATCCTCTTACTAAATATTAGTTCAAGGCAGAACAAAGTTCATAGATAGTTTCCACCTCAGCAAATTTGAAAGAACTCACCAAGTTTACTCCACACGTCTTCATTTCTTGAGGGACTCTTTTTATGGCCATTTATACTTTGCTTTTTCAAGTAAAAGTAAAGTCTAAAAGTGTTTTGCCGTTTATTGTTCATTTAGTCCATGTATTTTTCCGAGGTTTGATATTTTTATCTGCTGTAAAAAACTACTAAATTAGTTTTTCATTATAAATATTAGTTACCATGACAATTAAAAAACAAAACAAAGAATTATTCTATTAAATTATTAGGTAGCTGTTATTTGAAGTAATTTAACGAACATAACTACTGTAAGTTTATTTTTTAGGTCACGAAATAATGGAACATGAATGTATAAAATAACAGTGGGATGAACAACTCATGTAAAACCCAACACTCATTCTTTACACTTTTACATGCTTTTAAATTCTGTTACTTGCTACGAGGGAAGAAGAAAATTATTTAAAAAACGTTTTCAGTTCCAAAATAAAGTTTTTAGTATTACCTTGCGATTATACTCACATGCTTTATCAGCGTTATTTTATTATTCATTTTTTTATTGCCTGAAAATACTATTGTACTAATAAACTGTTTTATTTTCAGGTAAGAGTCTTTACTGGAAGCCACCTGTTCTTCATACAACTTAAAACAAATGTGTAAGTATAAACTAAAGTTCCGGCCACAGCATTAGGCGGCTGAGTGAGCGCGCTGCTGGCGTTAAATTACCTTTTTGTCTCCAGTTCAATGGTTGATTTTGTAAACTACAACCAGGTTTCGGCGCTGAATTGCGTCATTCTCAAGAAGGTTGTCAATCCCACGTCAAGCTGAATTCAGTCGTAGTCGGTCGAGGCGTCGTCATAACACACATCGAACACGGAGAAATGGATACACAACACATTACATAGTTGCCATTGGCTGTTGGGCTATTAATTAACAGTCCTGTCTATAAGGAATATGTCGGCCTTAGTCAGTAACAAGACTACAATACCGCGCCACAATCATCCTTCAGTCATCTGAAATTCATACTTGGCTTAAAATACCTACCTGGGTAGGTCGCCATTTCAAGTAATGAATCTAATGTATTACGTATAAATAAATACACGCCAACGTTGGACAGGCGAGTATATTTCTCTAACTAGAATCTTAAATCTTGAAATAATGGAAAAAATTTAACTTTAAGGGCGCCCAGAGCTCTTAAATTAAGTACCTTAGTTTACTTTTCAATTCCCTTATTTCGTGTCTTTAAAAACGTAGTGCCGGGCTTTTTATAACGTACTTATATTATTATTATCTGTTCTTAACTGTACGAGAAAAAACTGTATGGTCACAAAAAACCCTGCGATTTAAATAAGTAATCGATTCAGAGCTTACGTTGTCATGGAAACGTTTGGGTTTTTTAGGAATGCGTTGTGTTTGTGTCAAATGGGTTTATTTGATCCAGTGGCATTCAAAGGGCTTATACAAAATTCACTATCAGTTTTCTGGACCCTTGTATTCTCTCATCCCTCAGATCAGCAACCCCCAGGGCTTTAACAGAGTCGGGATTGTATTTGTTTGAATGTGGGAAAGAATACTTAAAAGGGAGGAGAATAAATCTTTTGCGTGCTCATTGAGAACAATATCGGGAGCAAAAAGGCTTTTTACATATAAAGTTTTATTTTATCACTTAATACTGACATTATGTATTCCTTCGATTTTTAATAGCATTGAAAAGTAACTGACGAATCAGTCCGATGTCATTTTGGGAGGGATTCTAAACGTTTTTGTGAGAAAGCCGAAAGCTGGAGGTCAAATCTAAATTGCTCTTCATCGATGAACATGTGAACAATAATTTTAATGTAGTACTAAAGAAATTTACTTTCCTTTGAGCATAACTCGATCCTTGTCACTTCTATTACAAAGTTGGATTTGAAAAGGTTATTTTCAAACACGAGTTTTTTTCTCATTTCCATCCTTAAACGTCGTACCAAAGAGAAAGGAAGTTAATTATAACTTAAATATTATCTATATAACTATATTTCACACCCTAAGAATTATATAATAAATAGAAGTTATTACTAATATTTTTGTCGAATGAATTATTTTAAGGCATAAAAAATACATAAACATAGAAACTATATACATTAATGCGCGAGGGGTTTTATTTCCTCAGTCATAACACGAGTACGACTGGATTTTTAACGATTGAGATGTCAATTAAAATGTATTTTTATGTAGATTTACCAATACGTCTTAGAATTAAAAAAGGGTATAGTAAAGGGATGAGGTTTTGGAACAGTGCGCTATCCATCGATATTAACCCAAGCTCAGTTATCTATGTTTACAACTGATAGTAATATGGTCATGTTTAGAAATAGTTCTACAGGTAAACCACAGATTGCAGTGTAAGCTAAGCCGCAACTGAGAAATCTAAGTAATCCAGTAACTTACTATCCGTTCCTTTCCCTGTGCCATACTGATAAGCGCCTGCAATAGAACGTAGGCAAAACCAACCCTGCCCCCGAATTGCCTGTCCTGCGCCGTCAACTTTTCGGAAACTCGGGCCTTTGTTACACTTGCTTGCTTGCACGAAAAACAGCAGTTTTTGCAAAATATGTTCTCTAAATGTCCATTAAATTACACTTTTCAGTCTTAGGACTAAAAATCACTAGTTAAACTCAAAGAACCCACTTATGGTTAAATGGCAATGATAGAAAGCTTATTTCCACAGTGTGTCTTATGGTATTATACGTTGTTCATTGCAACGCTAAAAGAAATTCACTTTCGAGCTAATCGTTCTTACAATTTCCTACATTTTCTTGTAGACTTATATTTTATTGTAAAACTTTGTGTACATTATTTAAATTTTGATTGAATTTTCAAAGGTTTCTTAATGTTTTTAAATATTCTTGTTTTTTTGAAATTATTGCTTTTGTTGTACATTTTATTTATAGTTTTACAATACCCCCATTAAGTCTTAGTTTAGTTTTTATTCGTGTAAAAAGAGTCTTTAGTAAATCTGTCAAGCTGATTATATGTGTTGTTTAATACAACAATTAGTTAATAAGAATACAAATAACCTTCCTTCCTTTATCAGGTATCTGCAACTTCTTTCTTTTCTGTATATACAGTATTCGTTGTTACGCTGTATTTTAATATATAACAAATTAATAATACCCCCGTTGCAGCAGACCTGCATACTCAGCGAATTTCAAGTGCAAAACAACATATTTTAATCCAATATAGCGAGATTCGACATGTTTTGGTAAGCTCCATAAGAATAACATGGGGAATGAGTATGCAGGTTTGCTGCTACAGGTATATTAAAACTGGCTGGTTTCAATTTAATTTTTAGTAGAGCTGAACTAGAAGAAGCTATTTACCAAGTTTTTTCAAGACATGTTGACAAATAAGCGAGATATAGAATTTTACTTATTTCCCATAAGGTTAACATTGGGACAACGTACTGTGTTTACCACCTTCAATATCTCGACAACCAATGGACATAGAGCAATGATTCAAATTACTAAATTGTTTGTTTTTTCGAGCTGAATTCAATGGTGCCAGCAAAAATTCGATAAAATTTATTTTTCTATGTAAAAAACTCAAAAAACACATTTTTGGGGGGGTTTATCCCCCTTTACCCCCCCCTTCCAATGGTCCGATCGGGCTGGTTTACGAACTCGTCCGAATAATGACTACTTTACACGTCTGTGCCAAATTTCATTCCAATCGGACCATTTTTGCGAGCGCTATCATGCTCACAGACATATATATATATATATATATATATATATATATATATATATATATAAAATTTTTAACGAATAGTGTTTTTGGCTTCTGGGGGCCCCAAAACGAAAAGTTATAGTGGTCCCGGGCTTAGATCTTACCATGAGACCTACGGTAATAGCTTCTTCCCTATAGGGGAAATTCGCTAAAATTACCTTATCCAAAGTATTCGAAAGACGATATATTTCGTTCCTAAGAATATCATCAGGGCTTATGAGTATGCAGCCACATTAATGTATTGTTACATTGTGGCAAATCATTTTATTCAATAAAATGTTATCTCAGTCACAGCGAGAAAAATAATTTGTGATGCAAAAATTATTAAAAACTTGTTAAAACTGGAGTACGCTGGCCAGCAACAATACTAGTGTTTGGTAACTAACAGTATTGTTTTAATCAATGATAGTGCTGGCCAGCATTCTCAAGTTTTAACAAGTTTTTAACCATTTTAGCACCATGACAGATTTGTCTTACTGTGACTGAGTAAACATTTTATTGAATCAATTGGCTTGCCACAATGTAACAATACATCGATTAATGTGGTTACGTACTCATAACCTGGAGATGTTCTAAGGAACGAAATTTATCGTTTTTCGAATACTAGTGACTGGATAAGTTAATTTCATTTATTTGTCTATTCCTTCTCTGGTAATTTTGTCATAGACTATGCACACATGTTTGTCAAATTATTGATGAAAAATCACAGATCAAGTATTTTGATTTAAAACTAGGAAAAAACTAAATTTTCACAAAAAGATCAGGTCACCCCAAGAGAAAATAAAATGAAATATATCACTAGTTTATCACCTGTTGCTTAAGACACATATTGAATTAATTTATGTTTATTAATGCCGCTAGCACACGTAGCTCAAACTGTTAAGTATTTAACACTGTAGTACTGATTTAACACTATCCAGTCTCTTTTTAATGAATTATTTCACTAAATGTTCAACGATCCCTAGAAAGAATTTAGTGTATTTGGTTTATGCGACTTTGAGATCACAGTTGGAATAACAGACAGCAAACTCCAACATCAAATGTAAAAATGTTAATATTAAAATAATGTAATGTAAAATAATGTTGATGAAATGTAAAATAATGCTGATGCAATGTAAAATAATGTTGATGTAATGTAATAGATTGCGACATTGGCGTCGCACCAAAAAATTCTAGGGGGGAGGTCACCTGATTTTCCCAACTGTTGATCTGGAATTTCCCACCTCTCGAATCACTTGAATTCCTCAACTAAAATCATTCTATTTAAACAGGCAAATTAATCTGAAAAATTATTTTCGATTACACACTCTCAAAGACGCTGAGAGTTGGGAAATTTAGTATTCCATAATTTCTATGCACAGGCCTAATTATTAGATGCTTAAAGTGTCTTGAACCGTGCGCGTGTGCGTGGTCTTCATACTTCGGAATTGAAGCTTAACCAAAAATTCAATTGTAGGACACGATATCACAGCACTTGAATGTCATTTATGTACTTTAAAATTATATTTACCATATTTACCAGTTGTACTGCAGGTTGATTTACTAAAATGATAGTTGGGAATTCAAGGGCTAAGGATAGTAAGAGTGAAGAAATTTGATTATTAATGTAGTATGATTAGATTACAGTAGTTTAAATTTAGTTTTAAAACTACTGCAAAATATACAAATAAAGTTTTAGTTTAAACTGAATTAATTGTGCTATTTCAATTTAATTTCAGTTCCATATTTTCAGCTAGCTGGCTGGACATTCCCGAGTTTATGATTGGAAATTCCCAAATTCTACTGGGGGGAGGCACCCCCTTCCCCCCCCCCCCAGAGCGACGCCCCTGGATTGTGAATCAACAGTCGCAGTTTGTGTCGACTCGGCGAAAGCCTGAACGCGAAGGTGTGAGCAGTCCTCGCCGAGACGTCTCGACCAAGGTCACGTCTGAGGGTCACGGACAGTCGGTAATGCAGTTCAAGTAGTTCCGTCCGCCGCCGTCGACAACAGCAGCACATGTCGGTATTGTTGTAGTCCCTACACTCGCCGCTACACAGCGCTGTCTTTCTCGTCGTTCGCAGTGTCGCCGCTAGGTTGCACTTGAGTATCCGTGTGTATTGAAGACACGGTCATTAATTACAAATTTATTCGGCAACGAGCCAAAGCCAACGATTTGAGAACAGCTTGCGCGCTTGGACTGCTGTTTATCAAAGGGTCGTTTGATGATCATTCGTTAATAGTATGGTTCAAGGTTTATACAGTTGATTTACTTGCTTGGAATTTATTCAAGTGGTGTCGCTACAGTATTCGGGAAGTATTACCTATCTCCAAGAATAATTATTATACCTGTATCCTTTCCCTGTCCTCATTTAAACGCTTTAAACTCGCGCTTTTTTGCGTTAGTTAATACGGGTTTCTCCGACTTCGCCATAATGAATTATTCATAACTTACCTCTGCAAATAGTGCTTACTATTTACAGTTTACCCACCTCTGCACAGTTGGGTAAAATAATAACGCATAACTGGTCGAGCTGGCATTTTCATCAGAATAATTGTTAATTACCCGAAATATAGTATAGTCGGAGTCAAATGACGTGACCAAAGCTGACCTGTATAGTCCGAGTCAAATGACGTGACCCAAGCTGACCTGTATAGTCGGAGACAAATGACGTGACCCAAGCTGACATGTATAGTCCGAGTGAAATAACGTGACCCAAGTTGACCTGTATAGTCCAAGTCAAATGAAGTGACCCAAGCCGATCCGTATAGTATAAGGCAAGTGACGTGACCCAAGCAGACCTTATTATTATTATTATGAAGCTGTAAATTTTGAATAAATTTATATTATTGTAGTTTCCATGTACATACTATATATATATATGGTTATGATATTAACTTAAGAAATTAATTAACTCAGTAACTATTTATTTAACATGATTAAGGACAAGTTTAATAACAAGAATGAATTATTAAATTATTTATTTAATAAAATTAATTACTTATTATACTAGATGATTAATGATTTTCTGAGGGGTGATTACACATAAACATATTAAGGGGGGGTTACACATATTAATTATACAAGCAACATTAAATAATCAAGGAATATCATAAGTATCATGGGGTTCAAGGATCATTATCTATATTCAATCTTGGTATTCGTTCACTTATTACTTATTCTTTACTGCATTACACAAATACATAAGACATTATACTAAAATACTTGGTTATTTACGATAAAAAAATGTATGATGATGACATGAAACATTTCAGCCTTGTTATTTGATTCGAACTATACTGTAGTGTGACCATGACGACAGTTACGCGACCCGCCGCCAGTCAGCGCTGTGTGCCGTTGCGGCTGAAGCCCCACTGATAAGCGCTGATAACCTGATAACAGCAACTTCACGTTATCAACTCAAGGTCACTGTTCCCTTCCTTGTCGGTCCATTTAATTGGTTTACCTCTGGTAAATTTCTCTTGATTTATGTGAATTTTCGGAATTAATTTGCTTTGAAATTTCATCGTTGAATCTGCAGTATGTACGATTATTGTTAGAGTCAAGTGACGTGGCCCAAGACGTTAGTTAGTGCTAAATTTTACCTGTATAACGGGCGGACGACGCCACGCCAACTCACTCGGATTGTACGGTACCTTGAGTGAAATAACTGTGATTAATAAAGGAATATAAATGTATATCCCAAAATAAGCATGCTCGTCTAGTAACACGAGGAGTTAGTACATAGGTTAGTTCCTATGTAAGTAACTTAGGTAGGACATTTTAACTAAGTCCTATGTAGAATATGTAGTTAGAGTGGTAGGAGTTAGTTGCCACAGGAATTTAAAAATAGGTTAGGCCTAATTTAGTCTGTTAGCCATTAGATAAAAACTTCCAGAGGCCACATAAAGAAAATATTTATAGTCGTTCGTTTAAAAATTATCTAGATGTACTAATCTAATCTAGATGAGTGTGGCTTAAGTTTTAAAAAGTACGACTTAAAACGACCTCGGAGATTCTTTTAGATCAATTTTACGATCAGTATGTTTTTACTATAAAATGTTAATCAAAACTTGTTTACTATTGTTGCGTCACTCTGTCAAATAAACATCAGTGTGTAAGCTGATTCTTATACAGAAATAGCCGCAAGCTTTAGTATTGCTTATTGACTTAACATGCGTAACTAATGATATTTCGTAGAGGATGCTTCAGATAATTAATGTTTCACCCCATTGATTAATTATTGTTACGTTTTTCCACTTAAAGAAAGTCTAACAATTGGATTAATTTTCGGAAATTTTTCCCCTTATAATTTTTCTAGAATTTACGGGTTTTAAGATATTTAGCTTTGAAAAAACAGACGCCCTTTTGAAATGGAACAAAGTAGAAACTTGATACTTCTTACAAAAATAGTCCTTGATAGTGGTCATCCATGTACCAAGTTTGAAGTTTATACGTTAAGAGGTTCGTGAGATATAATGAAATATGTAAAAATCACAAGCAGACACACAGATGGAAAACGACGCACTTTTAGGACATTATAGAACCTTTGTTTACAAAAACTTATTTTCTTATTCTGATTTGGATTTTTGCGGACATTTGCCATCACTGATAAGTAAAAAAACAAGTTTCACGACGTTTGTCTTACTTTCTTATTTTTACCTCTACTATAATATACTAATATTTTACCATAATTTCCGGACACACTATATTGTTAACTAAATATTTAACTATGTTTACTATTGTTTAGTCATTCTACAAAAAAATCAGTATTTAAACTATTCCTATCACAGGAAGAGCCAAGTTTTATTAAAGATCAGTGACTCTCTAATGCAAAATTAAAATTTCGTCGAGAATTCTTCAGATTAGTATTTCACCCCGTTGTTTAAGTTATAAAACCTTTTTAACATAAAAAAAGGTTAAAGCTAAACATAACGAAAGTTTTTTATTGTTCGAAGACGTGTTTATTTTAAACTTGGTGGTATATGCGTTTTACATTCGATCGCACATAAATGCATATTTATCAGTAATTCATGCGATAAAAACTGCGGATCATGCATGTAGATAAGCGAAATTGACGTCACTCATCAGTCCTTGCTTTCACTCTCTTAAACTTAAACCGCAGACATGTTAATTCCAATTCCGCAGGGCTGGCAGGGCTATCCAACTGTCTACTCAAACAGCATTTTCTCTTTTGTCTCGTCTCACCTTCAATCTTAAAATCTTACACAACCTTTGAGAAACGACCCAATAAAAGTCCAGATCTTCGAAACTACCTCGGGGTTACATGACATTTCATTCCTTCGCATACGTCGCATCGCCAGGAATAATAACCGAGGAAAGTGTAGGTATAAATCCCGAGAAGCGAATTGCTGTCAGATTCACTCATTCGGTATTGTGAATATACGAGACAGAACCAATATGTTACGTCACGCCACGGCTGTCGGGGAGGGTTAGGGGCTGCGGTGTCACGCTGTCGGAGGTTATACGCGGACAGTCACTGGTTATTCAAGCCGCCACGTGTCGCTACACGAGGCACTGACTCGGACTAGTCTAAGCTCGGAGTCACTCGGGCGAAAGAAAGTTTCTACTCGGTCTCTTGTGGGAAATAGACCAGTATTTGAACTTTCAATTATTTGTTCAGAGAGGTTTCAGGTATAATCAAGTAAGCATTTTAATTTTTTTTTTGTCGGGTCAGTATTAAATTCTCGATTCCGTTTTTCCTTGCGATAATCTAAAGTAGGAATAATCTTTACAGTAAAGTTGTTAACTGGGGAAATTGTGGTTTGGATCCCACGTTAAAATGTAGGTCTCTGAGTTGCCATTGGCTGTCGGGCTATTAATTAACAGTCCTGTCTAAGGATCATGTCGGCCTTAGTCAGTAACAAGACTATACGATCGCGCCACAATCATCCTTCACTCATCTGTCATTCATACCTTGGCTTAAAATACCTACCTGGGTAGGTCACCATTTCAAAACAATGTAGAGTAGGATTCACCTTTTTTCTTTGGTCCTGGATTCACCTAAGTTGGCCAAAGCATGTACTAATCATCTCATAAAAAACTTTTATACAAATCACTTTGAAAACATTGTTGGTCACACTTGTGTTTGTTTACATTTTTTTCCGAACTGTCAAATCGCCACGTTGCGTTTGTTTACAATGTTGTTTATAGGTTATTGAATTTTTATAATATCGCCTACTTTTTAGGATTTTCCAGTTTCATCCAACCTTTTTACATAACTGTGAAGTTTAATTTGAATCTATTTCTTGATTTACATGTATTTTAGTTTGTTTAAATACTTGATTATTTTTTCCTGGGTCAATATAATAAGTTTTGACCTCAATATGAAACAATCTCTCTTGTCAGATATGCTGACTTGCAGCAAGTAGTACTGGCTAATCGTAAACTCGCATATTTTTCTTTGTAAATATTATTTCAAAAGAAAATCTAAAACTATTAATCATGCCACATCCATGACACGTCCTCTCCCTTTTAATAAATACTTTATTTGGGATAGCCCCCAGAAATATTTTAAGTTGCGGAAGATAACTTTCAGATGCAATTTTGCATCAGAACTTTCTCATTACTGCAAGTGCTATACCAAAACAGATGTTCGTTGACAATGTTTTCAGCACAGCTGGATTTTATGGTTAAGTTCGTAATAAGATAGTAGTTTGTTTACTTTAATTTTGGCCAACTTACGTGAATCCTACTCTAGAAATGTAAGGTAACTTGCCTAAGATCTCATTGAGTGAAAAGTAATTTTTTATGATCGGCGATCTCGTTGTGTTGGGAGATTTTAAAATGCACATAATATGTGGTTAAAATTAACAAAAATAACTTGAAAGTCAAATTCTTCTTGTTTTGGAAATTTTTGTGAAATTAGCGTTGTCTCCGAACTATAAGTTACATTCTTTGATCATAAAATTAAAGTTTAAAATATATTTTACATATTAAATCCTAATTATATTGGATTGACATTATGAACAAGGTTTTACCATTAATGTCATTAATTGAATTAATGATTTTGATTAACGATGTAATACTGATTTACCTGATAAACGCAGTGTTATTATGCTGTATATGAAATTAAATGAAAAAAATTCTGGAAAATTTAGGGCCACATGGCCCTTTCTTACACTTGGATGCTGCCTTAGATTATTTTAAGCAAGCCTGAATATCTGGGGTCTCACAATAGAAGAATAAATCCTAAATACCAATCCCTTTTGAAATTTATTTGTTAGTGTTGATTCTAAACAAAGTTTTATTTTCCCTTGTATAACATGTCTAGCGGGTATGCCTTCAATTGGTACTATTTTCCCTTTCCGAAATGTAAGCAAGCACTATATAACCTATTAGCAGTAACTTGTAAGTAGGGGTTAATTTCAGCCGGATCACACCGGAGCGCCTCCGGTACTTTTTATGAAACCGGAGCTCACCAGAGCGCGGTTTCTCAACTCACCGGTAAGGCTCCGGACCCTTTTTCTGGCCACGTAATTTATTAATACTGTTTAAAAAGCGATTTTATAAAAGTGTACAACTCTTTCTAATTTCGGTAACCTCTAAGTCAATTTAACAACTCTATTTTTCTTTACATAGTTTCACGCAAGGTAATAGATGGTAGTTTTTCAACCTCCATTCTGGATACTGATCACTTGTTAAACTCGAGATAGGCTTTAGCAAGTGATGGTGGAAGTTTACTATCTTCAATCAAGGGCAAATCCAATCCAGGCCAATACGAGCTTGTACTGGGTGGGTTAAGCATTACCGTACTCATTTCTACGTCGATCTTATAAGGCCTCTTATTGCAAATAGTTCGTCAAATATTTGGACAAATCAGGTGCGCCCTTGTTCGACAATAGTAAATGAGTCGTGAGTGGCGCTAAACACACGTAGCGCTGGAGATGACAACCTTCACGACTACTATGGCACAAGTACACTCTACAAAGTTGTTTGCCGCGGCAGGGGAAACCTAGCTAGCGCGAAAGTGAACACGACCTAATTGCTAAACTAAAAGGCATAAAATTTAATCGCACTTCAAAAAAAAATTCCGGGGGAGGGCCCCTGGACCCCCCCCCCCCCTTCTGCTGGGGGGGTTTCCATACCCTACCGGCGGCCACTCGTTGTACCATAGCTCCGGTACTTTTTTCTTTATAAATTAAGCCCTGTATGTAAGTAAGTAAAACTGTAGTAAGTTTTGTAATATTGAACGAAATCGTCAATCTCGTGACATTTCTCACTCACTGCGTCTCACGTCTCACCGCTCTCTCACATGATCGCGATACACTTTCACTTTATCTCCCATCTTCACGGCCCCAGTCAGCTGAAGCCGCGATGCCGCGAGCCAGCTGCTGTGTGTTGTGTCCGTCCAACTGGCGGATTGCTGCAAGGCTGTATGTTATGGCTCGAGTGAAATAGCTTGGCTCAGTTCGCCTACAAGGCTGATGTTAATTGTAGCAATGGGCCATATCATTTCACCCGGACTGTAGTCGTAGTCTCCAGTCGGCCACCGAGAATAGAAGGAATCGTGAATATTGAGCGTATTGCGTATTTTCATGGATGATTTGGTTACAGGATTGCTTATACAATTAAATTGTTGTACTTAATTGTATAAGCATTTAATAAGTATGGCGTATGGTAATTGACGCAGAGAGCGGTTTGAATTCACTGAAGGGTGCTTTTGAACCTGAGGAACGAAAAGGTTTTTACATAAGGTATAACTTGGGATAAGCCAGAGCGTATTGTCCGGTAAAACGCCGAAGGAAACTCAATTTTTTGGGGGGGAGAGAATGTCAATCTCTCTTTTTCAAAACGACAAAATCAAGATGTGTATGTACAGTATGGTTTGCCACACATCTTGCCTTACACACAGAAGTATAATTCATCCCTCTAATGAAAATTATGTCAAAATTATAGGACGTGTCAAACGACGAGGCCTAGACCGTCCGTAAGTCAACTGCTAATAAAACTAACATGATCCAAGATTTTTTGTTTAAATACAAAAATCAATCTTCACCATTTTATGTGGAGCTCGGAAACGTTCTTCATGGACTTAATGGGAGGTTTAGTTTGAACTATGATGGAGTCATAAAAACATGTACTATTTCGTAGACAGTCCGAAACATGGCGCGGCACCAGCTGAAAAAAAGCTTGCGTCGTTCTGTGCTCTTTAACTAGCCTTAAAACGGATTAAAGTGGAGAATTGTTTTTCGTATTATTTTAATAGACTTAATAGATCGGCATTGTAGAAGTGTGGAACTGAGAAAAGGGTTTAATTTGTGTGGTAACCTAAAAAGTCCCTCCATGGACTCAAAGAAAGGTTTAGTTTAAATTTATGGAGTTTGAAGACATCTGTGAACCTCGTAGAGGAATCATTGCGTCCAAAATCATGGTCTGGCATCAGCTAATAAGAGTTTTTGTGTCGTTCTATGTTCTACAACCAGCTTGTCTTTGAATAACAATGAAGACCATTTATTTTTCAAGTCGACTTCATAATAGGCAATGTGGAAGTGTCGTGCGACATGCTACACTGTGTTTTTTACCCTCAGAATGAATAATAATAAAAAATGAATGAATAAAAAACATATAATGTGTTATAGAATAGTTTCAAGTACCCGCTGCTAATATAATCATATTTGTTTATATGTTTGTTTTGGATCATTATTAGAGTATGAAATACAACAAAATAATGTTCTTACTTAATTTGGTATAATTATCTAATTAATTATGGCGCAGTCACAATAGAATATTGTGAAATATACCATAAATAAAGTAAAATGATGACTATTTTAAAAATCTATGGAAATATAACAGTATAAAAACAATATGGAGCTCAATAAACCTAATGTTCTCAGCCTAAGGGGAAATGTGGCTGAAATATTTCAGCAATTCAAGGAAGAAATAAACATATATTTGACCGCAACAGAAACAAACAAGAAGCCTAAGCCAGAGAGCAAGATTAAAGAATTTTCTTGGATCGGAAGGACTCAGCTTTTACTAAACCCTATATGATGGAGAGGCAGTTGAAAGTGTTGAATATACATTGCAGTTATTGGAACAACACTGAATTCCAAAGCAAAATATCACAATGGATATTTATCGGCTTCTTACTAGAAAACAGGACAAGCATGATAGGCTTACCATAAATTTTCAGAGCCAATCCCGGACACCAAAAGAATGGGGGGGAAGAGAGGGACAAGGAAAATGAAATGGTGTGGTAAAGTTTGGTCCGGTGTAATTCTAAAAGGGCAGACGGGCTACTTTGCTGCCGTTTTTGCTTGGCATTATCGTTTCTTGAATACTGATTGGCGAAATAACAATTATGTAGGCCTCGTGACCAAGCAGAAGACGCAGTTGAGCAGTTGTCGCACAACGAATTAGCCCGACGCCGGCCGAGACCCTTTTAGTGTGATACCTGGTGAAACCATAAAATATCCCTTCTTTTCGTTAAAAAGTTTATTTTATTTTGTATAAACTTTCATAAAAACTGCTCAAAACTAAATACCAATTCATTTATTTCGGGCGTTTTCCTCTCTTTTCCACGCAGGCTGACTAAAACCCCGGACAAAATTCAAGCCCGGACGAAAGCCTGAAATCCGGACTGTCCGGGGCAATCCCTGACGTCTGGTAAGCCTAAGCATGAACCATTTGAAAAATGTTATGCTGACCTAAAGAAACTTATCAAGTCTTGTAACTTTCATGATCAAGAGGAAAAGTTGATTTTACAAATCGGCAATGTGGAAGCGAGGAAGTCAGCCACCGCGCCACCGGGGACGTGCCGGGACGTGTCGGGTGGAGAGCAGCTGAGTCATCGTCATTATCCGGACTGACCCGCTTATCCGGACATCCGGACCGTCCGGCGAGTTCCTACGTGCAGAGCCGCACACCGCACACTCCTCGTGGAGTGGGGCTGCGTTCGTGTTGACGGAGGCACTGCCGCACTGCTGGAGTGCTATCATAGACTGCGTAATGGCACTCCATCAGGGTCTGTAGCCTGTGGTGCTACTGAACTATCCTATAGGTCAAGTCAAATGGTGTGACCCAAGCCAGGCCGTCCGCAAGCCCAGTGGTAAACTTATAATTCTTTCGGTGGACTGGGCCACGTCAATTTGACTCGCTCTAGGGACGCATTTAAATGGGTCGAGTTGCGGGCGAGTTGGACGGGCGAGTAAGCAGTAGAGAAGGTTATTTGTATCGCTCGCCCACTTTTTAATCAATCTAATTCCAGTGATAATACCGGGCGAACGAAACGGGCAAATAGCAAAGCGCCCGTCCAACTCGGCCGAGTTTGTAGGATCAGCTGATTCATT
Source organism: Flexamia atlantica (assembly GCA_035578135.1). Classification (NCBI taxonomy): domain Eukaryota; kingdom Metazoa; phylum Arthropoda; class Insecta; order Hemiptera; family Cicadellidae; genus Flexamia; species Flexamia atlantica. The sequence goes on from JAQJVK010000001.1 coordinate 121,566,195, forward strand.
GTTAAGAATTAACTGTCGACTCGCCCGTTACTCGAGTCATTGAATATCGACCTGTATAATCATTGCTCGAGTCGCCCATTTGTCAAGTACGCGTCACATTGGTCGAGTTGACGGTCGAGCCTACTCTCCCGTCAAACTCGCCCTCGTACTCGACCAATGTGACGTGGCCCTATGGCCGGTTTACATTGGTCGAGTAACTCAGCAGAGTTGCTAGGATCAGCTGACTCATAAGGCCGTGTCACATTGGTCGAGTAAGAGGGCGAGTTAGACTCGACTGTCAACTCCATCAATGTAAACCGGTCTTGATCAATGGGCGAGTCGAGTGGCGGGAGAGGTGACAATTCTAAAGTGTAGGAATCAGCTGATCCTAGCAACTCGGCCGAGCTACTCGACCAATGGAAACGAAATCACTCTAACGCAGGCATTTGTTCCAGACGAAAGTACAAAAACCTTAAACAGAAATAAGAAAACTGTTACTATTACAGAGTTGAGTTCCGTCAAAGCTTGTCAAGTTGCCGTTTGTCGTTGGGTGCTTCTTGATTACCTTTGCAGTTTTCAGTAGTATTATTATTACTTTTTCAGAATTTAAGGAGACATTCTGTATTTATTATTTTTTTGCACTTCTCTAGTTATTCCTCAAGCTCCTGGGGGCCCGTTCGTCCTCTAAATCCATAATCTCAAAAGAGAATAGTTTTATCCTTAACATGGACATCAAATGAGGGTCAAATAATAACTTCCTGAAACAGAGGAAGTTGTTAAAAATCAATTAAGTGGATATAGGCCTAATCTTCACAGCAACGAGGAACATTCTAGATGGTTTAAGTTTTGTTTCGATGTAAATTATATTAAATATAAATGTCTTTCACAATGCTTTTGCGAAACGCGCTTAAACGTATTATCATTAAGTTTTAAGAAAATAGTTTTGGACTATATTCAACGTGTTCATCTCAGAGTAAAAACTATATCAAAGCTCTTATAATTTTTAAACGTTCTTGTGGACCTAAATTACTCTTTATTTCTACAGTTAGATGATAATTTAAATGTCTTGATTAACATAATCAGCATATGCATGCTCACAGGAAATTCTTTCCAATATAATGTGTGAAGTTCATTTTATAATCTTTTGTAATTTTTATTTTTCATTTTTATGTACCTCAAACCACTGCGAGGCTAAATACATAATGACATGAGGCATGAGCTGCCTGATCGATAATGTAGGGTATTATTTTCCGATTACGTTAAACCATATTTAAATCAAATATCTTGTGTTAAGAATAAAAATCAAATTATATAATTTAAAACTTTTAAAATGAACACTTAGAAGTTGTGAAGAAACGCTACGTTATCAATTTATCAACTGTTTAACAAACAAGGAATGTTGAGAGTTCAATATACAGAGTGTTGAACTCTCTTGAGTTATCTTGGAAATTAATTGTTCCGTATAAACATATTGAAGGACAGAGGAAAAACTTTGTACAGTCGTTGGATTGATGTAATTTACATTCCGCTGATACTTTTCTCTGCTTGAGTGTTTTGAATTCTTGCTCGATTCCTTAAAACGACGAAAAAATAAAATAATGTTAGTAATATTACATGTGTACTGCAATGTACATTATTGTTGTGTAGTAGTCATGAAATCAGCCTTTCTAGTGGCGCAAGGATTTTTTAGAGTTTTTTTCAGTGTTAAAAAGGCTTAACAAAATATAGTTTTGCAAATTTTCCATCAATCGCCCATCGCATGCGATTTCAATATACAGGGTGTTTTTTTTAACGCAACCCATTTTTAAGTTTGAATAAGTACAGTACATATAAAGATGAAATGAGTATTGTTTTGTCAGTTATTACATTTTATACAACCTATTGTTTAACTTTGATCACATTTAGCTTTCATTAGGTGTTTAAGCAATCCGTTATTGACATTTATACAAAGTTATACTTCCCCATCAATTCCTGAACACGTTCTGCCAAAGTGCCTCTTTGAATTACTTGTATTAAATAAATTTGTTATGTTTGTTTTGAGGTGCTGAATATCCTGTGAATTGTTTTCGTAGGCCTTACTCTTTATATATTCCCTAAGAAAATAATATAGTGGGGTCAAATCCGGGGATCTTGGGGGAATAATTCTTTACTGATAAAATAAAGTTTCGGGTTGCTTTAAAAAAACACTCTGCGTAATTAATGGTTTTTCGCATGATAACGTTCCTAGCCAATATTCCCATATTTTTTCAGCTTGCATGTTAAATCAAATCTCCTCTGAAGACCAAATTGAAGACTGAAAAATCTTGTTTGGAAAAATAAACCATGGTGTAAAGAAATAAGAAAAAAATATTTTTTCCTTACCGGTACGCACCTTGAAATCAACAGCCTTTTTATACACTATTTCTGTTCGCATTTGCAATATAAACGTCAATGATTAATAAGCGAAAGTAAAACTGACAGTGCCTGATGATTTTATATTCCGGTGCAATGAATGTTACGTGTTTGCAAATCACGCGGTCGCCATATTGGACCACGTGACTGTCTATAGTTCCTTACCTTTGCTGCAGAGTAATGATTTAGTACTTTTTCAAAACAATTGCTAACAAAACGTTGATTAATGTACATTACCTTGAGGTAAAATACGGTTTGTGTACTAACTTATGTTGATAGTCAAACAAGAGTTTCATCTAGAAATATGTTTTAGAAATATTGTTTTAGCGATATTTTCTAGAACTACTTCTTCTTTAGAAATATTGACCCTAATTTCTTAAAATCTGCAGCGAGAGAAGTTACCTTCATTTTACAAAGCTCCTGCCATTTTCGCTTATGTTCGTTTAGTAAAGCTCGGCCTCCAACTATTTAACAAAGCGTTGCCTACATTTTACAAAGCTCGCCCCCATTCATTTTTAAAGCTATCTCACACCTTCGTTTAGTAAAGCTCGGTCCCCAATCATTTTAAGGGAGGTATCGGGAGGACTGCGCGAACCTACGGCTCCTTACGGAAAGGGGAGATTATTAAGAGAAGAGAAAAGAGAAAGGAAGGGAGTAGTGTAGGTGGAATGGGTAAGAGGGGTGGCTAGAGCCGGGTTGCCACTGTCATGGCGGCCGGTGAAAGGTCCAGAGCCGGGTGTACGTGCTTTTTTCATAACATATTAAGGTTGGAGCCGGGTTGAAGAACTCCCCGCATGCTTATACTCCCCAAGTTAAATACCTAGTCATCCATTTGTTCTGCACAATCCGATTTTACCAGTTTATTAAATTAACGCCCTGTTGAAAACTTACAAGCCTGACAGTAACTCATCTGTCACTCATCGGACCGGTTCCGGTTCTCTGATCCACAGAGAAGAATCTAACGGAGGTCGCTTTTAAATGGGTCTTCTGTTGCGCCCAAGTGCTTGCTAGTATCCAGCTACAGTTAAGTTACTAGTTACTAGTTAAATCCAGTTACTAGCTACAGTTAAGTTAAATTAGGAGAGGGTAGCAACGGTGCTGCTCTCTCGCGGCGTTAGTGGTGTACTATTTTTTATAAGTCCTCGACACTAGCGCTCGACACCAGCTGAGCGCAACATTAGAAGTTACCTCTGTTTGTTTCTCCTCTGTGTCTGATCACATATTTCCTGACCGCCAACCCATCACTTCAATAGAGAAAATGTAAATGTAGGCAATTTTCAGTAACACCAGTGGCAAAATCTTTCAAATCTCTATTTTAGCTAAACAATTTAGGATAATATTCGGCTTTGAAAGTTCAACCACGGGATACAAATTAAATATGTCTCAGACATTTTAATTTCAAATGTTACTACGTAGTGTACGAATGCTGCATGCACTTGAGCCAGTACCCTGCCCGACCTACGTTATGCTATAGGGCACTCATATATTGTTTGTCATATTGTTTGTCAACTTTGTTTAGACAGTGTTTGTGTAATAAAGGTCAATAATCTGGTACAAAACTAGAACGCATCTGCATTCCAGATTTGTATACGTTTCTGTTGAAATGTGAATTGTAAATAACAATGTGAGAGGTGCAACGTTAAAGTAGAATCTGATCAAGTGTTAAATGCTAATTCTCCGTGCAAAAACTCGTACTTGTAGTGCTCATGGCACATTTTTACTTGGTCAGGGGGGGGGGAATATTCCAACATTATTTGTGGATTGCTAAACATTTTAGTCAAGCAAGGTATAAGCAAGATATAAGCAAGGCATAACAGTTGACAAGTACAATACCGATTGCTGGAGCTCATTCGTGGAACGTGGAACTGTATGTAGGGAAAATAGTTCCGATGAAACGTGCCAGAAACAGATTACGGAATACGTCTGTTCGAATTCACAAAACTTTTACATAACTACAAAGGATTTCTAATAATCGGTATAAAAAACATTGCTTAACTTTAGAATCCGTCTCCACCGTTAAAATCTAAGTTAAGAATCGATATTTTTCGATTTGATATAAATAATAGATTTCCTTAAAAAAACATGTTTTATTTTTGTTGTTTTGAAAGTGAAATTGAAATCGTTAATTGCCACAGTAAACAATAAATGTTTATGGCAAACGTCAAAATGAAATTATTAACCAATGATAGTTAACATGGTTGTTGCATTAGTTAAAACAGTTAACAGCAATATACATCTAAAACCTTATGTCATAGAATTCATCATACTAGTGGATCCGAGCGCACGGAATCGTGCGCTACTCTAGCAGAGCGATAATTCAAATGGCGACAAATTTAAAACACAATCATGCTAACACGATCCGTCTTGAGGGTTATGTTTACACAAATTAAAAAATAACAGCAATTAAATTATCCAGCTGATCAAAATGTAAACAATTATGTTCTTCATAAGGATAACATGGGAACTTTAAAAGCCAATGGGGCAGAGCCCAAGGGACTTTATCAAAAATGTAAGGCCAGTTTGCAAATCTACGCGACACGCTCTTTCCAATGAGCCGTCAATGATCAAAATCGGTTAAGAAATGACGGAGGAGTTCATAAGACAAATTTCGTGTTGGCGTATTAATTATATAGATTTATATATACAGACAAGCAGCAACAAGAGATATGTCTTAAGAACATGTACAAACTTGGCTCTAGGCAACTCTTTAATACCAGCAGGCAGTGCATAAAACGTTCTAATGCCTTGGTATTCAAAACTGATCTGTGTAGCAGATAGCGCACACCTAGTAGTCATTACATGATCTTTATATCTTGTGTTATGCTTATGAACACCAGACATTTTTGTAAAGTGTAAGAAATTGTCTTTCACATAAAGTAAGCATGACAAAACAAATAAAGAAGGTAGTGTGAGAATACCCAGTGCAATAAAAAAGGGCTTACAGTGATAGTCTGTGGACTCCACAGATCAGTATAATAGCCTTTTTTGCAGTGAAACCATCGATGTAATTTACATCGATATGTGAAACTTATTTGAAATAAAAATGTAGGTTACTGTTTTAACTGTTTATTAAAATGTCGGTTTCACTTAGTTCTTTTACTATCCTATAACAAAAAGAGAAACTGACAAACCTATAGTCAGTCAGTCATGGATTGCAAAAAATGGCGTTGTTAATTAATTTGGTTGCGAGTTTTTTTTGGAATTAAGATGATTCTAGGAATGAAACGTGATAGAAGTGATGGATATATTTGGCAGTGTAACTTAAGTGGATGTATGTGAATGGTTTGAAAATTCCAAAATGTCGTCGAGTAACACTGAAGATAAATTTTATGTGGAGCCATAAGTTTACTCAATTGCAGGTAAATCACGAACCTAGTATTTCATCAGCAACAAGCGTTACCTGGTTCAAAAATTCCAGTTTTGAATTTTCGTCTACGATATAATAGTAGGAAGGACGTGTTCGAGTCGTACCTAGGCAATTTTATGCGTTGGTAGTACCGAAGAGTCGTGCAAAGTGAATTTTCTCAATGTTTAAAAGGTACAGCTAAAGTTTACGTACTTACACAGTAAGTAACCATATTTTTGTGATCTCTAATGTTTTATTTCGATTAAACCTGTCAGAATTACTGTTTATTTTCTACACTATCATGCAGATAAACATCTATGCTTTAAGAGCACTCCCTACCCAGCCAACAATTTCAAAACAGCTCTCACGCGGACCCATTTAGACCCCCATGAGGTAAGGGAAAATTTTAAATTCAATATAGTTGAACGGGAAATGTCCAAACTACTAAAATTGCTATTTAGAATTTAGATAACCTCAATAGTTTTATTTTCTTTAATCAATTTAAAATAGTCAACTTTGGACTTTATTTTATGACCTTTTTCAAAAATTAAAAAACCATTTCAGTAGTTTAGAGTATTATTTATTTAAATGATATCGCTTAGTATGGATATGTTGAAAAATATGGGCGCTAAATGGGTCCGCGCGAAACCTTACATCGCAAAATGTGCGCTGATTCAGCATGGGCTCTTATGAAGCCGAAGTTCCAAAAGTCGCCGCTAGTGTTGCAGAAAAACGAAAACTGCCGTGGGTATAGGGAGGTCTCTTAAATTATCGTTTGAATGATTATATCGAAATTTTGTTTTGGTTAACATAATCGCGATTGTAAATATCAAAAATATCGATTATCAACTTTGATTTTAACGGTGGAGACGGTTTCTGAGGTTTCGCCAAATATTTCTCATTATCGGTTTTGGGGATTGTAAAACATTTCAGCGAAGGAGATCAACTGTTATCATGTACTGATAGCTGGATCTGATTCCTGGAACAGTGTGTAGAAGAGATGGCCCCAATGGAACGTGCATCACTTAATCGTTTGATAGAATTCATCACATTTTTCATAACATCAAAATTTCTCATAATCGTTGACTTCATTTACAAAAAATGTATAGCAGTTACTTGCAACTTATTAATTTATAGTTTTTTACCCCTTTTTAAAACTTTAAATGGTCCAATAAAATAAAAGTCCGCTTCTTAGACAATTCATTTTATTTTCATGCACTTAAAAAAAAGAAACAAATTATTTTTTTTATCTTTAAGTTGGGGGGTTACTGTACTTGTTAAATCCTTTAATTCTTTATTTTATATTTACTATCCAAGATCATGAGCCCCAAAGGTTAAGGTAACTGACACTCAGAAACATTTCGAACAATTCACTACAGTGCAAATGATGAAGAAGCCCAGGACATGCAAAATTCACTATATATACTCAAGGAAACTTGTGTTCTGATTGGCTAAAATTAAAACCAATCAGCTTGCCTCACTTATTCTTACAATATTTGAAAATCTAGTGGAACCATCTAGAATAATATTACTAGTTTTAACATGCTAATTGAGGATATTCTGTAGACTATCAACGTTATTTAAATTAATAATGTGTTTTACTTGAAATTTAATTTTTTATAGAAATAACAAAAATAAAAATAAATATTTTAACCTTAGCATGCTACAAATGAAGTAATAAACATTTAAATAAATTGAACTACTGTATTCTCAATATATGCTAGGTTAGAATGTATTGTGTGCTCGATTGTTTTACTCAGTCATTCTATGAATTAAGGAAGAGCATCGGTAATAGTGAAATCATAATTGCATCAAGACTGCTTTACAGTCTCGGTAACGTCATCGACACCGTCAGACGTCATCGTCTAAGTCCGACACTTGAAAGGTTTTGTTTTGTATAATGCACATGGCGATAAAGTAGGGATGTGCGAGTACTCGATGATCGAGCTTTTTCAAGACGAGTTGAATCGACTCGAGGTTTTGAAAAATACTAGGAAGTTCATGGTGAGTCGTTACTCCCGCCGTTTACCCGTAATTGGTACGCGCGATCTCATATTACGGTCGTTTTTCACACAGTCAACAACAGTCATGAACAGTTACCATAAAACTTGTATTTTACTCGAATTTAAGTGGTGTTTGAGTTATGCATATCAATAAAATTAGTTTTGTTTTTTTCTTTCTATTATTTGTGATATTTTCTTATTTATGCTTAGTGAGACAATGGTGAGACTCGATTTAACCTTAATTTTTAAGCCTATAAAAATCTCTTACGAACTTTTGCACACAACTGCAGATGTAGCTTAGTTTTTACCTCCTGAGGCTAAAGTTTAATAAAATATTGAGCAGTGATATAAGTTATGTTAAAGACACGTTGCCTGAATTTCAGTTTCATTTTATTTAAAACAGGTTTGCTTTTAACTAGGAAAACTTACCAGTTTAATAACTAAATAACATAAACATTTTGTGTGATCAATAATAAGTATGATAACTATTAACTCCTACTATTCAAATACTCAACTCGAAAAAAATCGAATCTTGCGAGTATTTTTTAAATCTCGACTTGACTTCAAAATTCGCCACTCGCAAATCCCTACGATAGAGGCTTTAATTTCTTCTACAAGTAAGACAAGAACATTAGGTGCCTTTACCAGGAGACGTACGACGGACACCGACAAAAACCTGGACTCGAAGTAAGTAAAATACTAAAATTAACATTAGTCTTACAGACGGACCGGGCCTTGTGATTTGAAACCAGTTATACGCTTTTATGAAGCGCTTTAGCTTTTCCATCATTGTTCGGGGGACATTGACAATCTTTACACCAGCGACCAAAGAATAATTGCTTTACACCTATTAGCGAATTTCCCATTTAGGAAATAAGCTATTACCGTAGGTCTCATGGTAAGACCTAAGCCTGAGACCATGTTAACTTTTCGTTTTGGGGCCACCAGAAACAGAAAACACCATTCGTTCGAATTTTAGCGAATTTCCCCTATATGGAAGAAGCTATTACCGTAGGCCTCATGGTAAGACCTAAGCCCGAGACCATGATAACTTTTCGTTTTGGGGCCACCAGAAGCAGAAGACACCATTCGTTCGAATTTATATATATATTGTATATGCGTGTGTCTATAAGCACGATAGCGGCCGTAAAAATGGTCCGATCTTAATGAAATTTGGTACAGACATGTAAAGTGGTAATCCCTCGGACGAGTTCGTAAACCAGCCAGATCGGACCACCGGAAAGGGGGGTAAAGGATGATAAACCCCCCAAAAATGGGTTTTTTTTAGTTTTTTACATAGGAAAATAAAATTTATCGTTGGCACCATTGAATTCAGCTAAAAAAAAACAATTTAGTATTTTGAATCATTGCTCTATGTCCATTGGTTACCGAGATATTGAAAGTGGTAAACACAGTACGTTGTCCCAATGTTAACCTTATGTATGGGAAATAAGTAAAATTCTACATCTCGGTTAATTCTCAACATATCTTGATAACACTTGGTAAATAGCTTCTTCTAGTTCAGATCTATTGAATATTGAATTAAAACCACCCAGTTTTAATTACTATACCCGTAGCAGCAAACCTGCATACTCATTCCCCATGTTATTCTTATGGAGCTTACCAAAACATGTCAAATCTCGCTATATTGGATTGAAATATGTTGTTTTGCATTTGAAATTCGCTGAGTATGCAGGTCTGCTGCAACGGGGGTATTTTACTTCAAATAATCTCCCACCTCCCGAGCACTATTGTCCTAGTTAAGTAATTAGGCCCATTCCACCCGTAAATCTTATACTAAATATATAATTTGAATTACGGACGTCCTGAGACACGTTTTTTGAATCGGACTATATTAACCTTGAACATGACTGATGGCACTGTTACGCAACTTGCAGCAACTTACGGTGCAATGACTTGCGCCAGTTAACAGTGGCATTAGATTGCGCAACGAGGCTGCATCGGTTGAACCCAGAAAGTTCATGATCGACAGAGAAGTTGGACGTATCCAGGCTGTCTGCTTATCGCCACTGATACTGCTCGTTGCGTTACTGTCTGTGTCTCATTTGGTTGGCTTCGATTTGATACCCACTCATTGCGCTACTGTCCTTGTCTCTTTTGGATGGCCAAGCTGGCTTAGATTTGAAACCCACTTATTGCGCTACTGCTTGTGTCTCATTTGGCTGGCTTCGTTGTGATACTCCCTCAATGCGCTACTATTCTGCCGCATTTAGTTGGTTCGATGTTTGTGATAGTGAGTTCCATGATGTAGTGACTCAGTAGCATTTTTAACAGCATGATCGCTCGTCTAAAGCTATGTTTTTTGTTTTAAAAATCTCTTTTATAAAATGTAAATTAATATGTAGGCTACTAACATGGCCGACTTCATTAAAGAAATTTTTACAGCTCTTGTTTTATTTTATATTATGCCTTTGTTAAAATAACACAATAATATAGCGAAACACCTTTTCTACGAATTACGCCAAAGCACCGTATACAGTAATACCTTCTCTATTCGGTGTAATGTTAGAGTTGGTTCAAAACTGGGGCTTAATTGATTAAAAGGGTATGACATATACGAATGCAGTAATGTATAACTGACGCCAATTCTTGGGGCACAGTGCGGTGGATGCGCGGTAGCAAAAACGGCTAGTGCGCATGCGCGACAACGCGTCGCTAAAGCGCAGCACTGTCATTCTGCTCTCAGCCGTCAACAATCGCGTGTTACTACATGTCGTCCTAAAACATTGACCGACGGAACAGTGACTCTTATTGACGATTAATGATCTGTTTTAATTCCATTCAATAATATAAAATATTTCATTAGTAATTTATTAACTCGTCTTGATACTCTGAAGAACGATTGACAGAAGCAGTAGCTATGTGCGAGCTGCCGAATGTACGCAGCCAAGCTAATATAACTGGCGCCAATTTTTGGGGCCCACGCCGTCCATAAGACTAATGTTAATTTAAGCAATGGGCTTATGGGCGGCGCGGCGTGGGCCCCAAGAATTGGCGCCAGGTATACACTGTCGGCCGCCGCTGCCGCTACTACTCCCCTCTCCTCCCAATCTACCCACTCCCCGCCCCATGCGCGGACTGGGCCCCAAGAATGGGCGCCAGTCATAAAATAAAGCTAAAATAGTTCAAACTCGGGTCGTGCAACATCGGTTATTTATTTTGTTACAATTAATTATAAATCTTGTTTTTAATCGTGATTTTTAAAACAACAAGTCTTTCTTACAAGGCTTCACACTCACACGAGGCCTCACATCCTGCACTTGTAAGCCACTAAAATTAAATAAATAAAATAAAAACCGCTGAAATGGTGGCATTTGATTTTGTTTATTTTAAGATTCTCGTCGAACGTGTTCAAATGATGCAAACGTGTGTTGTAAAAGGTGTAAACACAGTTAAGAGAGGGAGAGAGAGAAAAAGAGGGGGGAGAGGGGAGGGGAAAGTGAGGCTTCCCCATAGAGCTATGGGCTTTCCCCGCTCGGCAGTGTTCGGCAACGTTCGGCAATGCTCGGCAACGCTCGCGACCTTGCGACGGACGTGTTGCCACTTCGTGCCATTGTGTTTAAACTTATCTAGCTCGGGCTCGGCACGTGATCTAGAAATAACCGGCGACTCATCTCAGAAACGTGCACACTTGGAGCTTCCGCCTTGCTGTATCAGTATTCGGTACTGATAAAAGGAAAAACTTTTAAACTGATTGTAGTTATAAAAATTAAGATAGTTATTTATAAAAAAAATAAACTCGGAAAAATGTAGGTACTATGCCTATTTATTTAAGGCCCTTCACAAACCAGAGCGGCGTGGCGTTACACTGTGTGACAAACTCAGTCAAATAGAATTGTGTTATATTATATTATGTAAGGTGACCAGACGTCTCGGTTTGAACGGGACAGTCCCGTTTTTTACTGACGTGTCCCGTTGTCCCGACGGACTCTCTTGGGACGCCCATTTGTCCCGTTTTAACGTTGTCGGTAAGAAAAATACTTTATAAAACGTTTTAATGTAAAATCTCTTAAATAAATGTTTGGTTCTTTTGTAGTTTCCTAGTAACTTAAAATCAATTGTAAAGATGAACTAGAGTATTGCTCATATTTTTAATCTGAAAGTGTCTAAAAACCCACCAAAATGCTTCTAATCTTTTAAAATTTTCCGAGGGAGGACCTCTGAACTCTCCTCTCTTTGTTGGGGGTATAGAAATACGTTTTAATGTAAAAAACTCTCAAATAATTTTTTTCTGTTTTTTGTAGTTTTCTAGTAACCTAAAATTAATGGTAAAGATTATTTGAGTCTAGCACATTTTTTCAACCTGAAAGAGTCTAAAAACGCACCAAAATGCTCCTAATTTTTCAAAATTTTCCGGGCGTAGGGGGAATTCAAAATTTCCCCCCTCTATTTGTGGAGGTATTGAATACCCCCCACACCCCCCGGAAGTCGGCGTCCCGTTTGGTAGTTCCAAAATCTGGTCACCTTAGATTATATAAAATCAGCTGATTTGGAGATGCGCCGCTTCCCATGTTAATTATACAGTTGCCACGCCTGACCGCTCTGGTGTGTGGAGGGCCTTCGTTCTATATGACTATAATATTCCATTTGTTTGTTTGTTGTGCGGGGAAAATCATGGTGGAAAGATAAATAAATAGGGGTGATACTCCGATTCTGTGCTGACGTCACACCGATTGCAAACCCTAATCACTTATCAAATGGTCAGCTGACTCCCGACGCCTAAATCAAATGTCAGAAATGCTGTTTGCAATCTGAGTGACGTCAGCAAAGAACCTGAGTGGCACACATATGTATTTTATTTATTTTCGTTCCATCTTGGGGGAGATGTAAAACTACCTAACACGCCGGGATGAAATTTTACTCAAAGGTAGATCTAGAATGGATGCAGCACATGCAATACATGGTCCCTTAAATTTATCTCGGGCTTCTGTAGGCTTCTTTTTAGGTATATATTTTGTACTTATTTGTGATATTTTGATATTGTTTATTTGGTTTCCATGGGAACCATTGTTATTTTCTAGTTTAAAGAACCGTGCGAAGAACGGTCAACAGATGGTTGGCCTTACATTTTTTTAGTAAATGTCAAGTTTTAATACTACTTAAGCCAACTCTCCGAAGTAGTGACTAAAGATTTTTTATAACACTGTGCTGCTTGTTTCTACCCTTTCGTTTTCATTATATTGTAAGAATACTTTAAGATTACATCGGCTTTTAAAATTTTATTTCATTCTTGTGTACATTTTTTAATTTTTTTTACAGTTTACATTTTTTATTTTGTTAACGCCACGATTGGCAATCAATCTCGCATACACCTGCATTTTTTATTTGTTCTAGCTTAGGTTACCAGTTATTTTGACACTTGAAACGAGATATGTTTTAGAATCCATTTACTGCAAGTCGAGAGGTATCGGCGCTTGTTGCCAACTAGAGTGCGTGCCCTCAAGGTCATTGGCTGTCCAAGGTCATCTGCGATAAACAATCAGCTGTTGTCTTCATCAGCTGTTTTAACAACAATGTCCAACGACCTTCGAGTGTATAAACATGTCTCAAACGTGTGGATTGTTCCAACATGTTTATAAACAATATTCGAGGGTTTGAACCCACGACTGCTTGGGTGACTTGCGATTAGGCAATTTGCTTTGAAATTTCAGTAGGAGATTTCTCAAAAAGTACAATCTAATAATTTTTTTAGAGTGAGCACCCTTACAAATTTTACGCTCCCTTTTGACCATCATCAAATAAAAAACTATAACGGTTCGATTTTCTAAATTTATCAATTTAAAAATTCTTCTTTTAAAAATAAAAATATTATTTAAAATTTTTCGGTCAAAATAAAAACACAATTATTATCTTCAAAATAAAATTTTTCGTGGTTTTAAAAATCAAATTGTTATTTATAAGATTTTTTAAAATTAAAACACAATAGTTTACAAAATATGACATCGCGTGATGCCAATAAACAAACAGTAGGGAGGCCTAATTACAAAAACATATTGGTGTCTGCAAAAACTTAAGCTTGGTTTTGACAAAAAAAACTGGTTATATTTTTTGTTTCATAAACTTTTTCACCTTTAATCAAACTTTTCTTAAAACACCGACCAAACTAAATTTGAAGTGAACGAATTCGAAAATTCACTCAATCAGCAATAGCTTAGCTAATTTGTAACATTTTCAAACTTGCTTTTAACTCTGCAATGGCCGTTAAATTTATTTAGTATTTCATGTAATAATTCTGACTGACGAACGAGACGAATTTATTATTCTTTTTATGAATTCTTTTATTGTAATTTTATTAAGTCAGGATCCAAATTAAAACGCACAAGGCTTTTTTAAGTGAAAACGAACGTGTCAATTCCTTGACCAAATACAAGGTTCTGGCCAAAAAGTTTGCTTTTCCTCATGAAAAAGGGTTTCGTTTTGCAAATATTACCTACTCTCAGGGAGGCTGGTCATAAAATATACACTGTTACATTAGATTAGATTACCATGTAAGCCACCTACCGCTAGCAAAGGGTATATTTTAAGGAGAATATGAGTGGAAGGTGCGTGTAGAATTGATTATGTAATCATTACATAATGATTTTTCCTTTATCACTGGCAAAAATCAGCTGATATATTCAAATTCATTACCATACTGTAATTATAGTAGAATTAATACAACTATGAAGCGCGAGAGGGTTGGGAAATTTCACTTATCTTTCGTTAGCTATAAGCATACCCCTCATAAAGAAAACCAACGAGTGTACTGTAGTTCTCAAGGTTTGTCATTGGCTGGAGCATTTTGGTTTTTTGTTTTTTGTCATTACGTCGTTTTCCATTGGATGAATCAATGGGTTTGTTGTTGTTTTTATCTTGTTCTAAAAGCTTATTGATTGTCCGCTAGGTAGTGACACTGAGACTAATGCATTTTTGGAGATTTCGGAATACGTACTTCGTGCATGTGTTCCCGTCTGCATTCGTGGGGTTGGCCTGTCGTTGGCGAATGATACGTATACAAATTACCCTCCTTCTCTCGCATTGTAGTTGTGTTTATTCTAGTATAAATATTTTTCGAGAAAATATATCAATACTCTATTGTATGTAGGTTGCAGGCCAAAAATTGCGATGTCCTTATGTTTTTCGAATGTTTTTTAAAACTCCGTAAAACTTAGCTGAGCTTAGCCTATGTATTGAAATTTTAGAAAATAAATGGTATCAATAGTTTTATCATAAGATTAATTTTATTTCAACCTCTAAAATAATTGTGTTTATTTTCAAAGAGTAAATTTACATTAGGTTTTTTCCGTGATAATATTTGACCCTTGAAAACGATTGTGTAGACAGTTACGTGAAACCAAACATTCCTTTAAGCTCACGTTCCACATATGAGATAAAATGTTGAAAACCCCCAGACTAACTTGCATAGTCCATGACTCAACACTGTTATCACTCAGTTCTGCAGAACTGCGGAATGATGGTCGAGCAATAAACATTTGACAACAGTAGTCGCCATGAGTCATGGTCGTGGCGCGGCGGAGTGAGGTGGTCTTTGACTCACGGGGGGATGGGGGGAGGTGCCACCCCCTGCCCACCGACTACCATAGTGGCTTTCGGTTTGAAGAGGAAGAATTTGCTAAAATATTGGTCTTAAGATCCTTTATCAGATAGCATAATGGCTGTGGCGAGGGTAACTTTGGATTCCTTACGAGCAACGTTATTAAATTTTAGGCTCCTTTACTTTATTAATTGATTGTTAATAGTATATTACGTTACCAGGCCGGAAAGTACTGTTTTACCGGTCGAGAATGATATTTCCGCGCGCCCGGGGAAGCGAGAGCGGTATTTTCATGCGAGTATGGAAAAACTTACCGGCCGTGTAACGATCGATACTTTTCATCATACTAATCAGAAAAATATGTACTTTCAATTATGACGTAGTCGTAGTCTTTGCATAAACCAATATGTTTCTCAATATTTCAAACCTATCCTGTAAAAAAACAGAACAAACATTTACAGTATGTACTACTGCTACCAGTGCTGCCTCTACATTCCTCTAAAAATTAACCAATAAACAAGCATTTTAAACGTCGGTTTGCTGCAAATCAGCTGATCGTTTACTTCCGTTTTTCCGGCCTAGCGCGGCAAAAGGTTTTTGCCGACCTAGGATGGCAATGGGTAACTTTAGAGCCAACAAAAAGGAACTGAAAACAGATGTTTCTGTGTCACTTGTGTTAGTATGATGAAATAGTATATTTCGTAACTAGGGCCGAAAGTGAGGGTTTGCAGCCTCGAGATCATGTTTCAAATGCGAGACGAAGTCGAGGACGAGGTGCGAACGCTATTTTTCTATCCACACTCAGGACTACTGCTCCACACTACACAGGCCTCCCTATACAATACAATTCACCCTAAATAACACAAAAAACCTGATCATCTAGTTGACACAGTTGAATACAGAACATTGAGGTTATCAGCGATGATACATCTTTTGCCATGGTTACCAAGCAAACACTGCTATGAAAATCATATGATCGCAAATAATTATGTGATGTTCACACGATGTTCTAAGCAATTGCATGATCAGCTCACTTTCTGCCCAAGGGCCGAAAGTCTTCGGCCCTCAAGCGGAAAAGAGCTGGTTTCGGCCAGCAAATGACGTTTCTAAAACTAATGATTTCGTCGTAGTGTGGTGAAAACATATCTCAAGGCGTTGAATCATATCATTTTTGTCCTTTCATATATTATTGGAAAATTTTTAAAGATTTTAAAGTCGTAAAGATGACAACATCTACTTTTTGTTAAATGTATGGCCTAACCATAAACAACCAATTATATAACTCCCTGTAAACTTACCACAACTATAATTAATCGCCAAAACTTATTTATACTTTGAAGAACAACAAAGACACATTCTCAACACTAATTAAAACCTCACAAAATGTGTGTCCAGTTTCGGCAGTAAAGACAATGTACTACAATACATTTTTTGCACATGAATTGTATTAAATTAAATGATTTAATAACATTTTTAGAGGGCGATTTCAAAAGGTTGACCAGTAAACTGCACCAGTGCGGTGTAGCAGTTACTGTTTGTAGATCACCTGATCACCTTTACCTTGTTCACGTCGGCCTGAGGCCCCTGTGAACGGGTGAAGTGCTGGATAAAGAGGGGGTTCCAGTCACGAAAACTCGCGTTCCTACCTGTTCCTCCCGTAGGGCGAATGTTGACTTTCGAATGCGGTACAGCCTCAACCGTCCACCAAATCGTTATTTATATACCTCTTGAGTAGGCTTACCATAAATTTTCAGAGCCAACCCCGGACACCAAAAGAAAGGGGGGGGGTGGGAAGAAGAGGAGGACAAGGGAAATGAAATGGTGTGGTAAAGTTTGGTCCGGTGTAATTCTCGGCAGACGGGCTACTTCGCTGCTGTTTTAGCGCGACATTATCGATTCTGGAATACTTATTGGCTAAAAAAAACAATGATGTAGGCCTTGTGATCAAGTAGAAGACGCAGTTGAGCAGTTAGTTGTGACGCAACGAATTACTTCGTCGCCGCGGCCGAGAACCTTTTAGTGTGATACCTGGTGAAACCATAAAATATCCCCCTTCGATTCGTTTAAAATGTCTTTTGATTAGTATAAAGTTTCTTAAAAACTGCCAAAAACTAACCAATTAATTTATTTCGGGCGTTTTACTCTGTTTTTCACGCAGGCTGACTAAAACCCCGGACAAAATTCAACCCCGGACGTTTCCCCGGACGCAAGCCTAAAACCCGGACTGTCCTGGGAAATCCCTGTCGTCTGGTAAGCCTATACTCTTGAGGGACATGTCGGAGCTTGAGAGTTTACGAACAAAAGCGGGTTCAGTTTGAACTATGATTTTTGTTTGGAAGGACAACGATTGATTTTCTTTACCCCCATGCCCAATACGCTTTTAAACCGCATTTGTTCGTAAATACCCAAGATAGACATGTTTCTCACGAGGTATAGCTGATTTTGGGAGAGCAAAAACGATCGAGCGATTCCAGTTAGCAGAATTTTGGTATAACAAAAAAATTGAAATCACAAAAATCTAACTTTGTGCGATCTTTAGCAACTAAATAAAAAGCTGCTTACTGAAATCGTTAGATATTTTTGGTTCTATTTAAAATTACCTCTAAATCAACTATTTCAGTTACAAGGTCGAGGCTATTCCGAATTCTTAAGTTAATATCGGTCTTAAGGGAGAAGCAGGTAGTCATACTGGACTTGCCCTTATACAGCATTTAATTTATTTATTGTTTCTAGTATTTTATGTTAGATTGTAAACATATGATTTTTAAACGCTCTATTGACGTTATTGAATGAAAACGGTTTTGAACTGTTTACGATGTTTTTGGGAATAGCTTTGGGGGACTGCTAGAAACTCCAATATCAAAATTAATTGTACAGCAATTTCAATCAAAATTAATTCGGGCGGCGGCACTTTAAGCTCCATGACCTTACAGTAACCTCACTTTACATAACACAGGCATACCATTCGTGGAAGAAGAAATTAAACGTTTTTCTGAAAAATACACTTCAGAATTTATTGTACGATCACCCAAACCTATGCTATGAATCTCTAGGACAGTAATCATGTATATAGGCTGAAACGTTGTGCTGGACTTAATATCAAGATTCGATACTTAGTCAAAAGTTTTTTGGTATACTTGTTTGTTTCGTTGATGAAAAAAAATTATTCTGGTTCAAAGTACAAAAAATCACATCTGATTTTTTGTGATGTCACGGGAGGAGTATTAGAGCCTCAAAAAGAAAGAAGAGATTCGGTAACAAAGCTCTAAAATATTTCAATTATCGTTTGCATCGCTTTGTATTAGAAGAAATTAATGCTTTTGTTCATATAATCTACGATGATAAAGCACAAACTTTTACGGGATATAACAATTTTTTATATAAAAAAATCCATCCCCTCCAATGAGAGAAAGTCTGGAAATTATATCTAGTTATTCATACAGTAAGATTTAGACTATATTACCTTAAAAATTAGTAAAACAATTATTCTTGTTGAATCTTATTCTGAACGATGCAGTAAGATATGACAGCAAGGAGGAAAATTCTGCCTACTTATTTGTGTAGTAATATTAAAGACTCTGTATTTCCTCAAAATTGGTGAAATTATTATCCTTGTTGAATCTTATCCTGTTTGACAACAATGCAGTCAGATGTGACAGCGGGTTGGAAACCTCTCTGGGTTTGGACATTGATTGTATAACCAGGACGCCTCGCCTATCGGTATCCTCTCTCTTCTGCCATGTTCTACTTTATATAACAAGAGGCAAATTTAGAAACGGGGATTATATTTTCTTGTGTAACTTAGTTTGTTTTCTCTCTTCTATCAGGAAAATTTTCTTTTCTATTCTGAAGCATGCAAATGTATGCGTCAATTTAGATTAAAATGATCCTTGGCCAACAAGAAATTATTCCGGTTTTATGGAATGTTAAGAAAAACTATTAAAAAAACTAAGTGAACCTGCTTATTATTATTTGTGCCTGCTGTTATTGTATGTGCTTGCATGCATTCTGACCCAATTATTTTTGAGTTGATTCAATTTATCAAGCTTTCAAGTTTTTAAATAGGCGATTAAAATAGTGTTTTAATCCATCGTAATCGAAAAATTTTGCTTTCTTCTCAGTGGAAATATCGAAACTGTTTTGTTTGTTGTAAACGACAACATAAAATGCTCATATTTAATGTTAGTGGTTAGTGTCTAGAACTGATCATTTGAATTGGCTTAACCCCATTTGCTCTGTTTTTGTTGTATATTTTAATTCTACAGCGTCAAAAGCACCAAGTTAAAACTGAATTAATCTAACAATTTACACATTCAATCAGTTTTCTAATCGGACATTCACAAGCGTCAACAATTGTAAACTTGACTCCCTTGGGAATAGAATCATTACATTGTAAATTTTACAGTCTTGGCAATGCCTCATTAACTGCAGGTTTTATGTTCGCAAAGGTAAGTGGTTTATCATGATTGAGATGATTGGGCATCAATATCCATGGAGGGGCCAAGGCCAGCGAAGGGAGGAAAGCGACAGTAGACTTACGGGCAGTGTTGCCAAAAACCGGCTATTTACCCGGTTTTCGGGTACTTTGAAGGCTATGCGGGGATATGGCGGAAATTAAGAAAAAAACCGGGTAAAACGGGAGATCTTAAACGGGCTTCAGGGATTTCCCCAACAAAAAAGATATTTAAAAAAGTGGGTAAAACCGGATATTTGGGACGAGCTACAAAGATTTTTTTAAATCTAGTTTTTTAGCGAATTTCCCCTATAGGGAAGTAGCTATTACCGTAGGCGGCACGGTGAGACTTAAGCCCGGGACCATGTTATTTTTTCATTTTGAGGTCCCTAGACCCCAAAAACACCGTTCGTTCATTTTCATATATATATATACCTGTCCGTAGGCGCGATAACTTTTGTAAAAAAGGTCCGATCTTTATGAAATTTGGAACAAACGTGTAAAGCGTCATTCGTGACTTCGAGTTTGAAAACCAGCAAGATTGGTTTACTGTAAGAAGGTTTTTTTGACAAAATAAAATTTATTTTCAAGATTTAACAACTTTTTACTAATTATTTTTAAATTTATTTGTCAAAATTGAATTCAGCTTAAAAAAACAAACAATTTAGCATTTTGAATTATTATTCTACGTCAACCCGTTGCTTAAATATTGGATAGTATTGGATGTGCTAAACACAGTACGTTGTCCAATATTATTTTTAAATTTTCCCTCCAAAAAGTATAGTCACCCTGATTTAAGATATTAAAAAAATACAATTCTGAACATGATTAAATTTTTAGGTGATGATTATTTTATTTGTGTTTATTTTTAATAGTTAAGAGTTCATTGATCAAGATTTTGCAGAAAATATGTACTATATAAAAAATACAAATTATTTTTAAAATTAATAAAGAAAGTATGAGCATTTGGAGGGGGGGGGGATGTCTTGGTCTAAACTGCCTGAAAATGTAGCATAGTATAATATGGTATGTTTACAGTGATGAGGATTGATAATATGTTTTATTGAAATTGGCTGGAGATGTAGGTCTGTTGCAACAGGGATGTTTTAATCACTGTAAAACTGACCATATGATTAAATTAAATTTTTTCATGACATTTATTTGTTTGTTTTGAGTGTTTTGAGTTCATTGATTATATGTTTGTTGACATTTATATTTATATACTATAACAAGTTTATAGTTATTAAAAATTAAAAGACTAAGAATTATATAAAATACAAAAGTGTATGTATTACTAACAAAAACCAATGTGGTCTCTTTGTTAATTTTCCTTATGTTTAAAGGTCATGAATGATTAAATATATGTTTTTAGTATATTATTTACTTAACGTATTCAAATAATACTTTCCTTCAAATAAGTTGAATGCTCATTGCTCATATATACAAAATAAATCCTATGGAAATTCGCTGAGTACGCAGGTCTGCTGCGACGGGGGTATTTTATATGGCAATATGTATTTGGTATGGTTTTATTGGTTTCGTTTTTGGTACCTGCGGGGATTTTGCGGGGATTATTGCCGAAAAACCGGGTAAAAGCGGGGATTTTTAATTGACTCGGCGGGTAAAATACAAATCCTCTCTGGCTACACTACTTACGGACCTGAAGCCCCTGGGAAGAAGTGGGTTCGAATTGAAAATCTTACTGTCCGGGTCAAACCATGTGGCCCACGACTTGCATAAGGCCAATGATAACATTAGCATTAGTCTTATGGAGGACTGGGCCTTGTTATTTGAAACGGCATGTAAAGCGTGTCCAGCACGAGGTGTCGGTCATGTGCTATGAGTCTGCAGTACAGGTCGAGGCAGTTGACGGGGCGCAATGCTAAAATTAACATTAGTCTTATGGACGGACTGGGCCTTGTTATTTGAAACGGCATGTAAAGCGTGTCCAGCACGAGGTGTCTGTCATGTGCTATGAGCCTGCAGTACAGGTCGAGGCAGTTGACGTGGCGCAATGCTAAAATTAACATTAGTCTTATGGACGGACTGGGCCTTGTTATTTGAAACGGCATGTAAAGCGTGTCCAGCACGAGGTGTCTGCCATGTGCTATGAGTCTGCAGTACAGGTCGAGGCAGTTGACGTGGCGCAATGCTAAAATTAACATTAGTCTTATGGACGGACTGGGCCTTGTTATTTGAAACGGCATGTAAAGCGTGTCCAGCACGAGGTGTCTGTCATGTGCTATGAGTCTGCAGTACAGGTCGAGGCAATTGACGGGGCGCAATGCTAAAATTAACATTAGTCTTATGGACAGACTGGGCCGTGTTATTTGAAACGGCATGTAAAGCGTGTCCAGCACGAGGTGTCGGTCATGTGCTATGAGTCTGCAGTACAGGTCGAGGCAGTTGACGGGGCGCAATGCTAAAATTAACATTAGTCTTATGGACGGACTGGGCCTTGTTATTTGAAACGGCATGTAAAGCGTGTCCAGCACGAGGTGTCTGTCATGTGCTATGAGCCTGCAGTACAGGTCGAGGCAGTTGACGTGGCGCAATGCTAAAATTAACATTAGTCTTATGGACGGACTGGGCCTTGTTATTTGAAACGGCATGTAAAGCGTGTCCAGCACGAGGTGTCTGCCATGTGCTATGAGTCTGCAGTACAGGTCGAGGCAGTTGACGTGGCGCAATGCTAAAATTAACATTAGTCTTATGGACGGACTGGGCCTTGTTATTTGAAACGGCATGTAAAGCGTGTCCAGCACGAGGTGTCTGTCATGTGCTATGAGTCTGCAGTACAGGTCGAGGCAATTGACGGGGCGCAATGCTAAAATTAACATTAGTCTTATGGACAGACTGGGCCGTGTTATTTGAAACAGCATGTAAAGCGTGTCCAGCACGAGGTGTCTGCCATGTGCTATGAGTCTGCAGTACAGGTCGAGGCAGTTGACGCGGCGCAATGCTAAAATTAACATTAGTCTTATGGACAGACTGGGCCGTGTTATTTGAAACGGCATGTAAAGCGTGTCCAGCACGAGGTGTCTGTCATGTGCTATGGGTCTGCAGTACAGGTCGAGGCAATTCACGCGGCGCAATGCTAAAATTAACATAGCCTTAAGGACGGTCTGGGCTTATCCTGGGCTTATCTACGTTACCTGGAGTATACCTTCCGCCATGTATTGATTTAGTCCAACAAAATTAACAAACTGAACAAAAATTACCATGTTAAAAATCTGACTCTTGAACATGTTAAAATATGTACAAAATTGTTTCGGTTTGAACCAGTTGAAATTTTTGTGTCTTAAAATGAATGTAGTACCTGGTGGACCGAGCCTTACTCAGTATTTTTTTCACGTTTACCAGCTCATACTATTTCAGTGTCATTAAATTGATAAATAAAACCTTTTTATCACTCCATGCAATCGAATACAACAACAACATCAAATATGTTACTGATATAAACACCAACAAATGTTGTGTATCAATTTTTATAACACATAAATTTTGAAATTCAAATGTATAAATTCAAATTAAATCTTTATCCCACACGATGTATTTTTCCTAGATGGCTGTAGTTTGCAAACAGCTGTTATGATTACTTTACAGTATTTGTTTACACTTCCCTTGTTTTTTTCGTTGCTATAGGACCAACTCATAAGACCAAAGTTAAAATTTTACAACTTTAAAATTAATTTTATTACTTTATTAGTTTTTCTCGGGCCAAGTAGTCCGCATAGAAGACTTTTTTGATCCATCTTATTTCACGACTTTGAAGGAAATCCTCGGAGTAGTTTTAGAGAGCAAGCAAGCAAGCAAATACGCAAGGTAACATTGCTCACATGAGAGTATAGGATATCCTATATCCATATATGAGCAATGTTTGTTTGCATAATTATCTCAAAAACTGTTTCAAAGATACCCTGAAAAATAAATTGTTATAATAATTTTGGTTTCCTTGGTTGATCATGCCAGTACAGGTACTTAGGCTCATCATAGAAAATAATTAATTGGAAATCTGAAATTGAGTAACTGGCTTGTATTTGTTAAAGCATTCCTTTCTCTGTGGTTGAAGGCAAACTTTGAAGTTAAACCTGAGGTTTCCATGGCTGTAGTCTTTGAGTTTGGTACCACGTTGGAGCATTAGAAAGCTTGAGGATGGAAACGTTTGGGATGAATTCAGTTATGTCACATAAAACTAAGGCGCGTTATTTTAGGTTTTTCTGGTTTTGTATAAAAGGATTTAAGTGCCAATTAAATAACGGGTGAACGGTTTAATTTGTAACGGTGCGGGCGCGGCGTTATCAGTTTTAAAGACTAGAAAAATTCGCATTATAGGTATGAAATGATTGTATTTAAGACTTAAAAGAGTACTTAACCTATAGCTGAAGAAATAAATCACTACGTCATATTTTATGTACTTATATCAAACGTTTTAACTCATGTTAATTATTGCAAACACTGCAGTTCTTTACATGTAAAGATTAAAGACTTAATGGGAACATCGACCACTTTTCACTATCGACTAATTATCAGTCGATTTGTTTCGATCAAAGACTACTTTTCATTATCAACTAGTGATCAGTCGATTAGTTTTGAACATAGACTACTTTTTACTATTGACTAATGATCAGTCGATTATTTTCGAATATAGACTAATCTAGTTCACATTATTCGATTAGTCAAACACCTAGGTCTAAGGTTGGCCAGATTTAGAAAAATCCAAACTGGATTCCAGGGGTTGGGAGGAGTATGGATCTTCGGGGAATTTGGAAAAATTGTGAGTATTTTGGTCGGGTTTTAGACACTTTCAGAGCGTACATTTATGTTATATTTTAATGATGTCAACCACTTGTTTTACTTAACTGTTTTAAAACATTTAGGGCGTAATAGATAATTTACTACACAACAAATTACAATATGAAGATATCATAAAAAGATATTACAACAAAGAACAATTCGTACAGACTGAAACAATAAAGGACCAATTAGTCTACCTTGGGGCTTTCGTGGAGTGGATTTAGAGGAAAGAGAGAGTGGAAGTGAAGTGAAAGAGGTGAGAGAGAGAGATGGATAGGTGTTAAGAGTGAGTGAGAACCACATCGGGCATTGTATATCCCCGACACTCAACGTTCGCTCGTAAACATACATTAGTTCATACGAAACGGAAATTAAGCTCGGAACTTTCCTTCTTCCTTCTGGACGGTCAACTGTTCCTCTACTTTCCCTTCCGTTGCTGAAATGTCAGTTTGTAACCATGTTTGTAACGCATTTCGACATGAAGAAAACAAATCGTGGATCTCTACCGTTAATTCACCACCACTACTTTCTTTTGTTTTCCGTTAGTTCACCACCACTCAGAATCTAAAATACTGTAAGGAAAGTCGTTCTGAATAATTAGGAATATTGAATTAGTTTTTCCTTTACCTGCAGTATTCCTGAAAGCCTATCTTATCGCACGGCAATAACCGGACCGCGCGCTCAGCGGCCAGTCTAGACAGTGGAGCGGCAACAATGAATTTCTTAAGGGTCGCAAGTGAATGTAAGAGCGCGGAGAGTACAGTGCGTTATTTACGTTCATTGAGCACCGGCTAATGTAAAATTGATCATCAGTCGATGTTCGGACCTAACATAACCTAACCTAACCAACTCATAAAATACATTAAGTAGTTCTGGCTACAAAAGTAACTTAAAAGTGTAACAACGTAATTAATATGTGTATTGTTTTTGTGTTTGTGTGTCAAGAATAATGTTAAAAAGTTGTTATAATACTCTTTTTCGAACAATCAAACGTTTAAGTGTTGAGTAAATATATTATTTCGCAGTATTAGTTCCATCCCGATTAATTCTCAGTCTATGGATATTAGTTGCGAGGTAAATGCGAGGTATAACAGAAAAGACCCTTAAATAGCTACTTACGCGAGCACATGTTGTGTAAAAAATACGGACCAGAAAATCTGTTTAAAAAAAAGCTGGAACATATTTCACAGTTCAGCCACCACAGTAAAGAGTGAAGTCGTCAACTGAGAAAATGTGTGAGTTTTCGATTTCGTTATTTATTTTCCTTTCTTCTTGTGGTTTTAAATAGGAAATACTGTAAAATATTCTAAGCTAAACCTACTTTAATTTAAAATAGAATTGGTGGTGAATTAACGGAATCACGAGCAAAAAAATAGTGGTGGTGAATTAACGGAAAAGATCCCAAATCGTTCCTTAAAACATGTCTGGGTGGGAAGCCGAGTGTTAGTGATGGGAACTTGGCTTCACAGCGATACGACATCTCCACGCGGGGAAACCCAGAAATCTCGGGAGTGATCTTGGACTACTTTACGTCATCGACTAGTGACTAGTCGGTTAGTTTCGAAAATCGACTAGTCTGGCTTTTCACACTAGTCACACCTTAGTACCTCAGTTAGTATAAGTTCGTGCCAGATTGAAAAAGAGAGTGTCCGACCAGTCCAGGTAGGCCCGGACAGCCCTAATTCGCTGTTGTCACAACACCTATTGTTGTGAGGCCGGCCGGCGACGGGGGTGGGCAGCCCCCACGCCTGAGTCATTGACTGCGGGTCGCTTCGAAATTCCTTATACCAGGAATAACTCAAGAAATAACTCGCTGGCCGGCCTCACAACAATAGGTGTTGTGACAACAGTGGATTAGGGCTGTCCGGGCCTACCTGGACTGGTCGGACACTCTCTTTTTTCAATCTGGCACGAACTATACCTTAGTACCTTAGTCACAGCAATCATAGACTAATTTAATCGTTGAACTATAGTCGAACGAACCAAAACCTGTAAAAATGTCCGTTAAAAAAAGTGGCCAACTAGTCGGTTAAAAACAATGTCAAAACAAAAAGGTTCAAGGGGCAGGTTAAACTTAGTTTAAATCAAGCCAAATAATTGTCAAAGTAATTTGTCTTTTATTCTATTACAGTTTCATATTCAGACCTGTTCATATTTATTTGTAAGGAAAAAAGCTTGGTAGTAGTAGACTCCCTCTTAGCCGGACACCCTGGGACCAACACCTGTCCGGATGGCGGGATATCCGGTTAAACCGAAGTTCTCTAAAACTCATGAGGGACACTTTACACTGCAGTAAATTATTACGTCTTGCATACTGTATAGGCCAATAAATACGACTAATTATAAAAAAATAGAAACAACAATACACCCAATTTGAGGGATATACTATGAAAACAAAACACCAGAAAATATGTTAGGTGTTATATCTTTAATAAACAAACAACTACTGCAATTTCTTGCGGTTGAAAGATATTAAAGTATTTCCCAAATATTTCCCAGAGTAATAGTCAATACAATACCGATCATTTACTAGATCAAGGCCGGTTGAACCGATGTGTTGATAACAAGCGCCCGGTTTGAAGGATATTATTTACGCTGAGTGCAGTCCCGTTAAACCGATGTCCGGTTAAAAGGTGTCCGGTTAAGAGCGAGTCTGCTGTAATCAGAGCCTTGTCGTACCTAAAGCCCCTGGAGTAAGAGTACTACCGTGAGAGAACAATACTGACAGTCTTACTCCAAGTTTTATCTCAAGGAAACTTTATTGCTCATGGCAAACGAGAAGTGCTTATGGCTAACCATAAAACTGGTGCTATAATCGAATTTTGAATCATACATCACGTACGTATTGTGAATTTATTCATAGATTTTTTTCTGATTTTTTATGTCATCGAATTTTACATTGAATAACGAATATTACTTGAATCATTTTATGGCATTATGTAATTAATCATTTAATGTATAAAGGAAAGTAAGATTTCAAAAATGTCTCAACAAACTGCATAAATCTTGTTATAATTATATATAAAGGAACGTGATGAGAGAATACTTATTTCTTATGCGATTCCTTCTTGAATCGCACGGAAACTAACAAGTTCAGCTTATAAACAATTTTTTTATACCTTTTTTTTTCAGGGCCTTTTTTGAAATGGTTAATAGAGAGAATTTATGATACCTGAACCTAAATCTACAAGAGTTGTTAACATAAACGTGAGACTCGTCTAACAAACAAAGCCAAAAGAGGAGCCGTTGGCATCGCTCTGTAATATTATCGACCATATTTGTCCTCTACAAAGCAAGCCCAACAGGCGAGTTCTTTAGCCTTTACGACCTTTGCACTTAAAAATAAACATAATTCAACTTAATTTTTTATGATTATTTTTATAAAGTACTATCACAGGTTTAGTTCTGTATAACGATAAACCAAAGTGTCTAAAGTTTATGAATTATAGTACTCGAAATCAATTGAAACCTGTTGTAAAGATCAGCCTGGTTTTGTAGACTTGCTTACTTTTAATGTAAATTGTAATGTAATATACAAAAACATTTTGCAGAAAATAAATATTTATTTATTTATTTATTTATTTAAAATTCAAACTTTAAAACTTAATTTCGATTTTTAAAAAATAGAGCAGTTTTACAAAAAATCTATGAAACGTTTAAGAAAATTATTTTTAAATTTCTTAATTCTATGATTGTTTTTGTAATGATGTTAACAATATATTCGTTGGAATCTAAAGCGGTACAAACCTCAAAACTTAAATCATTAATAATGTCTTCATTACTATTTTAATGATTTTAAACAGTATGAATAAAAAAAAACTAGTCTCTTGTTTATAACAGCGCAAATATTTCTGTAGAACCAGAAAACGCTACAATTAAATTTATTTTTAGCAACTTCTTGACTGTTCTCAAACTGCTTATGTTATGTAAAACGGCTGATACAAGCGATTACGACATTCTGCTTTGTATAATCATATTATCTCTTAAATATTTACATATCACTTCTATCGCCTATTGTGTAAAAGTTGTAAAATGCGGTTAACACTATACTAGCACTTTTGTTTTTATAGAAAGCTATAAATATTTTATTGATGCACGTGCCGGATGCTAACGTACAAAGAGAATTTTAAATACTTATGTTTAAGTGCTATACTATTTTTCTTAGTTTTAAGATTCATAACATTAAAATTATTCCTTGAGGCAGTTTAAAATGCACGGGTACAATCTTAATTTATTTCCTAGCTGTAACCACGTAAAAATTCGTCTTTGTCCTTTAACACAGAGAATAATAAACATGAATTATTATTCATGAGGGATGGTTCTTGAATGTGTTACACAAGATGTTTTAATTTGAAACCTACATTGACAGGACCCTTTTCTATGTTATAGGCCCTATGATAGCATTAATTTCAAAATACCTTATACAATTACTACATACTGTAGTAATCCAATTACCGGTACATACTGGTACATACTGGTTATGTATATTATTACAAACTGTAGTACTGCAATTACTACGTACTGTAGTTTTAGGTTGGAAAAATATTATTTACGACCGTCCCATTATGTATTGATAATGATATTACAGGAAACGTCATAAAGAGGTACATTATTAAACCACACAAACCAGTCACATTAGTAAACTTTATGATACAGAAAACTCAATGCATGAGAGCTCGGCATTTGAAGTGTGCGTGTGTCTCTTTTGCTCCAAGGTTAAGGGTCATTATGGATACATCGCTTTTGCTCCATCGGTCGGCAGGTAGATTTCAGAGCCGCCCAAAACATCCCTTTTGCTCCACGAGAGAGGGACCTGTGCTTCCCCGCGCCAAAATTCTCTCTTTCTCTCACCTACAAGCTCCAAGTTCTTTCTTGAATACTGCCATTCAAACTTAATATGCAACTTTGCTTTTTTGGCCTGAACAAAATATTTATAACTGAAAGAATGTTAAACTACTTCAATTGTAACAGTAACGACAAGTAAACAATAATGTTTAAGATCAATAGCTTACAAAATTAAATAGTATTACTATGTTTTATCCATCTTTCATTTATTTTATACAATAAATCACGATTAGAAACATGGAAGCTTTCTAACACAACGTCAAGCTTTTAGGCACGAACATGACATTCTAGGTCACTACAATAGATTAATTGTAGATTTATTCAATTGTTTAGTTTTTGCAGATGCTTCTTTTTGTAATAAACCATGTAGCTTTAAAATAATGTGACCTTGAACCTTCAATTGATTTTAACTTTACTTTTTATAGGTACCAATATTGGTCTCAAAACAGCTTTATCAATATAATACAGAGTAGCAACAGATCGAGATGGAAGACTGGGTACTGTACTAGGGAGAAAGACTTAACTATTCTAAGCGTGAATTTTGTGAAATAAGGTTATTTAAGTAGTGTTTAATGCCCGTCGAAAATGTACTCTTTCGGCTCAAAAGTGGTTTTCTACTCCATGCTCATGCCTAAAATCTCTATCTTTTGTCAGAAGGCTTCTCTGTTTCTAGTGAATTATTGTAAAAAATATATGAAATGTGTAGGTGATAACTTTGTTCCGGAGGAATTTATATTGCATATTGTTGGTCGCAGATAAAGCAGACTGCAGAGTATGCTACATTAGCCTCTAACTCGAGAGATGTATAGTACACGAGCAAATCCAACCCGTGGCTTAAAGACATGTATACAGTTATTTATTACTTCTATTATTACTACTACATTAATTATTACTGCTATCAATATTATTAGTAATTATTACCGTATATATTACTAGTACATTAATTATTATACTACATACAATCGTTACATATACCAAAAAAATTGAGATTCTGCACCTTAAAAAATTATGGTAATGTATAAAACACTCTAGTATATTGTAAACCAACAGAGCACGGAGAAACAGTTAAGCCACGTGCCGGTGTGGCTCTTATCACTAGTGATAACAGTTATGTTCCAGCGAGGGCTGTTCGTTTACCTCTGCTTCTATCGACGGAAAACTTTGCTCTTTATGCTTTCGTGGTTATTTAAGTAAAAATGTCTTCGGCTCTTTTAAAAATTTGTGATTTTTAATGTTCTTTTTCAACAAATGGAACAATTTTTGAATAATACAATTGGACTAAAAACTATTGAAGTATATATATTTTAATTTTTACCTCTATCTTTCATTTTATAATTAAAATTGAATACTCACTATAAATTTAGTATATTTTGTATTTTAAACTGTGTAAATAGTTTTGTTTATATCTAGTACCAAACGTTCCAATTAAAAAAATAAAAAAATCTGGGGGCCCAGGGCTACACATTTATTATATCATGTCATCGTAAATAATTTATACATCCTAAATCATATCATCATACCATGCGCAGCTTTGTTTCACTGAATCTAGTTATAAACTATTTTGATGGAATAATTTAATTTTCTTTTGAAAATAAATTTATATTTAGGCCTACATTAAAAGGATCAATGACATCTTTGTATCTTTATAAGAAATTGTAAAAAAAAATCAATTGATTCAAGTCGATTGCAATAAACGTTATTGCGATTTGTTTATTACGAGTTTGGACAATACTGTCATAAAATAAAATAATTCCCTCGACTAGAATAGTTCTTTGGCTGTTTACCAAGGTTTTGAACTGGTATCGTCCAGTCATGTTTGAAATACGTTGATTAAATCTTCTTTTTTACTGGTTCTCGCTTTATAGAATTAGTACTCCAACTTAAAATATTTCGTTATTATATAATAATAGTTTTGATTTTGATTAATTGTACAATTAGACTAAAATATTATATATTCTTGATAGATGATAAAGTACAAATTATTGATGTAGCAAATAAGTCTTCAGACTTATAAGATAGGCAGTATATAAACTATTTATCTGAAAGAGAATTGTTTTATTCGCTTGTATAGGCTTGTAGATAATAAAGTTACTTTAATACCATTAACATGTTTGTGATTATTTATTACACATTTAGAGACACTTGTCCTTCTCAGCTATTTATGACTGCCATATAACACCGCGGTGTGCGTTTCGCACATAAACTTCATGATTTATAATTTAAAACTTATTCAAAATGGTCAATAGAAGTGATATAAAATAAATTTACACTAACATGATAATATACAGACGGTTTCGAAAACCTCTTATTCCGCCAACCACTTTTATGCACGTTCCACGCAGTATCGTAAAAGAGGTTTGGGAAGAAGCCAGATTTGATAATTTTAGGTTTTAGGTTTTACTAACACAACACCTTTTAGATTCTATCAGTCGGAAACTATCTTTATTATACAATATCATGAAATGTCAACTTTCACCTAAATTAAATGTCCTATTTCATTGTTAAACCAAGTTTAATATAATTTTAGGGCTATGTAGATTTTCTAACCCAGCATTTGCGTAGACCTATTCTTTTGAGTTGTAATTATGATTTTAGTGTGAGTGTTATCCTATTAGTATCACAATATCTATACATGTATTGAACATCCATAGTTAATCAAGATTACTGACAAATTTCTTTTTTTTTCAGGTAAATCTCAAAAACACCTATTCGAAGCGACTATGACGTCATTGTAAGTACTGTTTCATCAATGCAATTGGTTTGAAATTTAAATAAAATATTGTTAGGGTATGAACAGCTTTGGTACGTTGGCACAACTATTCACTCTTACAAACTGTACGATTGAATTTACCTCAACTTTCTTCAAAATTGTTGCAATTAGGCATGCCTAGTAGAGGTATTTATAAAAATCTGTATAAAGCAAAATTTCGCAATTGTTTAAGTGCAGTTCACTATTTATTACATGAAATAATTTATTTGAAGGAAAGGAATAGGCAGCAGATTTTATTGTACTGATATATTATATAGTCCGAATAAAATAACTTGGTTCATTTATTAAAAGCCCGAAGCTAAAATCAATGCAGGTCTTAAGGGCGGACTGGACCAAGGTATTTGTCTCTACCTGTACAATACTATAATTTTATTGTCTTTGTTGTAAATGGAGAATTTTATCATAATATATACAATATGCACTTTGATAATGTGTAATTATAGATAGACCTTTTTCCCGCCGTCTTTGGTTAAGATTTTATAATCAATACAAAATACAGAAAATTTATAGATTCTAGACTTTTAAAGGTTTACGGTTGAAACCTGAATTTTGCCGGTGGATTCCCCCCTAACTGGGGAACTGCAACTAATTCTCCGTTCTGAATTAATTTTAACTTCAACGAATCGGATTGCAATGGTTATTAAATAAATCAACAACAAACAATTCAACTAACAAGTAAGGTTTAGCAACGTACCTAAAAGCCCAGCAAAGTAATTTTCAGTATCTGACGCACCAGCTTATAATCTTTCACCTGCGTTCTTTGCATTTCGCAGACGTGTTTCCACATAGAAGACGACAGAAGGTGCGCGTCTGTATGCTTATCAGTGAATACATCAATAACGACTTCGTGCGTTGCATGCAGTGACGTAGCCCCGATTGGTGACGTTGACGACATTAATATATGTGACGTTGGCAGAGACGTCATTGATGTTGGTTCAGTTGTAATTAATACTAGTTTAGACGTCATTGATGTTGGTTTATACGTTATCATATACGCCGTTCATATTAATTTAGACGCCATTCATATTGGTTTTGACGTCTTTGACGTTACCTTTGACGTCATCAAATGCATGGTACATTAAATGGGTACAATAGATATTTTATGACTGAGAGACGAATGATTTTACGGATGATTGAATATTACGTCTGATAATAAATAGTGGACCATTATAGTATTTATTTTTAATTTTAGGTTTAGCTACAATGTTTTGCCATCGAGTTTATGCCCTACGGTTATTTTGTTATATCTATTTTAATAATATTATAAAGTAATCAATTAATTTAAATGTAATGGGATCAGGTTGCTGAAATGTTTTAACTTAAAACCTCACTTTTAAACTGTGCTTTATAACGTCAAACCAGGAAGTTTTAACAATTTTCTTCTCTTTTGATTTACAGTTTCCCTTGTACAAATAACTTTCTTGTGTCGTCAATCTGGATAAATAAGTTTGCAGTTTTCTTTTATTTTTTCCAACTATACATCAGCAGTTTCTTTTATACGATTTGTATAAGGAGGGAGACATTTCCTTCTAAATTGCGAACTTTAATCTCTAGAACGTACCTACAGTTACAGTTTTTAAGTAGATGCTCTGAACTTTACATGAAGAGAGTAAGTTAGTTTGTTTAGTCAGTTTTGTATAATTAACTGCATGAAGCTTGGTTGTTCAGTACAAACTCTGATTTCCGACATAACTTTCCATCGTTGAAGCACAACTTCTTGCCGGTCGTTGTCCTTACGTTATCATATGTACATTTGATTTCATGTACATCAAATACACTGCCTCCAGACATGGCCTTTGTCCATTTAAACATAGTTTAATGGTTTTTGTACACGTTTTTCTAACTTAATCTCCATGTGTGACAACAAGTTTCATGTGTGGCAACATGTGCAGGCCTGTTTTATTTGAAATTGCTTAGAATCAATAATTACTTTTTCACCACACTATGACGTAACACCTGTTTTAAAACCTTATTTGGTGGCCGAAACCAGCTCTTTTTCTCCAGAGTGCCGAAAGTCAGCTGATCATTTATTTGCTTCAAACAACGTGAGAATATCACGTAGTTATACGGCGTTCAATAGGTTCCACGACAGGATAGTTGCATCATATGATGTTCATAGCTGTGTTTGTTGAAACCATAACAAAGAAATTGTATTGTCGCTTATAACCTAAAGTTTTGATTTCAATTGTGTTAAATAAATTATCAGATTTTTAATGTTATACAGAGAAGAATCTTTGATTCTCTTCTGTGTTTATACAGAGAATATTTCAATGAGTAGAAAAAAATTCTCGACTTCGTCTCAAATTTGAAACACGATCTCGAGCCTGCAAATCACAGAGAAGGAACGGATATCCGTTCCTTTCTTTGTGCTGCAAATCCTCATTTTCGGCGCTTGCTGCGAAATATACTATCGTGTTATTGGCTGGGCGAAGAATTTCAAATAGCCCACTTTGGAATTATCCAAATCGTTCCATAGCCTTTTGAGTTTTAACGTTTCCTCTAAGAAACTCCCTTAGTTGAAACATTAAAGTTGAAATAATTACGAAATACCCCCGATGCAGCAGACCTGCATACTCAGCGAATTTCAAATGCAAAACAACATTTTTTAATCCAACATAGCGAGATTTGACACGTTTTGGTAAGCTCCATAAGAATAACATGGGGAATGAGTATGCAGGTTTGGTGCTACAGGTATATTAAAACTGGGTGGTTTTAATTCATTATTTAGTAGATCTGAACTAGAAGAAGTTACTTACCAAATTTGATCAAGATATGTTGAGAAATAACCGAGATATAGAATTTTACTTATTTCCAATAACGTTAACAGTGGGACAACGTACTGTGTTTACCACTTTCAATATCTCGGTAACCAATGGACATAGAGCAGTGATTCAAAATACTAAAATTCGAGAAATTTTATTTCTCTATGTAAAAAACTCAAAAAAAAACATTTTTGGGGGGTTTATCCTCCTTTACCCCCCCTTCCGGTGGTGCGATCGGGCTGGTTCACGAACTCGTCCGAGTGATTACCACTTTACACGTATGTACTAATTTTTATTAAGATTGGACCATTTTTACGGCCGCTATCGTGCTAACAGAAAAATATATATATATATATATATATAAATTCGAACGAATAGTTTTTTTTGCTTCTGGTGGCCCCAAAACGAAAAGTTATCATAGTCTCGGGCTTAGGTCTTACCATGAGACCTACGGTAATAGCTTCTTCCCTATAGGGGAAATTCGCTAAAATTGAGAAACTTTAAGATTAATCAATTCTGAGGTTTAAAAAGTCATATATAAATTTAACATAATTTCCTATGCACGACTCGTTATTAAAAATTTGTCTCGCAACTATTCGGTAGCTAATAATAAGTTGATTCATAAATGTTAAAATTTTTAGCCTCAATAAGAGAAATGAAACAAAACATTATTTAATCCTATAAAATTAACGTTGGTCTTATGGCGGATTGGGCCATGCTATCTCATTCAGTCTATAATGATTGTTGAAACCGTGATATTCAGCCAACAGTAACGTTGCATGCACAGGTTGGTTTAATTAATTAGTGGACTTTATACAGAATAATTGCTAGATAAACTACCACGAAAACGTTTTATTCCTGGACGATAAATTATGTAGAAAGGTCACTCAGTTTTTGTGAACTTGTATATTTAATTAAAAATAAAGTCGATTCTGTTACTGTTATCCACAAGGTAAATTAACCGTACACATCTATTGACACAAGTGGTTGAAGGACAGAGTCTTGCTCGGTATTAAATTTCATGTTTACCATATTTACTATTTATGTATTTATAGTAACTTTCATGTATTTATAGTAAATATTTTTCATATTTACTATAAAATATTTCAGTGAAATAAACCTGGACCCTAGGGAGCGAATCCCGCGTTCTAACCTCAGGACCCTCCTCATAATTAGACCAGTTCGTAATTTGTAAAGGCAAAATTGTGTTTCGGATCCCACGTTAAAATGTAGGTCCCTTAGTTGCCATTGGCTGTTGGTCTATTAAAATCTATAGTACCTGGTGGACCGAGCCTTGCTCGGTGTTATTTCATGTTTACCAGTTCATCCAGTTACTATAAAATATCTAAATGTCATAAAATGTATCAATATAAACCTTTTTTATTGCTCCATGGACTCTTCATCCCACCTGCTGTATTTTCCCTTGATAGCTGTAGATTCCAAACAGCTGTTATTATTACTTCATTTGTTTACACTTTCCTTGTTTATTTTCGTTGATATCACGGCAACCCATAAGGCCAATGTTAAAATTTTACAACTTTAAAATTCGATTTATTACGTTATTAGATTTTCTCTGGCCAAGTAATCTGCGTAAAAGACGTTTTTGAGTCATAAATTACTTATTTCCAGACTTTGAAAGAAATCCTCGGAGCCGTTTTTGAGATAAATGTGCAAGCAAGCATACAAGCAAGCATACAAGCAAGCACGCACGGCCGGACGATAACATTGCTCATATAAGAGTATAGGATAGGATTCTATATATTATTATTACTTATTTAATGCACGAGCAGTTTTTTTGTTACAAAGACTCCTCCTAAACTAATGAACCGATTTTCATGTTTTTGGTGTCATTGGAAAGAGCTTGGCATGAAGTTTTGCACGAAATAAAATTTAAAAAGTTTTGACTAAAGGGAAGAGCCCTAGACGCCCTTAAAGTTTCGTATTAGTCCATACGATTTAACATGGGAATAGAAATTTCAAATAAAGCAGCTGATTGGAGCAAACAAAGTTTTTCAGCAAAGCCATATGTTGTTAATTGAATTGAAACCATTGCATGTAAAGCTGGAGGCATTCCAATTGATGGAAGATGTAAAAAAATAATAAAATAAAAATAAACTATTATCCTAATACATACTTAAGGTCAGAATCCAGTTTTAAAACATTTATTTTGAATCACATGCGTGACGATCGTAATATTTACATATGTTTATGTTCCAAAGAAAAATACTAAAAGGAGAAATAAATTCTTATGTATAAATTCTATAAATAAATATAAATATAAATAAAAGAAAAAAGAAACAGACTTAACATTGATTATAAGTAGATTTATTGAGCCATTTTAGTTCTGTTTGAGATTAAGACGGGTCATACGCTACTTAGGGCCGCGGAACATTCACAAAAAATTTTGTTTTAAAAAGCTTTTGTACAAAATTTCAGTATAACAGGAAGTTCAACCATATAATTAATAAAATAGTTCTAGAATACTGAACCATAATTATTTTTATTTTTAAATCAATACATAACAATTGCTCGATTTCGAGCAACAGGTTTACTAGTTAACAGTTAATAGGGTAACAGTCCTGACTAAAGAACACGTCGGCCTTAGTAACAAGACTACAAGATCGCGCCATAATCATCCTTCAAATCAACCTCAAAATTCCAAATTGGGTGAGGGAACTCCTATTGGCCAATCGTCTTTACTCTGTTCATGAGTTTTTGAGTTGCCGGACGACAATGTTAGTGGCAATTTTTCTTAAAGTGTGGTTTGATTTTCTTTGCATGGTTTGTTGCAGAATACTATATAATTTTTAGGTTAAGTTGACTCTCTCCAAACATGTAATGCATGTACACAGAATAAATATTTCTCATTTCTTCTCTCATCTAACATTCATACTTGGCTTAAAATACCTACCTGGGTAGGTCACCATTCCAAGAAAAGTATGAAAGCAAAGTATAAGTAAACGTATACCAGACCGCTCCCCATACGTAATTACGGTAGTAATAAATAAAAATGTTTTAAACCGGAAGCGTATAGCAGTTTTAGAGGGTTTAAGAGAGAGTGCATGCTGCATTCATGCATTTGGGTCTCGCGTGCTAGTTTATCCCTACAAACCGACCCCTTAGTACCTTAGGGGTTGGTTGATCGTTACTGCACCCGTCCTACTTCACATCCAAGCCATATTTAGGGACGTAGATTTGAGATGTAGGTATAGACCTAGGCAAAAGACATGAGACCTAGTCAAGCCTACCCATAAGGCCCATAAGACTAATTTTAAATTATATTTTGGGCCACGTCATTAGACACGGTCTATATGAAAGCTTAGTTCTAACTAAATCGTGATGTTTACAATTTTTATATTTTCTGTAATTGCATAAAAAGTGGTCTACACTGTTAAAATGTCTTGAATATTCCGTGACTTTATAGAAAATATTCCAAAATGTTTGAGGAATTTTTATTGAGTATTGAGTAGTTTAAATTTTGATATTTTTTAAAATAATGTTGGTTGATTTTGATGGTTTGGTTTTGGGTTTTGTGTTAGTATAATATTTTAGGATTTTTTTCTAACGGTTTTAAATTGTTTTTATCGTTTTGGAAATGGAGATGGTGGTGGTTTGAGAACGAAGGTTGCTCCATAAGTTCTGGCATTAATGAAACAAAATCCTGTTTCACTAAATTTTCAATGAAATCGAGTCATTAAATATTAATGTGAAATAAACTCTTTAAAAAACTACGAATGTAGTCGAAGATACAACAATATTGAAGTGTAGTCAATTTTAATGAAAATACACCATTCTAGGATCTCTAGCAATCAAAAAATCATTGTTTCTTAAGAAAACCTGATGATGCTATCCTTCTCTAATTATATTTTTCGTTACCAAGGGTATTACAATAACCAAATATATATTTAATGATTTAAAGCGGTTTCCCGTTTTATAAAAACTGGCAAGAACCCGATTCTACGTGAGATATTAAATCTACCGCCGCATTAAATTCTAAGAACATCAATTTACTCCGAAACAAGAAGCCAGACAACAGGCCGTCATTGTTGGAAATC
Source organism: Flexamia atlantica (assembly GCA_035578135.1). Lineage (NCBI taxonomy): Eukaryota > Metazoa > Arthropoda > Insecta > Hemiptera > Cicadellidae > Flexamia > Flexamia atlantica. The sequence continues at coordinate 121,605,151 of JAQJVK010000001.1, forward strand.
AGCAATAAAATGAGCGGAGCGGGTTTCTTGGTAGAGAGGATTTCCCTATGGCAGTGCTTTTAGCTCAAGACGGAGCGCGCTAATGAAATTACAATGACGAGAAAAATACCCCCCCCCCCCCAAGCCCCCTAACCAATACCCCCCTTCATCTCTTGAAGCTATGCCTCCACGCTCCACGTGGCTTTCCTGGCAACTGCAATGCAAACGCTGGTGCTCGGTGCCTGTCTTACTTTAATGCAAATATAATTAACGATTGGATGTTTGATTACATTACACGAGTCAATCTTAGACGTTAATTGATGAAAGAAAATCCTATCCCGTAAAATCCTAGCCCGCAATGCCGGTTCAAAACAATGTATGCTCGATTCCACCTTGATTTCATAGCCGATGATTTCACGTTCATTATGTAGTAAATAAATTTTTGGTTAGGTGTTAATGTAATTCATAAATATATTTTAAGAGAGATTACAATTGACTTTGAATTTTGTATTTGTTAACTGCATCCAAATCATGTCGTTCCAAAATTAATTAATTAATGATTATAATTATCACCTGTTAATTCCCTGTCGGATTCCCTCCGAAGTACGTCCTGTAGACCATACTGGCATGAGACCCGTCATTCTTCTTACTTCTTTACTATTATACTCTTCAATTTCCTTATTTCCTTATTTTCTTATTTTTTATCACATATAATAGTGCAATTTCGTAACATGTAAGGCGAATTCGTATGCACTGGATACTTCATACTGTACGGGTATTATTATCAGATGAGTTTTCTGTGTTAAAGCCACTTTAAATATGACACTGAGCTAAAGCAGAGAAAATATTAACTTTATTTCTTTATTGGGTATGTGGTATAAAACTCTTTACGATGTATTTTTTCTCATGCTATCCACAACAGAGCATTTATTTTACATTCCTTTGATTTATTAATTACTACAGTAATCCAAGATTGAGATGTTTTTTAACATTTTGGGCAAAAAATAAAACTCAGGTTTCCTCAATAATATTTGGAGATTTTAATTGAAGTGTGTCAGTTTAGCTTAACGTATGGAACACCCCCCCCCCCCAGAAAGAGAGGGGGGTCCGGAGGCTCTCCCCCGGAAAATTTTGAAAATTAGGAGTATTTTGGTGCGTTTTTAGACTCTTTCAAATTAAAAATATGTGCTAGACTCCAGCTCATCTTTACCGTTAATTTTAAGTTACCAGGAAACTACAAAAGAACCGAAAAATGTACATTAAAACGAGAGTTTTTTTACATTAAAAAGTATTTCCATACCCCCCACAAAGAGAGGGGGGTCCAGGGCTCTCCTCCGGAAGATTTTGAAAAATTAGGAGTATTTTGGTGCATTTTTAGACTCTTTCAAATTGACAATATGTACTAGGCTCCAGTTCATATAAGTACCGTTAATTTTAAGTTATTAGGAAACTGCAAAGGAACAAAAAAAATTACTTAAGATCTTTTTACATTAAAACGTATTTCCATAGCTCCCACAATAAGAGATGTGGTCCAGGGGTCCCTCCCCGAAAAAATTTGAAAAATTAGGACCATATTGGTCGTTTTTAAGCTTTTTCAGGTTGAAAATATGTGTTAGACTCCATTTCACCAGTATTATTAATTTTAACTCACTAGAAAACCACAAAAGAACCGAAAAAGTTTTTTTTTTATGTTAAAACGTATTTTTAAAGTATTTTCTTACTAATAACGCCAAAACGGGACAAATGGGCGTCCCGAGAGAGTTCGTCGGGACGACGGGACACGTTGCAAAAAAACGGGACTGTCCCGTTCCAAACGGGACGTCTGGACACCTTACTAGGTCATCGTTTCCACGTATGAAATACCATACCTGGAGTTGTTCCCCGTCGCTTTGCCTAAGTTCAAAATAAGGAACTGGTGTTGTAAGGAACTGGTGTTGTTCCTGCACTGTTTTTTATCTGTCAATTGGAATTTGGTCTATTTGTTTACATTCGTCCGCTTGGATGTATACGTGTTACAGCTGATTTACATAATATGACAAACAAACTTTGTTTACATAATGTGACTATGACGAACAAACTTTGTTTACATAATATGACGAGCAAACAAAGGTCACAAACTTTCACATCTATAATATTAGAAGGATTTAGAATGTCCCAAACGAATATCTTAAGAAACTAGACATTCGAGGGGTTTTCGTAGTTCTTTCGTTTTCTCAAACAGAACGAGTCAAATAACTTGCCCCAGTCTGTCCGGAAACTCAATTCTAAAATTTACATTATTCTTACGAATGGACTAAGCCAAGTTATTTCATTCCGACTATACCACTCTGTGCGTCAGTTTCAGCAAAGCGTGAAAATGAATAGACATCGAGACATCAAGAGGTGCTGAGCGTCAGAAGTAAGCATCAGCACAAAGCGTTTATCATGCAATGGCGTCAGCAACATGCTGCTGAGGTCAGCGTTGACGGCTGAAGCAGTCATCAGCATACAGGCGAGTCTTGCTTACATTGAGGCTGCTACACCGGTTACAGTGGATTTATCAGCTACCAGATACCAGATGAGTCTTGCTTACATTGAGACTTCTACACCGGTTACAGTTGAGTTATCAGCATACAGGCGAGTCCTGCTTACATTGAGTCTGCTACACTGGTTACAGTGGAGTTATCAGCATACAGGCGAGTCCTGCTTACATTGAGTCTGCTACACCGGTTACAGTGGATTTATCAGCTACCAGATACCAGATGAGTCTTGCTTACATTGAGACTTCTACACCGGTTACAGTTGAGTTATCAGCATACAGGCGAGTCCTGCTTACATTGAGGCTTCTACACCGGTTACAGTGGAGTTATCAGCATACAGGCGAGTCCTGCTTACATTGAGGCTTCTACACCGATTACAGTGGAGTTATCAGCATACAGACAAGTCCTGCTTACAATGAGGCTTCTACATTGGTTACAGTGGAGTCATCGGCATACAGGCAAGTCCTGCTTACATTTAGGCTGCTACACCGGTTACAGTGGAGTTATCAGCATACAGGCGAGTCCTGCTTACATTGAGGCTGCTACACCGGTGACAGTGGAGTTATCAGCATACAGGCGAGTCCTGCTTACATTGAGGCTGCTACACCAATTACAGTTGCGTTATCAGCATACAGGCGAGTCCTGCTTACATTGAGGCTGCTACACCGGTTACAGTGGAGTTATCAGCATACAGGCGAGTCCTGCTTACATAGAGGCTGCTACACCGATTACAGTGGAGTTATCAGCATACAGGCGAGTCCTGCTTACATGGAGGCTGCTACCCCGGTTACAGTGGAGTTATCAGCATACAGGCGAGTCCTGCTTACATAGAGGCTGCTACACCGATTACAGTGGAGTTATCAGCATACAGGCGAGTCCTGCTTACATAGAGGCTGCTACACCGATTACAGTGGAGTTATCAGCATACAGGCGAGTCCTGCTTACATGGAGGCTGCTACCCCGGTTACAGTGGAGTTATCAGCATACAGGCGAGTCCTGCTTACATGGAGGCTGCTACCCCGGTTACAGTGGAGTTATCAGCATACAGACAAGTCCTGCTTACAATGAGGCTTCTACATTGGTTACAGTGGAGTTATCAGCATACAGGCGAGTCCTGCTTACATAGAGGCTGCTACACCGATTACAGTGGAGTTATCAGCATACAGACAAGTCCTGCTTACAATGAGGCTTCTACATTGGTTACAGTGGTGTCATCGGCATACAGACAAGTCCTGCCTATATACATTTAGGCTGCTATACTCAGGTTTCACTGGTGGAGTTATAACGGCATACAGGCAAATCCTACTTACATAGAGGCTTCTACACCGGTAACAGTGGAGTCATCGGCATACAGTTTAGTCCTGCTAACATTGAGGCAGCTACATCGGTTACAGTGGAATTATCAGCATACAGGCGAGTCCTGCTTAGATTGTGGCTGCTACACCGGCTACAGTGGAGTTATCAGCATAAAGATGAGTCTTGCTCACATTGAGGCTTCTGCACCGGTTATACAGTGGAGTTATCAGCGTACAGGCGAGTTTTGCTCACATAGAGGCTGCTACACCTATTATATGCAATGGAGTTGTAGGTTGTAGCCTACAATCAGCATACAGACAAGTCCTGCTTACATTGAGGCTTCTACACCGGTTACAGTGGAGTCATCGGCATACAGTTGATTCCTGCTTACATTAAGGCTGCTACACCGGCTACAGTGGAGTTATTTCAACTTTCAGGGTAAACAAGGAGTTTTACCTGTATGTCAATAACAAAATTATGCGATAATGGTGCATTGTTGTAAATCTTTCCTTTAATGCATTAACATCCTCTATATTACCGTAACAAATCAATGAGTAAAAAATCATGGCCGAATCATAAACGTCATTGTTAGTACCTTCAACGCTCTGGAAGAATTATGTAAACATGTCCTTGAACCGATGTTACTCAAGATTGCAATTGGGTTGCATAACCTATCGATAGTCTACGCCATTGTTCGACTATTGTATCGCATACAACCGTCGCTTTTCATGGCTTGCATAACGCGTGCATCCCATTACCTATTCAGAGTATTATATTATTTACAGGGTTTGATAACAGTTAGTTTTTTTTGGGATGGAACTATTTACATCGGCAATTAGAAAAAAGAGTCGCTATTTGTGGTGTGTCACTTCTAAAACACATATTTAAATGAAATTTCGCCGTAGAGAAGTTTTTTATTGTCAAAATGTGTTATTCTGTCATGATTTACTGTTGAGAGTTTGAGTATTTTCTTTTAAAATAAATCTACTGTCCATGATCTATAGAAGTACAGTATGTAGGATTACAAACTTATAAGCTGTTTACTATAGGTTTGGACTTAGATTTTGGTATTCATCCTGACGCAAGGAGCTTTATCGAAACGGAATTTTCAAGATTTTATTTCTTATCTTTGTAATTGATAGTTAATTTGAAAGATATGTTAATTAATAAACACGTAAATATTGTAACTTTCTGGGGTGTTATCCGTTGTTAACCTCGAGATTATACCGATTCATATAGTTCGAGTCAAAATACGTGAAGAGTCAAATTATTTTGTAGGCGGGCTGGGCCAAGTAAATTGACTCGTAATAATAATGATGTTTAGTCGTTTGAAAATATTCACATCGATCACTGAATTCCTTTCCCCGCGGTGTAACAGTGTAAAAAAAGTTGACAATTTTAAAATTTACTTACGATTTATTTGTTTTTATAAAATGTTTTTTATTTGATGAAAACTATTTTGCTCAAAAACTGGTACAAAAGTTAACCTCGAAATACATCATACACAATCTCCATGTGATGTTCACTATGCGTTGTCACAGTAAAATGTATCAAACCCATTAATTTTCAAACCTGGAAAACTTTTTCAATTCATGAGAAATTATCTAATGATGTTTAAAATTCAATTCAATGATATATTTATAAGTAGTTATTCATCCTATACTCTTATATGATGAGTAATGTTATTTTCGTGCTTGTTTGCACAATTATCTCAAAAACGGCTCCGAGGATTTCCTTCAAAGTCTGGAAATAAGTAATTTATGACTAAAAACGTTTTTTATGCAGATTGCTTGGCCAGAGAAAATCTAATAGCGTAATGAAACGAATTTAAGTTGTAAAATTTTAACATTGGCCTTATGAGTTGCCATGATAGCAACGAAAATAAACAAGGAAAGTGTAAACAAAAGAAATAATCACAACAGATGTTTGCAATCTACATCCATCAAGGAAAAACACAGTGAGTGGGATGAAGAGTTCATGGAGCAATAAAAAAGGTTTCTACTTATCAATTTTATGATATTGAAATATTGTATAGTAGCTGGATGAACTGGTAAACATGAAATAACACCGAGCAAGACTCGGTCCACCAGGTACTATACTTTTAAATGAGCAATGTTTGTTTGAATACTTGCTTGATTGCTCGCTTGATTGCACAATTATCTCAAAAACAGCTCCGAGGATTTCCTTTAAATGGTGGAAATAACTTAATCATTTCTCAAAAACGTGTTCTAAACCGGCCTCATTACCGGTAAAAATTAAATTTCGTTGGATTTGAAAGTTGTAAAATTTTAACATTGGCCTTATGAGTTGCCATGATAACAAAAAAATAAGTAACGAAAATGTAAACAAAGCAGCTGTTTTCAAACTCAGCCATCTGTCGAGTGTAATACTTCAGAGTGCTGAATGAAGATTGCAAGGAGTAAAAGTCCATACAAGGAGAATGAACCTGATTTTTTTTATATGAGCAATGTCTGTTTGAATACTTGACTTGCTTGATTGCACAATTATCTCAAAAACGGCTCCGCGGATTTCCTTCAAATGCTGGAAATAACTTTCTCAATAAAGTGAAGTTGAAAATTTCAACATTGGTCTTATGCGTAGCCATGATAATCTATATATTAATACGCAAGCGGTTTTCTTTTCACAGTCCAACCGCAATAACGGCTGGGCGGATTTTAACGTTTGAGGTGTCAAATTAAAGGGATTTTTATGTAGATTTGTCAACAAGTCTCAGAATGTTAAAAAAGGGCTTCACTAAAGTACAGTAAAGGGCTGAAGTTTCGGAACAGTGGCGCTATTCATCGACATTTTTGAGCAAACTCAGTTCACTTTGTTTTCAAATTGAACATGTGATCAAGCTCTAAAATAGTTCTACAGGTAAACCATAGATGTTAGCACTGACTTAATAATTAATTTTCGAAAAGAGTTTTTATTTTTACAGCTCCTTTGGCTTTGTTTTCAACAGTTTTCTTTGTAATTTGTAGTTTGTAGTTTGAGATTTATTATGTAATGTAGGTTATGTTATTAAGTTTTTAAAGGTCTTAAGCATTGCAGTTATAAGTTGAACAATGTAGTTTACGATATCTCATAGTGTTTTTGAAGTTATATTAACCTTAGCCAATCTATTTTTTGATTTTGTGCATTTATAATGCTACCAATAAGACGAAGACGAACATTGACCGGTCGGAGGAGTCGGAAAGAACACGATCGCAACCGCTGGCATCACCCTCCCGATGTAACATTTGATGCTCCTTCCAACCTCAGACCAATGAACAAAAAATATTTTCATTGCGGTGGGTTACATTTCGAGAAACGAGAAGTCTGGTAGATATAATGCGTCATTTACGTGTTTTCGCCACAAAGGAAAGGTTCCCTATAAAGACAGCCGTTCCCTACAATATCTTTTTTGGCGATAATTATCAATAAGGTGCAGTGGCAATCTCTAAACAAAGGAAGTCATTGCTCACGGCGCGGCGGCGCCAGTGTTTGCTCTAGGTCATCTACATGTTGCTGTATGCAGAGCTTGATCTTTTGCCGGTATTAAAGTATACATTACAGAAACAAGAGGACATGGGTAAATGAAGGTTTTCCAAAAACATCGTTTACGTTTACCGGAAACTCCTGCGGTAGATCAAATAAACTTTAAAAGTTTCAGTAGTTAAGCCATAATTTTGTTAATGAATATAGCCTTTTGATTAAACTTTAACAGTATATAAGTAGGCTGATGTTAATTGTTCATTGTTTTACTATATGATTTTTGCTCGATTTGGAGCAACGTGTTATCTAGTAACAAATAAAATAACGAAAATATTGACAAAGTAATCATAACAGCTGTGTGCAACTCAGCCATCTGTCGAGAGCAATATTAGAGCGCTGAATGAAAATTACAAAGACAATTAAAAAACTGTCTATACAAAGAGAATAACACTGACGTTTTATATAGTAATGGGATGAACTGATAAAAATGAAACATTACCAAGCAAGGCAGGGTCCACCAGGTGCTTGTATTTATGTGATTAACACTTTCTTCTGGATGTGAAAGAAATTTTTATGGGGGGGGGGGGGGCAGGGCTAAGGAAATATTTGGTGAATCTGCCTAACCGAAAATCGCCGAAGCGTGAGGATTCCATGAATTATTAAAAAAAGTTGATACAAAGAGAATGACACTGATTTTGCACATAGTAATGAGATGAACTGATAAAAATAAGCAAGGCTGGGTCCACCAGTTACTATTATTTATGCGATTAACACTTTCTTCTGGATTCAGGGCAGGATTAAAGAAATATTTGGTAAATCTGCCTAACCGGAAATCGCCGAAGTGTTCACGGCTGTGCCAAGAAGCGCCATTTCCGGCGAGGGGATCGTTCGGAACCGGAAATCGTTTGAACCTCGTTACATTCTAATACGTTTATCGTTTGTTTCGGTGAAAACTTAAACAGGACGTCCTCTACTCATTACGGCATACTTAAGAATGTTGATTAATATTGCCTGCTCTTTCCCTGGTCGGTTATGTCTTCCTATAGTAAAACATTCCACTGGCAGATTACATAAAAATAACTGTAATAAGTACAGTTATAATTAAAAAATTAAAGGTTATTTCTCAACGGCATTTGAGCAATAGACATTAAATCACTTTTAAGGAAAAACGGAAATAGGGATTCACAAAAACTGTCGTACCGTTAGAAGAATTTTACATTTTTGTCAATAAAAGTTCCAATTGTCCATAAAATGTGTTATGTAAAGTGAAACGAAACAAGTGGGATTACGTTTAGCGAATGCTGGAGGCAGTAAAATTAAAGGATAATTTAAGAGGCAGTTTTGGAATCAGAATTGCACCAGGAGTGTCGTCATAAATGTCAGGTTTACTGTCGGTACCAAAACCAAATAACCACATAATTTTCTAACAAAATTCTATTGTACATAAATCAAAGTTGTATAATTAATCAAATTACAGAGTAATATCAATCACCTCGGTATACAATAAAAATAAAAACATGTAGCCTACTGTGCGTAAACTTAAAAATTATTTAAAGACATCTTCGTTATATACTACAAAGTATTGAATCACTTACTTACGTAAAGGTTTAAAGTTAATATGTCTAGTGAATCTATGGTGTTGAACAATTTCAACCCAATCTACTTTAAATGCTTATATTTTCTCGCTCTTTTGAATTTTTACATATTTTCTGAAGACGGGATCAGATTCCAGACCCTGAAACGTCGTGAAACAGGACGTGTTTACTAATCGGTGATGGCAAATGTTCGCAAAAATCAAAATCAAAAATATAAAATCATCATTTAAATTCTGTTTTAAACTGCTTTCTGTCTTTACGACAAATAAAGAATTTTAAAAAACCTACCCAAGTAAACATTCTTGTTATGTTGCAATCAGCTGGTGGGCGAATCTCTGATGACGTCTGTTAGAAGCAGGGTTATCGACACAAGTATTAGTGGAATCATTTTATGAGAAAATATGGCCTAACCCCAAAAAAATTGCAACACGAGCGATTTTGTTTTAATGATAGCTAAGAGTGCCCTTAATAACCCCTCAAAAATCGCCATCAATCGCACCTTGGCAACATGCCCAAAAATTCAAAATGGCCGCCAAGATTGCTGCCGAAATATATATTTTGGCATATAACTCGAGAACGGTTAGTTTTATCAAAAATCTTTATTCTAGAAAAAATGTAGCTCTTTTAATGCCGATCAGTTTTCATACATATATTTTGTCTGTCAGACGTATGGTATGGCCGCCTTTGCCGAAACATAATTCATTAAAATCTTCCTTTTTTAGCGAATTTCCCTATAGGGAAATTAAGCTATTATCGTAGGTCTCATGGTAAGACTTAAGACCGGGACCATCATAACTTTTCATTTTGGGGCCCCCAGAAGCCAAAAACACCATTCGTTTGAATATTTTGATATATATATATATGCATATTTCTACATATATGTATTTATCTATATATCTATGTATCTCTAAGCTAGATAGCGGTAACAAAAATGGTCCAATCATAATGAAATTTGGTATGGAGATGTAAAGTGGCAATTATTCGGACGAGTTCAAAAACCAGCCCGATCGGACCACCGGAAGGGTGGTAAGGGGGGTTTACCCCTCAAAAATGGGGTTTTTCGGGTTTTTACATGAAAAAATTGAAATAATCAAATTTTAGTTGACGCCATTGAATTCAGCTCGAAAAAACAAACAATTTTGTATCTTTAATCATTGCTCTATGTCCATTGGTTGCCGAGATATTGAAAGCAGTAAACATAGAACATTATCCCTATGTTATCCTTATGGGTAATAAATAAAATGCTATGTATTCCTTATTTCTCGACATATCTTAATAAAACTTTGTATGTGACTTCATCTAGTAGAGGTATACTTGATTATGGCTTAAAGTTCCCCATTTTGACAATTCCGTGGCAGCAAACCTGCATACTCACTTCCCATGTTATTCTTATGGAGAATATTTTTGCATGCTTGTTTGTGAATATACGTTGAGAAATGTTGATGTAAGGCACCATTTTAATTATTTATTGAAGCATGGGGAGCTTTAGGCCATAATCTCTACTAGTTGAAGCAACATACCAAGTTTTATTAAGATATGTTGAGAAATAAGGGATATATAGCATCCCTTACCGTAGGTCTCATGGTAAGACCTAAGCACGGGACCATCATAACTTTTCGTTTTAGTGGCCCCAGAAGCCAAAAACATCATTCGTTCAAATAAGCACGATAGCGCTCGCAAAAATGGTCCGATCAGAATGAAATTTGGCGTAGGCGAGTAAAGTAGTAATTATTCGGATGAGTTCGAAAACCAGCCCGATCGGACCACTGGAAGGGGGGGGTAAAGGGGGATAAACCCCCCAAAAATTGGGTTTTTTGGGGTTTTCACATATAAAAATAAAAATAATCCAATTTCAGTTAGCACCATTGGATTCAGCTCGAAAAAAAAAATAATTTAGTACTTTGAATCATTGCTCTATGTCCATTGGTTACCGAGATATTGTAAGTGGTAAACACAATACGTTGTCCCAATGTTAACCTTAAGGGAAATAAATAAAATTCTATATCTCGCTTATTTCTCAACATATCTTAATAAAACTTGGTTTATGGCTTCATCTAGTTAAGATCTAATGTATTTTAGTCTAAAATCCCCGAAATTTCCATTTTTATGGCAGCTAACCTGCATACTCATTCCCAATGTTATCCTTATGGGAAATAAATAAATTCTATATCTTCCTTATTTTTTGACATGTCTTGATAAAAGTTGGTATATGGTTTCTCCTAGTTCAGATCTACGAAATTTTGAATTAAAACCACCCAGTTTTAAAGGACCTGTTGCAGCAAACCTGCATACTCATTCTCCATGTTATTCTTATGGAGCTTACAAAAACATGTTAAATCTCACTATATTGGATTGAAATATGTTCTTTTGCATTTGAAATTCGCTGAGTATGCAGGTCTGCTGCAACGGGGGTATTATCGTATGCGAATGAAAATCCCACACTCGCCTCTGGCTCGCACGGGAACTATCATTTCGTCCGGTAAAACAGTTCTTACCGGTCTAGTAACGTAATATACTATTTCACGACGTTTCCAGGATCTGGAATCTGATCCCGTAGGCTTCATGTGGAAAAGCACCTAGAACGTACAATAAGCAGTCTTTTCCCTACTCTGATCGGGCGTATGGACGTGTTCTGTTTTGGTTGGTGATATATGCGATTTCTGTTCTCATTGTGGTCTTATCTTGTTTTCAGCATCAGTATTTTCTACTACTTTTACACTTTTCTGTTTTTCTTATGTTTTTATGCAGGTTCTTGTGGCTGTGTACGACGGAAACATACAGTACACAACTTTACCAATATATCCCCGAACTTATCAAACCTACCCCCGCCAGTAAATTTCGATAGCTTGAATAGTTTTTTTGCTACATGTTCTTTCCCACCTAAAGACGGAATCAGATTCCATATCCCGGAACGTTGTGGAACTTGTTTTTTATCAACCATTGATGGCAAATGTTCGAAAAATTCAAAATAAAACATTTTTGGTGTTCTACGCCTTTTCGATATTTCTAAAACTTCTCTTTTCTCTTCTCTTACTGATGGGTTAATCCCGGCCTGAACCTCCAGCAAAAGTCATCCTCTTAGGAAAAATATCATTTTATGACACCTTTTAGACGAAGAAATCAGATGTAAATATCTGATTCCATAACAAATTGTATCGGTCTAGGTATGATGTATGAACCTAACTCTGAGTATAGTCCTACTCGAATAACGTGACCCTCTCCCTCCATAACCCCATTACTAAAATTAATATTACTCTTATAGTTGAACTGGACGTTGTTATTTGAATCGGCTCTACTTCAACGGCAATGGCTCAAGTCGACTAGCGCCGAATCAGAGCGAATCCAGGCAAACGAGTGACCTTCGTAGGCCTACTGGGCAGGTACTGTTGCAATTGGCATGGCTCTTTCCAGCGCTCTCATTTGGTGGGCTTGTATAGGAAGGTTTCAATGTCTGCCATAGTCATAAAATATGCTCGTCCTCTCCGCCGAAAACAGCTATTTTTACCCAAGCATTGAGGAGCAAAATGATTTTTTAAAGCTGAAAACATCATTTTGAAATTTGTTTTTGCCCAAAAAGATATTTTATAACACTGTTTTGCTCGAGGATATAAGCATCAGGGCTGGATTTACATATGGGCTTAAAGGGCTATAGCCCAGGGCGGCAGAATTTGGGGGGCGGCAAATTTTAGAGGGAAAGAAAAATTAAAAAGTGCAAACAAAAACAATTCACTTTGCACTTACATTAGTACTTGTAAAATATGTATTTTTTGTCACAAGTACTCCCGAAAAAAGATCACGGGATTCCGAGACGTGATCTAGTTTGCCCGCAAACTGTCAGCCGTCAGCTCTGGTTTAGTAGTGGCGCTCGAAGCGGAAGGCGGTATTGTTTGAAGTCGCCGCACCCGCCGGCGCCGTCAGGTGAGTTTGCTGGGTTGCTACCCCTTTCCGACCAACCACGCGCTCTGCGCCGCGGTCGCCGCTCATGTTGAGTTCAGTTCAGTTGTAGTGCAATTTGACAAGCTTGATGTGAACGCCTTGTGCACCTTGCGGTGCTGCTAGTTACGATACTAGAAAGATCAAAAGAGACAGTGCGGTAAAGGCCCGTTTACAACAGGTGGGTTGCTCGCGCGGGTGATCACGTGTATAGCGGCTTGCAGTAGCGCTGCAGAAATAACAATGTGTTAGTGTCTGTATCAGCGACGTATTTAGTGTTCGCACTAAGTGGACGGTCGTGGGTTCCTCGCAACACCCGATCTCCCGCGCGAGCAACCCGCCTAATATAAACAGGCTAAGTTGAGGGAATGAGACAGACTTGCCGCGCGGCTTGGTAAAAGTCAAGGAATCAAATCCCTCTATTCATTTAGCGCTCTCTTGCCTTGCGGAATCTGCCCGAAATTTCGTTTTGATGGGAATACAATGGGATGCAACATATGGCATGTGTTCGTGGGGAGGAGGGGGCGGCAAAATCTGGATAGCCCAGGGGCGGCAAATTTCCAAATCCGCCTCTGATAAGCATTAGCTGATGAACATTGTATTTGAGGAACACTTTATTTTTCCTTGCTGCATTAAATCATTATTTACTCTAAATAAATAATCCATATGACAAAACATAGTGAATATGGAATTAAATTTGAGTGTTATGAAATCGTTTCATTTCAGTATGTCTAAAAAACAGACATACTAAGACATACTGATCGTTTCATTTCAGTATCGTCGCCCGACACAGAAATGTCTTTTGTACTTGCTCTCATTCCTATCTACTTGTTATAATTAGTGCTAATGATAACTATTTTTTGTAAAATGTGTCTTTTCAATATTTCTAAAACTTCTCTTTTCTCTTCTCTTACTGATGGCTCAATCCCGTCCCGAACATCCAGCGAAAGTCTCGGCGGCGCGGGCGAGACCCACAAACAAAAAACGTGACATTGTAAATTCGACGGATAAAAACGATCCTTGGCTCGTTCTTAGGAAAGACCATTAGTTGTGCAACGATGGCCAAGGGCATAAATCCAGCCGAATATCTCCATTGCTGAGACCCAGTCAAATGTCCGAGGATACAGGTCGAGTCATTTGACCTGGCCCAATCTGTCCATAGACTAATGTTAATTATAGCATTGAGATTACAGACGGTCAGGCCACAATATTTGATCCGGAGTATACTGAGGACAAGCCGCCCATAGATAGGCTTGGGCTTACCAAAGATTTTCAGAGCCAACCCCGGACACCGAAAGAAAGGGGGGAGAAGAGGAGGGCAAGGGAAATGGAATGGTGTGGCAAAGTTTGGTCCGGTGTAATTCTTCGCTTTACCGAAGCGATGTGAGCCTCCGAAGCACCAGGCAGAACTGCCAATTGCAGCTCCCGCGAGTTAGATTGGAAAAGGGGGAAAAATCTTTTTCATTTTTGGGCCTGAGGTGTATAATGCGCTGCCTCCGACCATCAAGGGCAGCAGCTACATTCAATTTAAGAAAAAATAAAAGACCTATCTTTTTAAGTTGTTATGTTACTGTTTATTTACTGTTATTTTGTATTATATGTATATTTGACGTAAGTTGTCTTGTAAAGCAGAGTGTAAACTTTGAAGAACGCTTGAAAATAAAGACATTATTTATTTATTTATCTATTTATTTATTTTATTCTTGACAGACGGGCTACTTTGCTGCTGTTTTTGAACGGTATTATCGTTTCTGGAATACTGATTGGCTAAAAAAAATTATGTAGGCCTTGTGACCAAGCATGGAGGAGACGCAGTTGAGCATTTTTCGCGCAGCGTCGCCAGCCGGGAACCTTTTAGTGAAATACCTGGTGAAACCATAAAATATCCCCACTTTTCGTTTAAATTTTTTATATTGTACAAACTTTCTTAAAAATTGCTCAAAACTAACTACCAATTCATTTATTTCGGGCGTTTCCTCTCTTTTTCTCGCAGACGGTCTAAAACCCCGGACAAAATTCAATCCCGGACCTTTCCCCGGACGCAAGCCTGAAACCCGGACTGTCCGGGGAAATCCCTGTCGTCTGGTAAGCCTACCCAATAGACCAATGTTAATTATAGCATTGGGCTTGCGGACAGTCTAGGCCACGTTATTTGATCCGGAGTATACTGAGGACAAGAATCAGTTATCTCTGCTGCGCACAACACTCACCTTTCACTCTGACTTTCTTTACTTCTTTTCTTCTCTTCTCTACTCGTTAAAATAACACAGGAAGTTTCAAAGAATAATTAGGAAAATGGGCTTCTGTTTATCAATCTGCTTATTATAAAGCTATATTAATTGATCAATATATATTATCTAGGTATATCTTTCCTTGTAAATTAATACTCGTTATAATAATTTGTAGTTCCAATAAAGCATTGCCTACAGCCTACAGTATTTCAGCCTAGGACAACAAGTATTCAGGATTCCTTCAGTTTCGATCATTATAAAAACCGCCTTTAAATCTGTCTGTTTGAAGATGGAAACTGATAGCAAAAAGAACATTGTTTTCTGTCACTAATCTACCTGGATTTACGATTTTTAAGTGCTTCTCCCCTTAAGGTAATCATAACAACTAATATCCGGAATGTTTCACCTGGTGAGGATTTTTAATTTCTTGATGCCTTTTGTTCACCATTAATTCATACTCTCTCAGCATAAAATTGAACGATTCAAAATTTATTTGTACAAGAAAATTGTCAGCCGCAGACAATACATTAAGAAAATTGGGAATAAAATGACGATTCATAATTTTAAAATTATTTTTTGGTGTAAAAAGGTTTTATAAGCACAAACTAAATTTTACTAAGTTTAAAATTTAGTTACAAATTAATCGTTTTATTAACGATTATTAACGTTTAATATACACCTATATATTACAGAGGTACATAGTAAAGAATGTACCTTTGTTTTATCCATTGCCATACACGCTCAAAGTAAAATTATTTCAGACAATCTGTTGCTTTAATCACTTCTTAATTTAGAAGACCAAATCCCCCCTCCAATGATAACACTCTTTATTTTTCGGATAAATTCTAAAAATAACCGGTGGATCGGTTATCTAATTTTTGTTTATTAGATTTATTTACGTAGAGATAAGTTCTGACGTCATTACAATTTTAGACTCATCGTCTTGTAATGTTACAATGTTCCCGCCTAAAAAAAATTGTTTTCATTGTTATATCTCTGACAGCATAATACGAAATTATTCGTGATATAATTCTTACCCAATTTAATCTATAGAAAAAACAAAAATGGTTTTCATTGATAAATCTATTCGAGCATAGACTGAACTTATTCATGACATCATTCCTCCCAAATTTAATCTGTATAAAAATACATCAGTTGCTCATTTGTACGTTGATCAGTTAACACACAACTATACGAGATTTTTTACACTTTAAACAGTAATCGGTGAAATTTTAGTGAATCAAAAAATAATTATGTGTCACAGGTTGTTTCAAGTTTGTCCCAAATTCGACGCGATACATTTAGGAGTGAATTGTTCGGCCAAAGTTTGTGTCCCAGTTTTTAGCGTGAGTCTCACTCAAGCTATTGTCGGTGCTGGTGTTGGGTTGTGTACTATAATTGTCTTAAGGAAAATATACTACAGGAAAATACCGAACCATGTGGAAGAAGTGACAAAATTACTTTCTTCGTTGGCGTCAGAAGTGAAAGAAATCAAGGTGAAATTGGACGAAATAGACGTTTTTATAAATAGCCGTTGCAGGACGGAAAATGTGCAAACTTTTAACCTGTGCTGTTATCCCCAGATAAGAGTGAATATTATGAACGACTCATCGCCTATTTATTCTTTTATCGAGACAGATAAAAAACTGTTAGTATTAGCAATACTTGTACCGATAAAGTGCCACGAAAACTGTTTTCTTAACAGTTGAAGAAAATCTGGGCTTATTAATTGAAATTAAGCTCATTGTTCAAGATTTATGTCAAAAACAGAATTAATTTTTTTCATTTTATTCATAGTTTAAATTTTTTCGTTGCAGGGTCAAAATGCAATATAATGTAAGAAGCAAATCTGTGTTAACAAAAACAATTCATTCTTGTTAATAATATTTAATAATAGTTCTACATGTCCCTTAAAAAATAAAATAAAAAACTCTCTTCATATCCATTTATTTTTATTCAGAAAAAATCAAATTTATGTATTGCTATTATATAAAAAAATCCCGATTTTAGCTTTAAATTTCTCTCTCAAAAGTTTGTGGCCTAAAATAATTTCTACCCAACGAAATAGTACGATGTCATTAAATTACCAAGGTCAACTACTTGTGAATTGAAGGTACGTAAAAAAATACTTACATTATTTCAAAACAATAAAATGCATTTTGTACTCACATTAATGTACGACAATTTTAACAAACTTCGGTTATACAGGGTGTATTTTTTTTAAACGAAACCCATTTTTAAGATTGAATAATACATATATAAATATGTAATGAGTATTGTTTTATTGATCTTTACATTTTATACAACCTATTATTTAAGTTTGATCACATTTAGTTTACATTACGTGCTCAAACAGTCCGCCATTGGCATTTGCACAAAAGTTATGTTATTTCCATCAAATTCCCAAACACGTGTTGGAAGGTAACTCTTTGAATTTCTTGCATAAAATTTGTTGTTTGTTTTGAGGTGCTGAATATCCTGTAAATTGTTTTCGTAGGCCTTCATTTTTATGTACCCCCAAATAAAATAATATAGTGGGGTCAAATCCGGGGATATTGGGGGAAATAATCCCTCACCGATAAAATCTAGTTTTGGGATGCGTTTTTGATGTGTGTGTCTTAAAGCACGATAACTTGCGTAAAAGTGGCTCGATCTTAATGAAATTTGCCACTGACATGTAAAGCAGTATTATTCTACGAAAACAATTCACAAGATATTCAGCACCTCAAAACAAACATAACAAATAATGCAACAAATTCAAAGAGGTACCTTGTAACACATGTTCGGGAATTTGATGGAGAGAGCATAACTTCATACAAATGCCAATGGCGGACTTTTTGAGCACATAATGTAAACTAAATGTGATCAAAATTAAATAATCGGTTGTAAAAATGTAAAGATCAATAAAACAATACTCATTACATATTTATACGTATTATTAAATCTTAAAAATGGGTTGCGTTTAAAAGAAAACCACCCTGTTTTCCTTTTGAAACACGTATCTCATTTTTTTTATTCTTCCTCCCTCGATGACTAATCCTCAAGCCGAACTTTACCCCACAGTGGCCGTGTTGACAAGATGTGTCGCCGCTTAGGAGTTCAGTATTCTTCGGCCCCCCTCGGTGCGGTATGGAGAGCGGACTTCGGTACTATCTCTGGAACAAAAACAGGGGCCGAGATAAACAGATGGGGCTGGAAAACATGAGTGGTTCGTCTGACATCCAATGTTCCCAGATTTAAATAACCCCCGTTGCAGCAGACCTGCACACTCAGCAAATTTCAAATGCAAAAGAACGTAGTACAAGCCAACATAGCGAGATTTGACATGTTTTTATGGAGTAAGCTCCATAAGAATAGCATGGGAAATGAGTACGCAGGTTTGCCACGAAAATGGAAGTATTAGTGATTTTAGACTATTAAACATTAGATCTCTATAGATGAAGCCACAAACCAAGTTTTATCCAGATATGTTAAGAAATAAGCGAGATATAGAATTTTACTTATATTTCCCATAAGGTTAACATTGGGACAACGTACTGTGTTTATCACTTTCAATATCTCGATAACCAATGGACACAGAGCAGTGATTTAAAATACTAAACTGTTTGTTTTTTCATCCGAATTCAATGGTGCCAAAAAAAATCGATAAATCTGATTTTTCTATGAAAAAAACTCAAAAACCTCACTTTTGGGGGGTTTATCCCCCTTTACCCCCCCTTTACCTCCCCTCCGGTGGTCCGATCGGGCTGGTTGGCGATCTCTTCCGAGTGATTATCTCATTACTCGTTTGTACAAAATTCCATTAAGATTGGACCATATTTTCGGCCGCTATCGTGAATATATAAATTCGAATGAACGATGTTTTTTTGCTTCTGGGGACCCCAAAACGAAAAGTTATCATGGTCTGGTACTTAGGTCTTATCATGAGTACTACGGTAACAGCTTCTTCCCTATAGGTAAATTCGCTAAAACGGTCGTAGCAGAGTTGAAGAATATCGTATTTTGCTTTTAGTTCGTTCTCGCCCAATAAATTTAATACATTTTGAATAATTTTACAAAATTTTAATATTTTTAATTGGGTTTTCCGTTGACAGGATAAGGGAAATAAAGTGTTGAACAGGTCAAATAAATGTGCCCTCCGTAGAAGGTCCACCCAAACTATTGGACCAACTTTCTTTATCTTTGTGATATAAAATCGTGGAATACCACGTGGAGGGTGACCAGATTGTCTCCGAATAAAAACGGGACACTTAAACAAAACTCCCCCCCCCTCCCAAAAAAAAACCCAATACAACACACCACACACCAAAGTGTTTACGGGGGTCTCTGTAATTTAAAAATTTTTTAATGGAAGAAATTAACTATCAAACTGTTTTTTAAGCTTTTAGACCATGAATTTTATTTTCCGTTTATTGAACTTCTTACAGCGCACGACTGATACAGTTTTTCTTTAAGAATACAATAAATGGCATGCAGCCATGAAAGGTAATTTTTTGAATCGCCACATACTGAGAATTAAAAGTGATCAAGTCACATTTTAGGATCTTAACATTTTATTATAAAAGAAAAAAGGTTTTCTGACAATTACTTATGTAGGTGGTAATATATATAAACTAGTAGGATAAAAAAGTACCATGATTATTTTAAACTTTAAGTTCTTATCGTTAATTGTTACGCTGGGAAAACTTCTTTACAAAAACTGAACGTTTCAAGTTTTGTTATACTTGTCACTTGCTCCAGCTAACTTTAAGAATATCCTTTTTCTCTATTATGTAGTTGTAGAACTGGCAACAATCCATTTTGAAGTTACATGATCCTTGAAGAGGAGCTTCAAAGTGTCTCTACTTCCATTCGGTTTCTTTTTTCAGTGCACTGAATGTTCATCAGTGAAAATTTTCTGTCTGTATTTTCATTGTGAGCGGGAATCGAGAACAATGATGTATACATAGCCTACTTTTTGAAAAACGGGACATTTAGACGTCCCGACAAAGTTTTTCGGGACAAAGAAACGCAAAGTGAAAAAACGGGACTTTTCCGTTTTTACGGGACGTCTGGTCACCCTAACCACGTGGCATATTCACGTTTTTCCCTTGGGCTTCTGAACTTTCAATGTTAACCTCATGAAAGTAGGTCTGTTTTAACTAGTTTTTTCCTCAGAAGCTCAATATTTTGATACCTGCTGTCAGCAACGCTTAAAATATATTTGGTTGGAGCAATATGGATGAAGCTCCGTTTACACATTCCATATTTTGCTCCAATTTTTTTTCTAGTTGATGATAGTGTTCATCAATCTTCCAATTCCAAAAATTGTATCAATATCCCGTTTACATACTACGATATTTTGCAACGATCATGTTGGAGCAACCCATATCGCTACAAAATATCGCAACAAACTGATAAACCTTTGAGTCATTCAACCGCTTTACAAACCGGGTTATTCACGCGGAAGGAAGAGAAGAGCGTAATCTATCAGCTAGATGAGCAAACGAGCAAACTACTCATTTGGGACAAAAGAGGACTTATCCTTTCCTGCCCTTTCAGGGTGTTCGGAGAAACGCTTGTCGTCATCGTCTGCAGGGTGGCGTCATTGGGTATTTGGAAATTTTTGGGATTTTTGGATACTGTGGCCATTAATCAGTTGGATGTGAAACGGTTTTTGGCTCAGAAAATAGATTTTTTTGGGGAATAGTATTTTACGTGTTTCTTGTTACAGGCCTATAAACATAGTTGGCTTGTACTATTCAAATTTATAGATTAGGGTACATAAATATCGAATACGATCACTTTCAGAATTAATTGTGGGTAAGGCCTAAAATAATCCCTTACTATCTTGACTGAATTATATAGTAGCAGGGGCAAATCCATAGTCTTGTAATCTGCAAAGGGACATAAAATATTGTTTATGTTATTATGCATACATGTAATTATGCGTACTATGAATTTCTTAATTATTCAACATATAGGTATATAACAATTTACTCTGAAAATCATGAAAAAAATTAATTTTAAAGTTGTAAAATTTTAACATTGTTCTTAAGAGATGCCATGGCAACGAAATAAACAAGGAAAGTGTAAACAAATAGTCATTACGGCTGTTTGCAAACTACAGCCATCTTGGAAAATTTCAGCGTGTGGGATGAAGATTTCATGGAGTAAGAAAGAAATTATCTATAAATATTATTGAATTGTTTTATTGTAATTGGATGAACTGGTAAATATAAAATAATATCGAGCAAGGCTCGGTCCACCAGGTACTAATAATAAAAGTGACTTTGTTCTTCTTAAATAAAACGGTTCACATGGTTAGATGTACGTATTTAAACAAGACCTTTTTAATTTTGCCAAATGTTAAAATATGAATGAAACATCAATTGAGTAGCTCCAAGTAAATACCCCAAGGCCCTCTTATCTATTGCTCCGTTAATTGGCAGTATTTTACATAATTGTTTGACGTTGTAAGTGATCTAGTTTTTCACAAATTGCTCTGTCATCAATCGACGTCGTAACCTCATTTTGTGCATGAAGCCTTGATGACTGTCAAAACTAATATAGGTCAGTTGTTGAGCCTGCCTTTGTCTTTTCCGTCCTAGATTTTAAAGTTAGTAATTACCGACCTCGTTACTTGTTTGATGAGTAATCTTGCTTTTAAAAAGGCCAAGGAGCCTTTATGTTTTAAAAGACATAATATTTGTTGTGTTTTAAGGAGACTAATATGTTTTAAAAGGGATTTTATAATGTAACTGTTATTTATAAATAATTTAAAGTTCATTATATTTATATACAAAATATGGTAGTTTTTTTAAAATATTGCTTCCATATGCAAATCATGTTGAATTAAAATAATTTTAAATTCAGTTTCGCTTAGCAACCTATCCACGCGAATTTCTGGGAAAATGAAATTCGACAATACACGTGTTTCAGAAAATCATCAACAATATGAATTACTAGTAAAACTATAACCTAATCCCCTACCTATGTTTGCAATTTTCGTAGTAGTTTTCTCAATAAGAATTTCTATAATACCAATAAAATAAATTCTAACTTATAATTCTAATTTATTTGAGTGTCTTAGTTTTACATTATTTCAATATCCTTCCTTAATTACTGGTACCTTAAAACATTTTTATAAAATAAAATACCATGAAAACTTCAACCGGGAAAATAACTTTCCCCCACCTGCTATGTTTCGACGCTTTTGACTCCTTGTAATGAGTGAGTAAAATGATATTTTGTCTCCCAGCGGGAGTAAACCCATGAGAATAATATTGAAATCAATAATTAAAAAATCTAGCGCCTTCAAATTTCTACGCAGACGTGCACGTGTTGAGGTTCAACAGATTGCAAGCGCTAACAGCTGATTTAGTGGCAGGAATAATCACATCATAAGAGTGACATCGACAACAATCAGCTGTAAGTACGTCTACGAATTGAGCGTTTAAGAATGTTGCAACAATCAGCTGATCGCTGGTGCATGAATGGTTGCAGGCAAATTGCAGGTCGAAACGAAATGGGTATTGTTTGTTAATTACTGAGTTAATGAAATATAGATGTTTAAAGATTCGGCATTTATTATTGCAGGTGGGGGGGGGGGATGTTGTGTGTATTTCGAGAGTAAAACACATTGTCTCCCTCGTGAGACAATGTACTTTACTCACTCAGCACACAAATAACTATTTGGGCAATAACTTAACCACCTTAATCAGTGTTAAAGAACTAGACATGAGAGACGTTAACAATTAGTTTCTTTGTTGCTTTTTTAACCTCACTTCTAATTGGCCGAGTAAAAACCTCCATCGATTTATAAAACTATAAATTCGGAGATCAATAAAGGAAAACGTTTAGAGCATTTTCTGTTCGACTGATTGGTAATTTATTATTCAATTTCCCATTCCCATTGTGCTGCTATCACTTCCCCGTGTTGTTGAGTTTGTTTCCTCGTCGCAGTTTTCCTCATTGTAAGGTTCAATAAACGTAATGTAATTGTTATTCTCAATTTAGTTGATAAATTGCGTAAAAAAGTGTCTAAGCGACAAAGGGTTGTAAACTCAAGTCCAGGATGCGTAATAGCGGTACATATAAGAGACATACAGGTCGAGTAAATGTCATGGCCTAGTCCCGTCCGTCCATAAAACTGGTTAATTTTATCATTGATAATATGGACGGTGTGTGCCAAGATATTTGATTTGGACTATATATCTTTCAGGTTATCAACATTATTTTTTTTAAGTGTTGCTTGGTGTTTTATCTTTTTCTCTTATCTTTTGTGTGTTGTCGAAGATTGAAAATCCTCTTAATGTAAATTTGAAAGTATGGATGTTTGTGTGAATATCTGTCTTTCAACCACCCGAAAAATACTAGACCAACTGAGCTGAAATTTTGCAGGAATAGAGCCACTATATCAGAAAAGGACATAGGCTTATTCACTTCCTTAAAATTCCCTCGGTCTACGTCCCGTGAACGTAAGCTTCAATGTTTACATTTTATAAGGATGTAAACATTCAAATACTAAATTGTAAACAGGTTTGAATACTAAAATTTGACAAATCAAAGAGCAGAAGTAACATCAGCTGTAATTTTTATCGTTTTCAAATTTTAAATCAAATCTCCCCTGAAGACCAAAAATCTTTTTTGGAAAAAGAAATCTTCCTTACACCATGAAATAAACAGCAAACAGCCTTTTTTATAAACTATTTCTGTTCTCATTCTCAATATAAACGTCAGTAATTTACAAGCGAAAGTAAAAGTAACAGTGTCTTATTTTATATTCCGGTACAAGGAATGGTTGTTTTGGCAAATCACAACCATTACGCTGTCGCCATATTGGACCACGTGACTCTCTTTAGTTCCTTCCCATTGGCTGTGAATCTAAAATTTGACAGTTCAAAGAGCAAAAGTAAGATCAGCTGTAATTTTTATCCCGAGCGAAGCCATGGGCAACTGCTAGTTAATCTATATTTTAATGATTTGACAATCAATCGATAAATACGAATTTGCTGATATTGTTTTACAATAGGTATTATTACTCTTAAAGGACCTGTATTTTTAGTTGCATACATAGGTACACAACTAAAGTGGTTAACGGCGTAACTATTTAATCATTATTAATTTCAGATTTATTTTTACTTATGATTTAAAACTATTAACTTTTGACCAAGCTTATTGTGAGAAGCGAGTTTTATTCAAGAGAAGAAAGTAAAATATTAATAATGATTCAATTTGTTGCGCAGCTACGCGAGGGAACAATTTGCTCACTTTCTTTTATTTACACAGCGGAAAAGCTGTTGTCATAGCGGTGAATACTTTCGCTCTGAGTTATAATCTCTCATGCATTATTGTTGGGGATTTGAAACTTGCATTTTTATTCTGCACTACTAATTTTTTACAGATTCCCTATGGATATCATGCTTCATTGTCAGCAAAACGGTTGTTTAGTTATATTGATATCACAGTAAGAGAGTTAGTTTATGAAAATCCTCACCTGATCCGTTGTATATTTCACTTCTAGTCTCGAAGGTAGCCCATTTTTTCATTCGCTCGGATTACGCCTCGCAGGTAAAACACTATCTTGCCCCGAAATGGGACTTTTGTGACGAGTTGTGAACGATACTTTTCATCACGATGCAAATAAGTAACCAAACTTATATATAAAAAAATCATTCAACATTTTATAATTTAGTAATTTTTTATAAGCAAACACAATACGGCTGAACTGTCTGTTTCAGTTTAAAGTCAGATGGATGAACTGTCAAAATAGGAACTTCGTTTGTTGGGTACGGTAAAATTTTGTTTGGAAGTTTGTTTGGGAACGGAAATGAAATGTTTGGGCACCGAAAAATCAGTTGATCACTATTTGTTTTGATGTAAGGAAATCGAGGATTTTTTCTTAGATTTCAGCTGAACGGTAACGGGCAATTATTTTCGTTTACAGTCCTTTCTCTGTGGCTTACAGAGTGATGAAAAATATATTGGCTATTGACCTCTGGTAGTAGTGTATTAAGTTCTGTCCAAACATCCTACTTCGGTTCTATCATTTCTACCAGCCAATGGCAACGACCCGTTGATCACCAACCAATTATGATAAGCGCCTAAGTGGCTAAAATCCCGTTCACCGATTGAGCTGTAGGCCCATCAAAATTGCTCTTTCTTCTGTAATAATTAATAGCATTTTTGAAATTTCTGCTAAGGTTGCACTTCCGCAGACGCCCGTGAAACAATCGAATGAAAATAATTTATGTAAAATATCGATATAAACAATCAATTATCCTCATTCGGTTGTATCGTTTATCGACAATCGTTATCGCAATAAGCGCCAAACTACACTGAGAAAAATCAGATCCCCAGATTGCTAGTGAATTCTGACTTCGCAAGGTTCTTGGTGTTACAACCAACTACCGGCGGCGAACCCAAGTAGTTTGGAGGTACACACATTATAGCTTCAATTCGGCTTGATTCCTTCCCTGGCCGTCCTGGGTAAAAGTTTTTCAGTCTAGAATCTAGGCGCTACCTATAAACGAATGTTAAATCCACTAGGAATCTTAGTGTTATTACATTAGTGACGTACACTTAGCCCCAGTTCATACTAGAGGTAGTTCAATACCCTAGAACCTTAGTATTCTGCTGCCTACACCAGGTGCCATTGCGGTAGTCTCTTACAGAAGGTAATGTGGCATAAAACCAAGATTGGTGTGGGTACCACTGACAGGAAGACGTGACGCATTTCAAGTCTAGGGTTAGCGACGATACCCCAACCTATCAAGGGGTGAGCTCTTGACATCTGTGCCTGGCAGGTGACCGCGCCTGCGCAATAACGCTGATAACACCGTCGTCCGTGTGGAACCCCAGATCCTCGGCCCAGTCGTGTTTCATTTCTTGTGAAGTTAGATTGTTGTAGTTGTTGTTGAGTTCTTATTATAATGGACGAAGAGACATCCCACCTGCTGGAGGAATGGCAACTATCCGTCCTGCTGAATAGTTTTACCGGTGAGTACACAGACAATTAGGTTAATAATTAATCGTAATTAGGTTAATAATATTGTAATAAACCTCTGTGAGAACTTAACCCTTTATCTAACAAAATTTCAAATATTTACTGACTGAAATTGTCAAATTAAATTTTGCAGTCTAAATTGAAAAGTTAAAATAAAACGACATATATAATAAAAGTCAGAATAATTTTGCGGTATAAAACAAAACTTCAAAATCATGCAGCTCAAGAATAATCAGATAAATAATTACACAATAATTAATATTCTATGTTCAAAATCCTTTTGGGGAGCCTTTGGAATTAAAATTTTGTACGTATTCTAACTTGATAAATGGACTTAAGTCAAGTACCGAACCTAAGACAACTTTGACAAGATTTAAGATGATGATAGTATTTAATTTATGAACAAGAAGAATAACTTCTCGTATACTTCATTCCAGCGGAGTCAATGAGGATCTGATTACTTCAATATATGTGTTTGTAAACTATAAATCTAAATCGGCTGCACTGACAATTTAATCATTTTTCACTCAAGGTTATTAGACTATATTTTGGGAAAATCCTATTAAATATTAATCTATCCGTCAGGTATTTTAGCAATTTGAGCCAGAACGTCAACGTAAGGTTTATTCTATTTTGAAATACTAAAGATATTACTAATAAAATGTACACAAATATTGATTTGTTCCTGCTTCATAAAGCTAAAATACAGGCTGGTTGATAACCGTAATTTTCATTCAATTCGCATCAATTTTCCCATTATTGTTGTATTACAAATTGCATAACAAAGACAGTATTCTCCAATTTTACTCCCGATAGTTCATATGCCAGTCATTGTCGTATGTATAATTTTTAATTCACTCGGTTGAGTCTTTGACTACGGGATAATACCCTCCGGATCCAAAGTCAATTGTTAGAGCAACAAACTGACTGAAAACCTCCCTGCTATTTATAAACATAACTTGATATTGGCCTAAATCGGTATGTGCAATAATCATGTAAAATCACAGCGAATGATGTTGAGGTCATGTTATGCTTTCATACAGCTGGATTTTATGACCTAACACTAACGTTATAGACAATAATCTGATTGACTGAAATAGCAAGAACAAGATGAAAGCCAAAATAAAGATAACAAATTGTAATATTTTTATTTTGTGAAGTACCTAGCTTAATATATATTGTAGTATGATGAAAAGTATGGTTCGTCATCTAACAGGGCATAAACTCGCTCATTTTTTGACCTCGCTGCCAAAAAACTAGAGATTCTACCGAAACATCACTTAAGGCCCCAATAATGCAATATACGGTTATAGGATGAAGCTGTTTAATACTTTTTTCACGTTTTAAAAAGTCCAAAATATGTCACCTGCAATATAATTTAAATGTTCCAGAATCACCGGAGTTAGAGGAGAAACTGAGGTGGCTGAACAACAATACTGAACCGTGCAGGACAGAGGAGTCATACTGGGACGACACCAAGGAAATAAGAGCCAAGATTTTAGAAGACAAATGATCCTTGATTGATTACTACAGTAAATTTCTCTGCTTGAAACATCACCAGGGTTATCAACTGGTAATGATTTAGATATAAGATAAATATTTCCTATTAACAGTTTTTTTTTTTTTAAGAATTTATACAAGTCAACTCCAATAGATGAAATATTAGTGTTCAATAATTTATAAAGTTTCTCAGTAAATAGCTATTTTTTATTTTTTGGGCTCGGGGTATATTTGGGTAATTTTATAATTTTTAATTTTATAATTTAATTAAATTTTTAAATTTTATAATTTTCTTTAAAAATACATAAATGGCATGTAGCCATGAAAGGTAATTTTTTGAATCGCCACATACTAGGATTAAAAATTATCAAGTCATATTTTTAATATCTTAACATTTTATTATAATAGAAAAAAGATTTTCTAACAATAAATTATGTAAGTGGTAATATATAGGTATATAATACTAGTATCAAAAAACGTATCATGATTATCATAAACTTTTAGTTCTTATCCTTAATTGTTATGATGGGAAAACAGGAAGAAAAGCTTCAAGTAGGTGGTGTAAAACTAAAATCTTCTTTATCATTTGGTAAAAGTTCGTAATATTCCTTTATACCGTAAATAATGTGAGATGCCTCTAAATATTTAAGATAACGTTAGGTATGTTTTTTATATGTAGCCTAATTTTTAAAAAAACGGGACATTTTGACGTCCCGACAAAGTTTTTCGGGACAACAAAACACGTCGTGTAAAAAGGGACTTTTCCGTTTTTACGGGACGTCTGGTCACCCTAGTTACAGAGAATATAAAAAAATGGCGCTGATGGCCACCATCTTTGTTATATGGTGTCCATAAATTATGTCAAAATATTTTAGTATATGATAGTAGAGGTAAAAATAAGAAAAAAAGTTTATGTAAAGCAAAATATCTCAAAAAATAAATTTTAGACAAATTATGCAAGAGACAAAAAAGTTGGGAAATTTAATCTAATTAACCTTGATATTAAGATTATAATGATCGAACAATTAATAATGGAGAAGTATTAAATTTTCCGAATAAAGCATACAAATTTCAGACAGTATGTTCTGAAGAACAATGTTTTTATTCAGATAAGTTAAAATTTCTCCTTATTATTAGTTCGATCATCATAATATTATTATCATAGAAATAATTGGATTATTTGGCAGGTTTTTGTATGTTATATAATTTTCTTAATATTTTTTGTTTCAATTTATTTAGCTCTGGAAACAAAAAAACAGACGCCATTTTGAAATGGTACAAAGTAAGAATTTGATACTTCTTATAAAAATAGTTCTTAATAGTGGCTATCCATTCACCAAGTTTGAAGTTTATACGTTTAGATAGACGTTTGTGAGATTAAATAAGTAAAAATCACAAACAGACACAAAAGGCGTAAAACGAAGCCCTTTAGGACCTATGTTCATATAAACTTTTTTTCTTATTTTTACCTCTACTATCACAGACTAAAATATTGTATCATAATTTCCGGACACCCCATATTATTTTTGAAATCAAGTTAAACCAAAATGGTATGAGTTGTTGATTTGAAAAATTAAACATAAGTAAAAAATACATGAGTGAAATTAACATAAGTAAAATAAGTAACATAAGAAACATAAGTAAAATTAAACATACATGTATGTTTATGTATTACAACTTTTTGAAACTGCGGAGTACATTCTGCCACACCCGGTATGTGTTTTATGTGTTTGAAAGCTATGTGTTGAAGTCTATGTTCAGACATACTTTTGTATTTTTTAAGTTGTTTTACTTGTTTTCATGATTGTTTTCTAAGTTGTGTATCACTTACTAGTTGTAACACTTTACTAGTGTGTCTTAATAAATCTATTACTTAAACATTCTTGTTATTTCATTCACATCCCTATTTATAATTACTTAAAATCTCATTATAATAGACTACCCTTTAAACAGTAATTGGTGAATTAGCAATTAATTGTTAAGCTTTGAATCACAGGCTAAAATATTAACAGTTTTAAAAAGGTGACAATGCATTTTTATATTTTTAAATATTTAATGCGTATAAAGTTTATAAAATTGCAATTAAAATTTTACTTATTTGCCATCTGATTTGACACAAATGGTTCATTTGTAGTTGGGTTTGTATTTGGTAACCAATGTTTTTTATTGGTTTAACAGCAATGGGTTTCATGTGAAGAATAAAATTAAGCATAAGTAGATTACTATAATACACAAAACCTTAAGTAAAAAAAATATTTAAATTCAATATCATGTTAATTGTTAAGTACTTGAATTTAAGGTACGAGTTTCACAACTGCCTCTGATATTAGAGTTATGTTCAACAGATTTGTTTACGTTTTTGTGATCAGGTTTAGTAACTTAAATTCTTAGTAAAATTTAATACAGGTGAAAGTCACTTCGCATAAGTTTCATATGTGAAACTTCTTCTATTTAATGACAGACGATCAGATAGTAATCCAGTCCCACACCGGAAACCCAACATATCACTGAACACTCGTGTATGGTTGGTTTGATATATCGTTTTTTTCTTTTTCATTCATTTGGTTACTATTCTGTCACCTGTACAGTAAATATCTATAGTGGTAATCGGTTGATTCAGCAATTGTCTGGAGTACATCCATATGCAGGGGATCTATACTATGGATCAGCTATGGATCTTCTGACCCTCAATTCAATGAAATAATTTGATAACATGAAATAAAAATTGGTTTTTCAACAACTCAGTAAGGTATTAATTTGAGTTTTTTCAAACTCATTTTTAATCTTGATAAATAAAGTTAGCATCAAAAACCTTTTAAATATCTTGACATGAGACTTGGAAACTTTTTGAACATGTAGGATGGTTTGTTGTAAAAACATTCATTGCAGCATATGAACTAAAACATTATATAACTATACATTTACAAATTATATTACAGATCATTTTAGTCTGGGTGAATGCCATACACACAGATGAATTTGTACAAATACTCTTTGTACAATTGCGTTGAAATTTAAATGTTTAAAAAATAACACAATTTTATGTTCAGCTAATTCAAGGCTGGCTGACTGCAACTTTATTAAAACCTTTGAAAGCCGTAAATACCAGTAATAAGATCTTGTATTACTATAACCAGTGGACGACTCATTACCGAAACAGCTGTCTACAGTTACGATATTGGGAGAATTGTTTGGGAGTGGAGAATTGTTTCGGAGAATTTGCAGGTATTCTGGGCTCAAGCGCTCTAATTTAAGTATATCGAGTGTCCCATTATAGCCCCCCCCCCCTTTTAATATTTTTACAACTGTAAATTTTCCAATGAGCCTCGATAAATGAAACTAGGGTAACATGAAGTACTTGTTGGTGGGATTTTGGAATCACCCCCACCCCTAAATTGATTGCTGGGGGTAGTTTTAATTTTTCAAAACGGCAACCCCTATTCAATAGCACATAAATTTAAAGGTCTCATCATAGTAAACATTTTGGCGAAAACTTTACTAAAATATCATAATCTGTTTTAAAATGGCGGCCATTTTTATGACTTAAGTAAGTTCATGGAATTACCTGTACCTTGTAAACCAATACAAAATATATTGTTTACAATATACAGGTCAATCTGTGATTTTAATAAATTCACAAAAGTGGCCTCCAATTTGAAATAAATTGAGGAGTTCTGTTTCCACCAAAATGTTTCTTTTGGCAAGACCTTTGAAATGATGTGCTATTTGACAGGGGTTGCCGTTTGATAAATTAAAAGTTACACCCCAGCAACCCCTATTTAAGGGCGGGGGGTGAATTTGAAACCCCCCACCAAAAACTACTTCACATTAACCTTGTTACGTTTATCAAAGCTCATTTTAAAATTTACAGTCGTTAAAAGACTAGGAAAGGGGAGGCTATTACGGGACACCCGGTATAGAGTATAGGCATGGAGAGAGGAGACCGCTAGATGGCTAGGGTCTGACACTAGACAGTATGAGGCACACACCAGTTACAAAGAGAGGAGACCACTAGCTAGCTAGGGTCTGACTCCAGACAGAATGAGACACACCAGTTGCAAAGAGAGGAGACCACTAGCTAGCTAGGGTCTAACATTAGACAGAATGAGGCACACACCAGTTTTAAAGAGAGGAGACCGCTAGCTAACTAGAGTATGACACTAGACAGAATGAGGCAAACACTAGTTGGAAAGAGAGGAGACCGCTAGCTAACTAGGGTCTGTCACTAGACAAAATGAGACATACGCCAGTTGTGAATGGAGGAGACCGCTCGCTATCAAGAGTTTGACTCCAGGCAGAGTTAGACGCTCTCTAGTCACGTTTGTAGGGACACGCAGCCCAGTTTGTTGTTACCTACAGATTAAAGGAGAAAATAATGACGTAATCAAGTTTTGACGTCACATACATTACCACAAGTGTCTGGGGTACAACACTAGCCACTGACCCTAGGCCAGTCTGGTGGTGGCCTCAAGATATCCCTCCGGTCGGCCCGTAACACCTTTTCTTGAGGTCGCCTCCTTATTTCTGCATCCCACCACAAGGTTTTTTTCTCAGTGTACTAGCACCGAGGACAATATGAAACTAAACCTAACCTAACCTAACTAAACCAAAACATACCTCAAGCTTATTAAGAAAATTTAACAGTATTTCCTTCATTATCATACTAAAATCTTAAAACACATCGTCCGCCATCTTGCATTTGATTCATTGTCAGTCGTTATCAGTCAGTGTCGTCTTGTGTCGTCAGCAAGGTCAACTGAAGTGAGGATTGCAACGAGTGCCGAAATCGCCATTTTTCCATTGGTGTGTGTTAAGTTTAGTTTATTTAAATAATAAAGCCTTGTTCTTTTGAGTGTACAAATAAGTGTTTGGTTACAACTTTTCGAGCAACATTATAAATAATACACCTAACCATAGCAGATGCATCGCCAAAATACAACCAAAGTTATGGTTATAAAAGTCAGGTTTTATTCGATATCTTTACAATAAAATATCTCAACATTAACGTATCGGTATATCGATTTTGAATTCGATCATTTATTTTCATTCGATTGTTTCACCGGGCGTCATGCGGAAGTGCATCCTGTTATAATTAAATTGCGTCTTAAATATCGCAACGTTCTCTTTTAATTAGGTAATATGTAATTTACTTTTTAATACCTTCCGCTTTTGCTTTATGTTTCCCATTAGCCTATTATGTCTAATATGTCTAAGGAGTAAATTAAATATTGATAAGGAGCGTTTCGCAGCTTGTCTCGGTACGTCGCTCTCACTTTCTCTCTTCCCGACAAATTAATTACATACATTTAACTGATCTTGCACGCGAATGTTCTAAACTGATTTGCATTTGTTTGAAAATTTCCATTCGTCGGGAAGTTTTTCCTTCTAATAGGTTTTTATTCCGTTTCACCAATAACATTAGAACTGCATTTTTTTATTACAGTCAATAGTTTTTAAACATTTTTGGGGAGAGCCGTTTAAATTTCATTGCCAGCTTTATGTAGGCCTAAGTAACTAATATTACCGCTTAAATAACCGCTTAAACACAATAATGATAAAATCTCGCTCTAATGTTTCCGATGCCGAGAGTAAAAATAAAGTAAATTGGTGAAACAATTATAAGTAACCAGTGCGGCTCGAAGGGGCTAAAAGTCCTTCAAAGGTAAAAGTTTAATTTAAATAATCCTTATTTATTAAATTACAAATTACCTCGACAATAACCACCATATGTAGAAATGTAGATCCACCATATGTAAAAATGTAGCATACAGTTCTATATACAGTTAAAGCAAATCGTTAACTAATAATGTCAATGTATACAGAACCCTCTAAGTAGGGACATCCAATGTTAATTTGTTTAGTTCCGCCGCCAAAGAGCAGAGGAGAAATTAGTGCTGATGCATGGAATAGTTCCAGCTGGTTCCGTATAGTCCGCGCTTTTACTCATTATCCGAAATGTCAAAATGAGAATGTTTGTAAACTAAAAAGGTAAACATTATGGCAAAAGATACAACAATACAAAACAATAACATACAACTGTCAAAATATAACAACCAGCTGCTTGACTTTGGAAAGTGAGCTTGATCCGTAAACTCCTAAAACAATTTCAATCGGACTGAAAAATGAAAGTGGTGCCACAGTCTAGGAGAAAATTTCTCTCCTAGACTGTGGTTGCGCCATCTCTTTTTCAGCGGCGGGAACTTCATTTTTCCATAAGGTGTCCCTACTTAGAGGGTTCTGTATACATTGATAATGTTCCCAAACTGAACATGTGCAGATTCGTAGACTGGAAAAATATTCGGTTTTTCCCTTTTCTGGATTCGTACTTCGCAGCCTCGCAGAAATGGTAAATATATCTACAACCGGAATTGTTAAAATCGATCACCGAAAAATATTTCGGGTATCAAATTAATGAGCCAAATAGCTTTACTTCTGAAATAAATCATCTGTTTGGCTGCTAGTTACAATCAATAATTGTTCTAAGAGACTTTTTGATATATAATGAATATAAAAAATAACTATATCATGAATATAAGACTTCCTTATATGGTTTATACACCTGTCGTGTTATTAGAAACGTACAATTTCAATAATTTCAGAGCTTTGTTGTGTTATAATGGCTAAATAAAGGCCTTTTTGGCTTTACGTACAGGCCAAAACTCCTTAAATAAGTACAGTATTAAAGCAAACATTTTTTAATCTCCTATTATTAAAAACGCTCCAATCAAGAAATCGGTGAACTTCTGAGAATAAAGATGCATATTCCGAGTTAAACAACAAGGTCCAGTCCATGAGACTAATGGTAATTTTAGCATTGGTTTACGGACGGCCTGGATCACGTTACATGACTCGGACTATATCCTCAATTCGTTTAGAGTCAACCAGCGATACAGCTGTGATTGAGAGCTTCCAGCTTCCATCTACTTTCCCAATTTTTGTCCCTTCTCTCCGCGTTCACCTGAGCCATCTTGGAATTGGACTATCGGATGGCCAGTCTCTCATATCCATCTCTCTCGACGTAGCGTTCTTCGATTTCCCAAATAGCCTCTTTCCAAATATCGTTTGGGAAGAAGGCAGTTTCTCATTTTGCGTTTATTTCCAGGGGAAGGTAGTTCGTGAAAGCAGGAGAGATATGGAGATTTTGTGAAAGTTTAAAATGTGTGTAATGTAAACACTTGTCGATAACGATAATAACTTCATTATTAAATTGTCAAATAATGGTTGAGTCAGATGACTTGGCTTAGATCTCCAACAACTAATAATGTTGATTTTAGAGTTGGACTTACGGAGTTTCTGGAACTCGTTTTATGACTCGGAATTTAACTTGCTTTTTTCCAGTTAACTGTTGCCTATACTTAGAGCAATAAGCTTAAAAGCCTTAAATGTTCGAATCTGAAGAGGATATTAATCCATTACACAGGTATGTTTGAAGATTAAAAATCTATAGGTGTTATACAAATGTGTACAAAATTTGGTATAATCTTCTTTATTATTAAGTTGTCAAAGGCTCAACAATTTAACAGGAAAATTTACATTATTCTGTTTTTTGTTTTTTACACATATTATAGTATATCTAGACTTTTCAATCCAATGAAATCCATTCACGCAGATACTAAACAGCTGATTGGGATTTAGGGCAGTAAACTCCTCCCCCCCCCCCCCCAAATAAATATCCTAAACTTTAGTTGCTGTGCCTAAAAGGTTAAACAGACTACACAAACCTTTGTCAGCTTTTAAAACCGATTTACCAATAACAAAATATTTATGCATTCTGAATTTCTTATAGTCCAGGCAACGAAAGGGTATAGAGGGAATTGAATGGATCACAATTTTTGACTTTGTAACTTTGTTTGGACTAGTTAGGAGTTAAACACATCAAAAGTCCCCGCCCTTAGCCCTTGAGCCGGCTGGGCTGGAAGGGCCTAAAGGTAAATTTTTTTGGTTTTTCCTAAATATCTTGAAAACTATCAACTTTTATTATTCCCAATTAAATTTAAAAATTTAAGAAAATTAAATTTCCTGTAAGAAAAATATATAATATGTCTACTTTGGTCCAACCGTTTACAAGGAAAGCACTAATTTTATTAATATTAAAAAAAATAACCCTTCCATAAGAAATACATGTAAATTTGAGGGTAACTTAGATGCCCAATTGGGCAACGCTGTTTTCACCTAAAGGAAAATGAACAGCATTCAGGAAATATTAACAAAATTTACAGTAATTTGACACCTCAATCATAAAAATTGGTCTAAAATTAAGGCGTTGGCGAGCTCACAAAAAACGTTATTTTTCAAGAAATTATAACAAATTGAAATAATTCCTTGAAAAATAGGGTATTTTGTGAGCTCGCCAACGCCTTAATTTTAGACCAATTTTTATGATTGAGGTGTCAAATTACTGGGAATTTTGTCAATATTTCCTGAATCTGTTCATTTTCCTTTAGGCGAAAAAAGCTTTGCCCAATTGGGCATCTAAGATACCCTCAAATTTACATGTATTCTTATGGAAGGGCTATTTTAAAAAATATTAATAAAATTAGTGCTTACCTTGTAAACGGTTGGACCAAAGTAGACATATTATGTATTTTTCTTATAGGAAATTTAATTTTCTTTAATTTTCAAATTTAATAAGGAATACTAAAAGTTGATAGTTTTCAAGATATTTAAGAAAAACCAAAAAATTGTACCTTTAGGCCCTTCCAGCCCAGCCGGCTCATGGGCTAAGGGCGGGGACTTTTGATATGTTTTACTCCTAACTAGTCCAAACAAAGTTACAAAGTAAAAAATTGTGATCCATGCAATTCCCTCTATACCTTTTTTTGAGCTTTCATTGCCTGGACTAAACTAACTACAGGTTGATTGTAATTTTACCAAATGTTCCTATACAATTTAGGTATCCTAGACATTATTTATCTTTGTCCAAACAAACAATAATCATTTAATGCTAAATTTTAGTTGATCGATGCCACCTTTTCTCAAGGCTCATGGGCTAAGGGCGGGGACTTTTGATATGTTTTACTCCTAACTAGTCCAAACAAAGTTACAAAGTAAAAAATTGTGATCCATGCAATTCCCTCTATACCTTTTTTTGAGCTTTCATTGCCTGGACTAAACTAACTACAGGTTGATTGTAATTTTACCAAATGTTCCTATACAATTTAGGTATCCTAGACATTATTTATCTTTGTCCAAACAAACAATAATCATTTAATGCTAAATTTTAGTTGATCGATGCCACCTTTTCTCAACTAAAATGGTAAAATTAACATTTAATCAAATTGTAATCAAGTGTTAATCTTGTCAAACAAGAATTTTGGGACGTGAAACTTGCAAACAAACGCGCGTTAGCGACGCTATAAACAAAACATACGACCTTGGCAGCTGAGGTGAGGCTGATTGTGATACAGGTTGTACTACCAAGGCCGGCGGCGTTGCCACGTTGGTGCTTTTCTCGAAACGTTCAAATTATTGCAATATTTGGTTTAAAATAAGTAAAATAAAATTCTAAACACTTAGTCTGAAATGGTTTTTGTGAGTTTGTTATTCTGTGCTCGCTGGTTGTCACCTCTTCTTAAGAAAAATTGTGAAATTCATTAATTTTCATCAGTCTCTATACGAAAATAGCCTGTTACCGTACAGCTGAGATCTACAAAAACTCTGGATTTCCTTTTATCAAAACAAATAATGATCAGCTAACTTTTCCGCACCCGAAGATAGCTGTTCCGTATCCTGTGTATGTATCCATACAATATTTTGCGGTACCCAAACAACATTTTTCCGTACCCAAACAAACGAAGATCCTATTTTGACAGATAAATTTTTATCGTTCTATCAGCTGACTTTGATCTAAAATAGAATGTACAGCCGTAACAGGGCTAAAGATTTTTTCTTTAGCCCTGCAGCCGTATCGCCGTATTGTGTTTATTTATAGAAAAAATGTTTTCATTATGAAAAGCCGAATGATTTTTTTTCAAAATTTAGTTACTTATTAGCATCGAGATGAAAATTATTGTTCAAATCTCGACACAAAAGTCCCATTTCGGCTTGCCCCGGCAAATGTAAATATGGAAATTTTAGGATGCAAATGAAAGATGATTTTATGAGTGGATTTGATAGTGGTTTATAGAGTGGATATAATAAGCGAAAGCAGGTTTGTTACCGTCAAAATATATAACTAATGCAAATTTAGTTTATGACACAAATTATTTTTATTTACTAAAACCAATAAAACTACAACACCGTGATCGCTGGCACCGTTCTTAACGAAGTTCATAAGTCTGAAATGAGTCCAATTGTCAGTTTGGTATACTATACCACATTATCTATTCTGACACTTGCGACACCGCGTTGTAAACAAAACAAGTAACGATACGAGCGTGACCGATATCGATGTACTCTGTGGGAACCAATCAGTATCTCGGGGTCGACCCCGGCTTCCCGCCACAGAGCCGGGGAAGTGGTCACTGGGCTTAGGTTAGCCTGATAAAGAGTAAGGACTCTACTTTTAGCTCAATTCCGGGCCAATACAGAGGTCGAGAATGGCTATACAGTAATTAGAAGCTGTCCTTGTTCTGGTAAGTCTATTGGCTGTCCGGATTGGCCTCCTGTTTATGGTTCCTCCTTGTCTCTCTGGGAACTTTGATTCCCAGATGAGCTTGGACACTCAGTCAGGTCTGAGTCCTGTAGGGAGTTATGGATCGTCCTGGCTTGTCCATCTGGGAGGGGATGAGAGACCCTTATCCGACAAACTTCCAAACGTCTGCTAGTCTGGAGGGCGAGAGGACTCTTCACAACAAGGAGAGCTCCCAGGTGGAGGTCCTTGCCTGGGGATACACGGGAGGTCTCGGGTTGGAGGGTGAGTCGTCCCCAGAAGAGCCTGGAGAATAGGTTGGAAATCTATCTCTTCCTTCAGGGGCAAGGCTTATTGGCCATATCATATCTTTCCCATCCTTACAAACCTTTCCTTCCGTAAGCTGCATAATATCTCTTGGGAAACGTGTCTAGCTAGCAGTGCTGGGGCTTTCATTCCCCCAAAGTCTAACACTTTGGGAGCCAATCAGTATCTAGGTGCTGACCCCTACTTCCCGCCGCAGAAATAGGGAAGTGGTCACAGTGCCACAGTGGTCACTGGGCTTACAAGTAGGTTGGCCTGATAAGCAGAGATGATTATTAGCGAATTTCCTTAAAGGAATAAGCTATTACCGTAGGTCTCATGGTAAGACCTAAACCCGAGACCATGTTAACTTTTCATTTTGGGGCCCCCAGAAGCAAAAAACACCATTCGTTCGAATTTATATATATATATATATATATTTATTTATTTATTTATTTATTTGATAATGCTATAAAACAGCCGAGGCCAATTACATTACAGCATTAAGAATATATATGTCTGTTAACACGATAGCGGCCGTAAATATGGTCCGATCTTAATGAAATTTGGTACAGACGTGTAAAGTGATAATCACTCGGACGAGTTCGTGAACCAGCCCGATCGGACCACCGGAAGGGGGGGTAAAGGGGGGTAAACCCCCCAAAAAATGGGGTTTTTTGAGTTTTTTACATAGAAAAGTAAAAATTATCCAATTTTTGCTAGAATTATTGAATTCAGCTAAAAAAAACAAACAATTTAGTATCTTGAATCACTGTTCTATGTCCATTGGCAATCCGAGATATTGAAAGTGGTAAACACAGTACGTTGTCCCAATGTTAACCTTATGGGAAATAACGAAAATTCTATATCTCGCTTATTTCTCAAAACTTGGTAAATGGCTTCTTCTAGTTCAGATCTACTAAATATTGAATTAAAACCACCCAGTTTTGATATACCCGTAGCAGCAAACCTTCATACTCATTCCCCATGTTATTCTTATGGAGCTTACAAAAACATGTCAAATCTCGCTATGTTGGATTGAAATATGTTGTTTTGCACTTGAAATTCGCTGAGTATGCAGGTTTGCTGCAACGGGGGTATTTTTAAAATTGTCGATATATCGCTATTCCGATGTATCGGAACCGGTAACATCGATCGATACATTCGATATGGGAGCAAAATATGAATATTTCCTGAATATCGAAAAAACGATATTTTTTAGAAAAGGAAAACAATTTTACAAGTTAAAAGAGGGATTAACTACTTTCATAATCAGGGTTTGCCACCAAGGATGTCAAGATTACTAAAAGTTTTTCGAGGGGAGGTTTCTTTACTTTTAAAACGCAAAATATGCTGCACACATTTTTACCTCACGAAAACAGTCCCAAGTCTTCTAAAACCTTTTTCGACAAATAAATATCGGACAAAGGTATTGATAGATCTCTGTAGATTTTCACTCCATTCCAACTGCTTCGGGTGTAAAGGGTTCCCAAATGTCAAGATAAAATGCGCCAAGTGTAGGCCTACTTGGGTTTAATTTTACTCGTTGCTTCATAATCATGTGAATGCATTTGTTTACATGTTAATAATTATTTCTATTCAACCAACATGGCAATCGTAAAGCTCTTGTCAATTTTTTATAATTTCAAATTTATTTTTCTATACAGTTCTAAAAAACTATATTAAATTATAATGGGATAAGGTATATCTACAGAAAAGTATTTTTCTGACGGTGTGATTATATTTTCCATACGTTGCATACAGATTGAGAAACAAAAATCATGAAAAATTATGCTAGCCTATTAAGATAAAGGTAGATTTCACGCTAGCGAATCTTACTAAAACTATCGGCTGGAAATGTTATGGTTATGTTATGTTTTGAAGGTCGCAATTATTTCGTAACGCCTACTGTAGTACCAGTTATCTGGATGTATAATGTTGTGGTTCTATTATGATACTAGCTTTTTCTAGTTTGCAACGTGTTCCTTGCTCGCTATAACAATCGAAAATACCCCCGTTGCAGCAAACCTGCATACTCAGTGAATTTCAAATGCAAAACAACATATTTCAATCCAACATAGCGAGATTTGACATGTTTTTGTAAGCTCCATAAGAATAACATGGGGAATGATTATGCAGGTTTGCTGCTACGGGTATATTAAAACTGGGTAGTTTTAATTCAATATTTACTAGGTCTGAACCAGGAGAAGCCATTTACCAAGTTTTATCATGATATGTTGAGAAATAAGCGAGATATAGAATTTTACTTATTTCCCATAAGGTTAACATTGGGACAACGTACTGTGTTTACCACTTTCAATATCTCGGTAACTAATGGACATAGAGTAGTGATTCAAAATACTAAATTGTTTGTTTTTTGAGCTGAATTCAATGGTGCCAATAAAGATTTGATTATTTTTATTTTTCTATGTAAAAAACTCAAAAAACCCATTTTTGGGGGGGTTTACCCCCCTTTACCCCCCCTTCCGGTAGTCCGATTGGGCTGGATTACGAACTCGTCCGAATAATTACTACTTTACACATCCATGCCAAATTTCATTAAGATTAACCATTTTTACGCGAGTTATCGTGCTTAAAGACACACACACATATATATATATATATATATATATATATATTTATATTTATATATATATTTATGAAAATTAACGAATAGTGTTTTTTGCTTCTGGGGGCCCCAAAACGAAAAGTTATGATGGTCTCGGGTTTAGGTCTTCCCACGAGTACTACGGTAACAGCTTCTTCCCTATAGGGGAAATTCGCTAACAAGAACGTATTGCGTCGTTATCGACCTGGAAATAACAATATTACACTACAGTATAATAAAACACAGCTGTAGTAGTGACTGAAAGCCAAGCTGCAGTCAGCGAGTACTTGAAATTGATAATTTCCAGTAAAACTCCTTCGTGCAAGTTTCACCCCAAAATAGCCTACTTCATGCTTCATGCCATGTCACAGCTTGTAGAGCCAAATCCTCAATCTTTTGTTAGCGCTCGTTTCCTTCTTGGTCCAATAAGGCATTTTTGGACATTCCCAAATCCGCGCATTAGGTAAGCTTGTGCAAAGTCGCACTCGTCGAACGTTGTTTAGACCGGGAAAGAGGCTTTCTGACTAGACAATGCAGGGTTTCGTATTTGGTTGCTGTCTAGTTCGTTGTCCTCTCGAGAACTACTGTATAATCGAGTTAAAAAAGGATCGATACTTTTCAATTCGATAATTTCATGAATCGAATAAATTATTAACGTTTCAGTCAATTGATTCTTTAACTTCTTCCCTTCTCGATACTCGACTCCCGCTTTTTTTTGCAGTTACATGCTGGAGGGTGTTTCAACACGGGTTTTACAATTACTAGCTACAAATTAATAATTAGGCGTATTAGTTACAACCTATCTCAGTTGTATGTATCTTTACGGTTTTGAAACGGAATCCTTGTATTACAAAATACAAAGTCAGTATTTCTAAAATACCAACATGGTTTTGAAACAGCCTCATGTATGATAATCCTCTAATTATAAACAGGTTAACATACCTTATGACGTCAGCAATTCCAATAGTACAACATTTGTTGACTAGTTTCGGCTAACACGTAGCCATTATCAAAACTGAAGAACGTTATTTCATTCAATGAATTTCGTCAAGTAGTCTAAATCCACAAACGACACGATACAACATAAAATTACTATACACACATTTAAAATAGATTGCCGGCCGGCACACATCACTGACTGAACTAGTCCTTAATCCTTCAGTCGTGTAATGTATGAAGTTCGATAGTAATAATAAAACTATTGAAATAAAGCAATGATTATAAAAATTGCAAAACAGTAATTTTTTAATGGCAAATATTACGATTACTCATAAAATCAAGCAATTATAACCGCTATAGAATCTGGAGGAGCTATGGAAAAGTAGACAATTTAATAATTAAAAATATATTTTTAATAAGGCATTTTTGGACATTCCCAAACCCTTGCATTAGGTAAGCTTGTGCAAAGTCGAACTCGTCGAATATTGTTTAGGCTGGATAACAGGCTTCTGACTAGACAATGCAGGGTTTCGTAATTGGTCTGGTCGCTGTTGTTCCTCCACTAACAACGCCTAGTTCGTTGTCCCATCTCGAAACTTGTGTAAAATCGAGTACAAAAAGGATCGAATATTTTCAATTCGATAATTTTATGAATATATTCAATTATCGTTTCAATCAATCGACTCTTTAACTTGTTCCTCCACTAGATTCCCGCATTTTTTTGCAATTAAGTGCTTCTTAGTCCTTAATTTGTGTGTATATAATGAACTTAGTTAGTGGTTAATGAACTACTGAAATAAAATATTAAAATGTTATTGTAAATTTTGCATAACATTAATTTTAATATCAAACAATACTACAATGTCTTCAAATCAAGTAGTTATAACCGCTAACGAAACTGGAGAAACGGTGGGAAAGTATACAATTTTTAAAATAGATTTTTTGAAGTAAACAATTGATTGATCTTATCGATTCGAGTACAAGGATCGATTAATCGCAAAACTATATCGAGATAGCGGTGGCAATTATTTTTCAAATACACAGCGATATATCGCGTTTTCGATGTATCGGAAACTATACATCCGATGTACCGGATGTACTATTTTATCGATTAAACGATATATCGATACATTCGATGTATCAAAACAACTATATTTGTGGAGAAAAATAACACCATTTGTAAGTTCAAAGAGTGGTTGAACTAATTTCAGAAACACTTTTGCCACCCTAGAAACTAAGATTTTTCAAAATCTCCTTACAGAAAAAAACGAGAAATTTATACTGAACACATTTTTATCGCCCAAAAACATCTTTAATAGTACTAACCTAACCCCTTAAAAATTTGTCTTTAAAAGCCTTTTTGCTTCAGTCGATATCTATCGAAAGTAAATATCGTTTCACCAATAATATCGGAACCAAAATATCGATATGCTTTTTACGATACAACGGAACGAAAAATATCGATACTTCCGATAT
The DNA here is from genome assembly GCA_035578135.1 of Flexamia atlantica. Taxonomy (NCBI): domain Eukaryota; kingdom Metazoa; phylum Arthropoda; class Insecta; order Hemiptera; family Cicadellidae; genus Flexamia; species Flexamia atlantica. The sequence continues at coordinate 121,648,564 of JAQJVK010000001.1, forward strand.
ATCGATTTTTTGCCTTCCCTAAATTATAGAGAACGTCAGTTTGTTTGAGTTTAAGGATCAGGCGCCTCTTTGGGGAAAGTTGCGCCGTAAAGGAGCTATTTTGGCTCATGGGGCTCAAAACATAAGTTTAAACTTTGCTAATAACTTGTCCCGTTATTCCTACTAATGGGGGACTTAACAGCCACGCCGATCTAAGAGCAAAGAGCCGTAATAATAGTATGAGGACGTCAAACTGAAAGTCGGCAGTGCAAGAAAAATTCCACTGGGAAAACTTTCCTGTGAGAAATACTTTTGGCATAAGCCATGAATGCTCTTCGAGTTTAGATTGCAAATTTGAATTTTAAAACACAAGTACATTCTGTGCAATTTAGCCTTGTCGTCTCGTTCTTAGAATAAAGTTTGAAATTAATTAGTGTTCACCGCATGCCTTGGTGTTAAATATTTGCTTTTTTGTTAAATTCTCTTTAATTACTCATGATATTACATCCCATAAAACTATAGTAATTCCATCCTTATTTATAGGATCAAAAACTTTACATTATTTAACCTTCCGATTTTTTTGCATTTAAATGATTAAAAACATTTGTAGGCATCCACTTAATGTAGTTACATTTTTTTGACATGTCTATAGGCTTATTTGATTGAAGCCTAATTTACTCAGGAAATTGTGAGAAAACCATAAGTATGTCATCCGTCTATAACCATACTTGAATAGGTATTGATCGTGGAGCCAATTTGTTGGAAACATTTGTTTATAAACTTTTCTCTAAGGGTACAAATATAAAGAAAACAGCCGAGTTTATAAGATTTAACATGGAAATAGAAATTTCAAGGCACAGCTGATTATTATTAAACAAAAGCTGCTGAGCGGATAAAAACATGTCCGCTAGTTTTTATCGGATTTAAAAGCAAATTTAACTAATTAGTTACATGTAATTCTTTTTATTGTGGTAATGCTTATTAGCTTATTAATGCAATGCTGATGATAAACGATGTTTTATTACAAGCTAAAAGCTGAGTCAATGTTAAAAAAGTCAAGTCTGCGGAAGTTTTTTTGAGCTATATTGCATAAATGCAATCTCTAAAAATTATCGAATTATAATTCGAGGCTTAAAAAAATCACCATGTTGCTACTTTCAAGCCAACTCAATCCAAGAGAGCCATCACAAAAAATACAACAAGCAAGGCAAGGTGTTTTTACCGACCAGATTACAACAAACCCCATCCTAATTGTTGACTCTGAAACCGATCTTTACAGCTTTCCGGGTGTGAGCGTGAAAACAGCTGATCGTAAAACCAAAAATAAAAAGGCAGGACACGTGGGCATAATTATTGCAGCGTATTGCTAAACAGTTGGCAGCAGTGAGCGTGCGCGAGAAAACAGCTGATCAAGGAACGGTGGTTTCACAGCTGATGGGAGTGGGGGGAGGGGGAGGTAGAGGGGGCGGGGATCGAAAGAGGGGGGAGGGGGCTCGATAGCAACTGGCAGGCAGTTACTCAGTTGTTATTTCTCGCTCGTGGAGTATAGGTGTACGCCGCGTTTTACAACACAACACAACTATTTTGATAAGTGGTCCACAATTTTTAGTGCTGTGAATTCTTGTGATATTTCCTACTCAGTTTTGTGTTGCGTTCCGGTCTTCACGAGCGTTTTCGGATAAGCTGTTGAAAAAGTGGACTCTAAAATTTTTGTTTGGTAATTTATCGTTTTTTGGATGATTGCCGTGATTAATTTGACTGTGTGAACTGAAGAGTAAAGATTGTTATAACTACAACACACTCAAGTTAGCAGCGCCGTGCGTGGACTTGAAGAGAACTATTTCTAACGTGTCGACCTACTTTTGTAAACACCGATTAACCTGCATAACATTTTAATTTTCAAAACATAACTTAACCTAAAAACCTAAAATACGTAAAAACAACCAAATATTAACGTATTCTAAAGATATAATCCAAATTTTTTACAATCCGATCTAAATTACCAGTGATCTCTAGTGCCTTTTCGACAATGATTTGAATCCAGCCCCTGATAAACCTATGGTAGAAGTGTGTCCGAAAGAAATGGGTATAGAGAAGACGACGGAACATGAGAGCGGGTACTTCGAAGAGGAAGAGGAAGTAGAGGACGAGGAGGATGTGAGGAGGAAGCAAGGGGACGACCGGAGTGTGAGTGAAGTGTCCAGCAACAACAACGAATGTGATGTTACGATCAGTGACTGCAGTGAGGATAGTAATTATTGCCGAGACCGGACGAAGGGTCGCAGGCACGAGAAAGGTAAGGAATTCATTTTATTAGTTACTACATCTCGATTTTATCTCAAGCTAAATGAAAAACAGTTTGATGTAGAGAGTCAGTAACGTAGTTTTATGCCACCACTTTCTTAACTCGGATTTCAAATTACAATAATTGAAACCAAAAGTCAAAGGTCAAACTGATTAATTGAAGTCACATCTCTATTTCAGCTTTTGGTTTATGTAACTAGGTGTTTATAGATTGTTACAGTAAAGTGCAAGTTTTTCTTATAAAGTGGCGATAAGTTCGACGGTTACGTTTGGACGATAATAATGCAGTATTTCATCTTAATTGGGCTGTTCCAAAAATAATCGCATGACCCTTAATCAGCAAACTGTAATTCCCAGCCTTGACTGGTCATGTTAAGGTTTTCCCTTTTTACAAATCGATACGAATTTTCCCCGTTTCCCAATATTCCCCCATTTTTCACGCTCGACACTAATATTCATAGTCAAAGCTGAGACTAAACGACCTTTTCTGATAATTCCCTCTTTCGCCTTATCTCATGAGGATGAGTTGCAACTCACAAACACGCAAACAATTTTGTTTACTCTTTAACATGACGCGATGTTGATTACATGCTGTGCCGATTTCTCGACCTGAGTGTAGCGTGTAAACACGGCCTGCGTCGTGGACGTAGTTCGCAATTTTAGTTGAGTAGTCTTCTGGTCTCTGATCTCTGCTGACCTACTCTCTGTCTCTGACGCGGGCGGGAGGGTGCGCAATCGGGATCCTTGAAACTTCGTGACGGTCTAGAAGAATCATCACAACAGTCTACGTAGATGTCACCGTGTTCTATGATAAAATGTTTAGAACATTTCTAACGGTGTTCTTCTGGTTTTAAATCTAAATTATGTTATGATTTACTGGAGTATATGTATATGTAGAAGTGGAATTACGGGAACACGATCACGCGTTGTGTTTTGAAAGTACAGTACCTATTGGGATTTGTGACTTTTTCACAAAGTACATTCGTGCATATAGATGGTCAAAGGCTACGTCGAAAGGTCATGTTTATTCGGTATAGGCCTTAGTGAACTTTTGATGATCGCTCTTTTATAAATTTAACTTAAGTCTAGTGAGAAAATTGAGATTTCATATCTAGGCTGATGCAAATTATGATAACTTTTTCATGAACATCTAATAAACGATTACGTTTCGGGAATTACTGTACTGTAAACATTTAGAGGCAATACCTCTCTGTATTGTAAAACAGAGAGGTAATAGGCCTACTGATCTAAAAATCGGCAGCCAATTTGATTTGTCTGATTTTGCTTGCAGTATTTATTTAGGCCCCTACTATATTTACTTGTTTAAAAATAAAAAAATAAGAAATAACTTTTATGGCTCAGTACTTCTGTGTTGTAAATATTTGAAGGGAATATCGATCTAGGAATCGACACTATTTCACTGATTATTTAATCGCGTACAGTATTCTTTTGTTTGGAGTAAGAGGATGTAATTGAATAGATAAGAGACAAGGCGCTCCAGATACCGACCGCAATACAAGTGTGCTTTGCGTTTAAGCCGTATATTTGTTGAAGGCGCTCAACTTGCGACCCAGTTTCCAGTTGATGAGTTGCATGCAGCGACCTCGTTGGTTGCATGTAACAATTTTTAACCTCCATTTTTATTTTATTACTGTTAATTTCGTCTGTGTTTTATACATAGTATGCAAAACTAAATCGTCTCTACATAAAAATGAAGGCCACTCCGTTAATCGCATAATAATTTTAGGCCTATATATTTTCTTGTACCTTTGAGAACAATATTAAAACATGTCCTTCATTATTTCTCATACCGAATTTTCAGCTTATAGCATTTACACGCTAGACTACCAAATTAAATAATAAATTTTTGTTGATTCCTTGAACATTTTTGTTATTTATTTGTTAGGCCTAGATTAAGAAAACCACTGAACATATTCTGTAGTAGACTATAACAAAGAAAATAGTCGCTTGTACAGTTACAAAAACATATTAAAAAATATTTATGCGAAAGGTGTCTTGCTAATATGATGGTGATTATAACGAAAGACCAATAAAGTTCCTTCAAATCCAAAATTCCCGTGTGGCGGCCTAGCGCTCCCGCTGGTGGCGGTATCGTCGTAAAAAGGGCGAATCAAATAACGTGGCCTTGGCTGTCCATAAGCCCAATGTTAAAATTAACATTATTCTTATGGACGGACTGGGCCTTGTTATTTGAATCGGTCTATAAAAAGGTGAATCAAATACCGTGGCCCAGTCCATTTCCATGAGACCAATGTTAATTTCAGCATTGGCCTTACGGACGGTCTGGACCTAGTGATTTGACTTGGTCTGTAGTGGGGAGGGAAAGTCGACCCGGAACCTTCCCGCCGGTTTGCCTTCGAAGGAATTCGTCCGAGCGTGGAGTCCTCAATACCCTCCCACCTCCCACCTCCCACCGTTACACTGAGTTACTGAGTTAAGTTTACTTTCGCTGAGGATTGTGGATATTTGGGGGTAAAGGTCGGGTTAAAATGGTCGCTGAGTTTGTTTCGCTGAGGATTGTGGATATTTGGGGGTAAAGGTCGGGTTAAAATGGTCGCTGAGTTTGTTTCGCTGAGGATTGTGGATATTTGGGGGTAAAGGTAGGGTTAAAATGGTCTCTGAGTTTGTTTCGCTAAAGATTGTGGATATTTGGGGGTAAAGGTCGTGTTAAAATGGTCTCAGAGTTTGATTCGCTGAGGATTGTAGATGTTTGGGGGTAAAGCTCGGGTTAAAATGGTCGATTGAGCGCTTAAAAATGTCTTTGCAATTTCGTATTCGTCTTACTTACAAGAGGGTTTTCAAATTTATTTAGTTGGTGGTTGGCCTATTGTTTGATTTTCCATCGTAAAATAAAATGAGACGTAAAATTAAAATTTAATTGGTTAAAAATATTTTATTTTTGTAGTTATTTCAATCTTGTTCATAAAATATTTTTCTTCTATCGACTATAATCATGTTTTGCTTTATCCTCTGTAAGTGTTTAAAAGGGAGAGGACTGTTGAATTTTGGTCCTCCTGATTTACTAGTTTATTAAAATTTTGTGGTTTACAGCTTTTACTTACAACGAAATAAGTGTTAATAAATAATGTTTAAAGTTCACTCATCATATAATCAACTCATCAAAATTCATAAATAGCCAATTGTTTTATCAAACACATTCAATGAGAACTTCCAGCTGGTGTAAATTTTGTAATTGTGCAAATTTACAGCAAAAAATGATTCAATGAAATCAATACTTAAACTATATTTTGTTTAATTGAGTAAAATTATATCAGTGAGCCCTAGTATTTCATTTCTCTCGAAAAATAGGCCTAAACAAATTTTAGAAAAAATAAATGTTTACAAGTCCTTTTTTATAGTACTTACCAGCACATAGCAGTACCGCGATTTTTAGTGACTCTTCCAGTGTGAGTCTACACGTGAAGTCTATATAAAAAACTAAAAATAAACATAAAAATTCTGACCACTCTAAATATTGCATAGTAATAAAACACGCTTTTGCGAAGGTTAATAATTTGTTAATGCATCTCGTCCACCTACTTACCGGAAGTCACCCGCTTTCAACAATTGGAACAGCTGACTCCATCCCTATCAGCCGTTGGCGGATCAGCTGATCGTCAGTTCCGTGTAGTGCGGGCGGCGTGTGTTGCGCTGCAGGCGCTAGCCTTGTCCTTTGCTCGTAGCCTTGCGGCTAGAGATGGGCCCGAGGTCGAAGTCTGATCTTATGCAAGGCCTGTTTGAGAACTAAGGTCGAACACTGCTGCTTTATTCATCGTTTAAATTGTTTTTTTCATTGTTTATCTAGTGCTTTTTACTGTTTAAATTGATAATTAGGCTAGCCTATAGATTTTTAAAATAAAATTAAGTTACGATGTTGGTCTTAGAAATATTGTAGTATTTAAAATTAAATAATGTAATAATATTGCGAAAATGTATAATCAGTTGCTTTAATTTTATATGTTAGTGTACAGTAGGCCTAGTTCTTTTTTTAATTTTCGTTGGAAGGTTGGCGTATCAGTTTTATAGAGAACAAGGTGAAATTTTATAGAGCAACCATTCGCTTGATCTCGGGAAAGGATATCTATATCTTCTACAGGCTCACGTATGAAATATGTTTTTTTAATGATAACTACTGTTCACAATTGACATTTAATAATTAGGTTTCGTTAAAAATAGGTCGGCATAAAGTTATCAATGCAAATTTAAGTCATGAGAACAAGAATATGATAATTACGGATAGAGACAAATTAAGGGAAGAGGTCTAGAGGCTCTTAGTTTCTTATTACGATGCATTACACATTTTGTAGACCAAGGTGGTGAAACGAAAACTTGTTGAGCAGGTCGAGGTCACTAGTTAAAAAAGAGGGTTTTCTTTTTATGAAGAGCTTATATTTCATAAAATACATAGGGCCTACGAGGAAAATAATCAGTATTAATCAGGAAAAATAAAAAATAAAAAGAAAAATAGGATAAAGGAATCAGGAAAAATAATATAAAAAGGTAAAACATGTATTAAATTGTGATTGATGCATAGAAAGCGGAAATTGCCTGTTTCCCCGAACAGAATTAATGGGAAAACTCATTTACCTTGTATTTTCACCGCTAATTCCCCGTCTTGTCATGTACAGTTGATTGATTCCAACTTAATATTCCGGTTAAATATCTGTAACGACCGTGAAACCCTGGTTCGCCCACAAGGTGCGGAAACTCGTTGGAGTGGTAACCAAGATGAATTAATAAACTTCACAGTGGATTTCTTTTAATTTGAAGGCTTAGTACCTAGCATCCAATCAATTACCAGCGGCTAGTTAGGGCTCTATGTACAAAGTCAGAATGATTCAACCGTAAGTGGGACTCAGGCCCAGGTGTTAAAGTGATTTAGTTATAACTTGTAGGTCGCGTCACGTAACGCGAACTAGCCCGCCCGAAATGATAATGTTAATTTTATAATTTATCTTCCGGATGTCTTAGTTCAATTTGTCTTTTATACTCCCCGAAGCCTATCCGTCGTTCACTATCAGGCGGAAAACTCGATTCAAGGATTAATTCAGGCAAATTTGTTTCTCTTTTTTTCGACTCGTTAGCTGCTGATAACGTATACATTACGGTAAAAATTTACCAACCATTGGACGTAGGCTAAAATCAGATTTGGGCTTTAATAGAGTCTATCATAAGTTACCGCTTATATGATTTGCTTGCTAGTATTCTAAAATTATATTTTACCATTTTTAACAACCAAGTTAATAGTGTTTTTAGACTTAAAGTGGGAAAAATATTGTTAGGCCATCCTTCTAGAGAAAGAGAAGTTATAATTCAGGCCTACACTTAGATTTGCCACTGAATAGGTACATGAAAATCAAGATGCTTATTATCGAATGTTTAAGTAATATCAGGCAAATTTTGTATTGGTAGGCTATTTTGTATTTTACAACATTAGGTAAAATGTAAAATGGAACCAATTTTATAAACAGGCCAGGTTTTCTAACCATAACAGCGGATTAAACAAGCCGTTAAGTTCCGCTCAGCGCTGGAGATAACCGGGGAAGAGTTGATATCAGATTTATTGGCGTTTCAACGACGGAAAGCGAAAATCCTCGACCTGCCGGGGGGGGGAGGGGGGTGGGAGAGTGGGGGGGGGGGTGGCCTACTTTGTCGGCGAAAGTACCTTTCATGACATTGGTCACTCTCCGAAGGTTATATAGCTTCATAATGTTTGGGACGTTTTGTAATACGGGTATAGAACGTGTCAAATAACTTGGCTTAGTTCGACCATATAAGACTAATGTTGATTTTAGCATTTAAGGCCAGGCCACGTAATTTGTTTCGACGTCTAAACCTTTTTGATGAGATGGCTGAAAAGAGTCGTTGATTTTTTTGTTCAGTGATTGAATGTTGAGTTAAATTGGGTGATAAGGGAATTAATTAAACTCTAATCAATTGTTTTCTCGACTTAACCTGTGCTGTAGTTTCGTAGGTCATATATACCCTACCTGAAAAATCTCCAGGATTACTGACAGCAATTCCTTTTTCCCAATAAATAATAAAGTTCACCTTAACAATCCTAATATGTGATCCAAAATCGATTTCAAACCCGAAGGTCCATCAGTTGGGGTCTAGGTCGACCAAACCTCAAAATGTTCATCCACCTGTAGGGTTTCGTTGAATATAAAATGACTCTGACATTGAACACTAGACATACAGTACATTTGACACATAAATTAGGTATAAAATAGACCATGGTTTCAAAAACCTGGGTTAACCGTTACGGACAAACCTCACTTTCACGGGTGTAACACGTTGCCGGCAACTGACAGATTGATAACAGAATTGCATTTAATCTTTTTTCCGTAACATACTATCGATCATCTACGTTTTTACCTCCATTTTATTTCACTCTTGAATTTTTCAAACTTCATATCTTTTCTCATTGAAGCGGGGAAGAATATCATATATTTTCTTTAATCGATGCAGCAGAATCAATGTTATAATGTTATTGCTACTGATTTTCCGACTCGAATTGCAAGAACATTAAATACCTGGCACTTGTTCACTAATTTTGTTTACACAACTGTTTATTGGCACTCGATGCTTGCAGTAGGCACAGTCCAACTCTATTCCGACTCGTCGGTTTGACGTTTGACGGTTGACGTTTGACGGCCAGCCTCAAATTTACAAGGCAGTTTGTCAGTGTCGTTAACTACAATGACTGCTTGGAGGCTAGATCTAAACCTTGGCCTTGCGCAGACCTCCACTGCATTGCCAATGCTTGTTGCTTGTTCATCTCGGTGAATACTCACGAGGATTCGCTTGTTTGAATTTGTTATTGTTTTCTACCGAGTGAGGAGTACTTCAATTGGCTGTAAAATAATGTTGAACGGTGTGGTATAGAGACGGGGGGGGGGGGGGGTAGTGCAGGTTGCGCGTATTGAATGACTGCAAAACAGTCAAGGTCAGTATCAAATAAATAACCTTGTGTGTTGTCTAAAAACCGTACACGCTCTGCAAAATTTGTCCTTAGCCTTGTATGTGTACTGCTATACTTTTGACCTTGAAAAATCAAGCAATACCTACTTGAAAACCTTGCTTTAGCAATTAAATGCCAATCAATTATATTAATTTAAATATGAAATACGACAGGGGTTTTCATGACACAAAACGGCTAATAGCATCACAATTTATTCTGATTAATATGGAGTCCCAAAATTTTTAATTTATTTAATGTATAATTTATGACAGCAAATAAATAATTTTACCAGATTACTGCTGCAGCATCGCTTGCTAGTAAAAAAGAATTTTACTATTCCATTCTAGGCTACTGACAATTAGTCTAATGATACAACCTTTGAAAGGCTGTAGGGCGTAGCCTTAATAAAAAACCGTAGGTAAATTCTGAGGAGATGCGGCAAACCTACTCAATATCCCCTCTAATTTGACACACAAATCTTGAAGATCGATTCAGCAAGTCACTGAAAATTCAGACTTCCAATTGCGTATTAATATCTAGTATTTAACTATTCATAACTCTCTATAAGGGAATTTTCTTTTGAAAACGCTTTACCAAAACGTAAAAAAATCCCAGTGACGAAGAAACACTATAAAAAATACAAAGCAGCTGCAATACTGTTTCAATGCAACAGACGCAGTGGAAGATCGGTGTTATTAGGTTGGCTGTAAATCTCAGTAGGGTCAGAGCTATTCGCGGAGCGGATTTATGGGGTGATGTTCTGAGATTTGGCTGTCAACGTTTTAGGTCGCCTTTCAATTTATCGCCGACGAAAATTAGTTCGTCGTTTGCTGCGCAGATGACTAATACATTGTTCGTGCACGAAATAGATTAGACTCGGTTTTTTTATGTTTGCGATTGTCCGTCCAAAAGATACTCCTGTTTTTGTATCTAGTGAGGGTCGTGTTTGACGCTTGTTTACTAACAAAGGAGGTTTGAACTTTGAACCTAAATATGGAGGTTTGGAAAAGAATGAAAAAAGCATTTTTTAATAATTCAATGTCCTTGAATTATGAAATTAGTTCTCTTTCCAAACAAAAAAATCATGTTCAATCCGCCTTTGTTCGAAAACGCCAACGCTTCAACCTCATCCTCAAAACCAAAAAGGTAGACTGGTTTACTCGCTTCCTTTAAAATGCCCATGTAGGCCTACTCCTTTTTAACCAATTACTTGAGAAGACCAAGACAAAATGTTTCCTCATGGTGGAGCCTAAAACTGTTATGGTGTCCTAAAAGGGTCTGTTTTGGGACCCATACTTTTCATAAAATGTTTTATAAATAAATATGTTGGAAACGTGACTTAGACAATGAAACAAGGGCGGATAAAAGTTGTATCCAAAAATGTTCTTAAGACCAATCAAATTAAACGTAGGTTAAAGGGTTTACTTTATTTGCTTTATTTACTTTCAATCGTTAGATATTTTTCTCGTTAAAACGAGTTAAAGACTAAGAAGAGCGGATTCTGTGAAGTTGATGAAGTCGAAAGCACTCTCGGGAGAGCCAGCTTAGTGGAGTGTGAAGTTGTAACCAGGCAGTGCCAGCCTAGTGAAGTGTGAAGTTGCACCGTGTTGTGTATAGTAGTGTAGTGGTGGGGCCGCTGCACAGCCTTGGATATTTTAGCCGGGCCGCTATTATTAGAGATCGTGGTTTCCCCTCTTGTTGTCACATCCATTATATCAAGCCCGTGTTGTTCGAGCCGAGCCCATTCAGTATTTACAAGCGTAGAGAGCGCTGTGACCTGTAAACCCTTTTTTGGTTAGAATTTGCTGGTCTTCAGTTTTTTCGTTTACCTAGTTTTCTTATAAATTGTATTGAAAAAAATTTTGTTTACGTGCGGATTGATTTTTTATGAAATTAAATTTTTGGAGTTTTTTCAATTTTTAAAATGCATTGTGTCAATGATTGAGAAACGTGCCCGTAGTATTCGTTTGTGTCATGCCTAGTCAAATTGTGCAGGCGCAAAGTTCCAATTTCTTGGCACAACTCCACAAAAAAGCTTTGAAAATTCAAGTTGTAATATTTTTTGTGCTCTATTTAGTTTTTATATGCCTTTACATTAAGCAGAAAAATTCAAGAACATAAAATTTTAGTAAGGCATTATTTATGTTTGATTTTAGATGGTAATAAATGTTGAAAATTCCAAAATATAGTAGATCGGCTGGATTCCCTGTGGAGATGACATTTGTGGTCTGTTCTTGGCACTTTGGACTGACTTTGCACCTCTGTAGCTCTCAAAGTACATCAAAGAACATAAAAACAAAATAAACTAACCCCCAAGCAACATATTCCCTCCTTAAGGTTAATAAAATAAATTAATAAAAAAGTTTGAATAAGGGCCTGCTACTGCCAACCCCCAACTGATTCCTCATCCTAGAATAAATCAAAGACGAATTACACTGATGGCTACCGCATAATCTACCGGCACATAATGCAACCAATTAAAAAATAGTTCCCAACTTTTCCCAAGACTCTGAAAGCCTTTGTACCGTTACGCCACAAGAACTTGCAACAATGGCCGTTACACGACAAGTTACACGCACCCGGTGCGTGCGAGAGTGCCCAATTATCCACCGGGAGAGGGAAAGTAAGTGAGTGAGTGAGAGAGAGAAAGCAGCTTGGACACTCACACTCACACTCACACTGACACTGACAGACTCACTTACACACTCGCACTCACCGCAGGAATGGTGGAATGGTGTCAGTTTGCCCAACGGGGACCTTGGACTTGCGCCGGATCGGGTTGCATCATAAACCCAGAAACTGGCACGTTTTGATTCTGCGGGCGGGTGGATGCGATCCTTGAGTCGAGAGAGCTGATATTGTCGATTAATAGTCAGAATCAAGTAACGTGGCCTAGTCTGACCGGTTTTCTAAGCACAATGTCGAAATTAACATGTTTTAGCGAATTTCCTCTATAGGGAAGAAGTTGTTACCTTAGTACTCATGGTAAGACTTAAGACCCAGACCATGATAACTTTTCGTTTTGGGGCCCCCAGAAGCAAAAAACACCGTTCGTTCGAATTTTTATGTATATATATTGTTAAATAAAGATCACTTATAAGGGCTACTATTAAATAAATATTTAAAATTAACATGAGTACCCTTTTGTTTTAAAAATGATTTTATTTCATTGACGCGTTTCGACTATAATAGTCATTTTAAAAGTGCGACATGTTTTACGTAATTGTTGATAAGAGGTTATGTAAAACATGTCGCACTTTTAAAATGACTATTATAGTCGAAACGCGTCAGTGAAATAAAATCATTTTTAAAACAAAAGGGTACTCATGTTAATTTTAAATATTTATATATATATATATATATATATATATGTGTCTGTTAACACGATAGCGTCCGTAAATATGGTTCGATCTTAATGCAATTTGGCACAGACGTGTAAAGTGGCAATCACTCGGACGAGTTCGTGAACCAGCCCAATCGGACCTCCGGAAGGGGGGGTAAAGGGGGATAAACCCCCCAAAAATGGGTTTTTTTCAGTTTTTTATATATTATGAATTCAGCTCAAAAAACAAACAATTTAGTATTTTAAATCACTGCTCTATGTCCATTGGTTCCCGAGATATTGAAAGTGGTAAACACAGTACGTTGTCCCAATGTTAATCTTATGGGAAAAAAGTAAAATTCTCTATATCGCTTATTTCTCAACATATCCGGATAACACTTGGTTTGTGGCTTCATCTAGATGAGATGTCATGTTTAATAGTCTAAAATCACCAATATTTCCTTTTTCGTGGCAGCAAACCTGCATACTCATTCCCCATGTTGTTCTTATGGAGCTTACAAAAACATGTCAATTCTCGCTACGTTGGCTTGAACTATGTTCTTTTACAATTGAAATTCGCTGAGTATGCAGGTCTGCCGCAACGGGGGTATTTTTGGTTGGACTGGACCATTGGACGCGACCTTTATTTTTTGTAGGCCGCCTCAAATAACAAGGCCAGTACATATGACTAATGTTAATGTTATCATTGGGCTTATGGACGGCGCGAGCCACGTAAGTGGACTAGGATCATACTTTTAAACGGCGTGTAACTTCGTGATGTTGGATTGCAGACATCGTCGTTTGGTATAATTTTGGAACGATTTTTGATTCCTCGCATCACTGAAATGCTTCACGAAGAAGGTTATTTTATAAAACAAACTTAAGTGTGTTTTCATGTATATTTTTAACAGTCCTTTACATCCTACAGTCAATTTTTTTTAAATAGAAGCGGTCAATATAATGTGGAAAACCTTTGACAACTAAATTCTTTGTTAGTAGTGGAGGCCTGATGTGTTTCTACTTGTCAAGTGTTAAAGTTTGGTTTAATCAAAATAAACAACAGTCTATTTTTGTTCGTTTGTTTATTGTTATTTGATTGTTTTTTGTTTTTTAAAATTTTTTATTAACGGCCTAGGGTTTACCCAAGAAAAGCCCACAACAAGTTACAATAATAATTACAATTAATTTTAACTCACAATTTCACAATGATCAAATCGAAATGTTGTTATTAATTATAGGCTAAAGTCACAAATCAAGTCCAAAACATTTTCATCCACTTCTTCTAATAATGTGATCAAAGGTATTAAATAGAAACACATGATTATACTTCAAAAGAAAAGAAGTTCGCTGTCTAAGATATTCCTCATAATCTTGAACACTTCTAGTTGAAAAAATTAACTGTATTTACTACTTATCTAATGCTAGTCTTCCTTTTAAAAATATGTATATTTTAGGGATCATTCATTTGGCCTGATGACCAAGTAAAATTCATTATTAGACGTAGCAATAAAGCTGAACTGTTTTATTTTTTCAATTTACTGATACCCTGCTTATTAGGGAAGTTTATGTACATCGAATAACGTTCTTATCAGGGATATTAATCCATTGACACCGTGTTATCATAACAGTATAGACACCGACGCGTCTGATCTCTACAACAATATGTAGGCGTATTTATGGCGAAACTCTGCACGAATAAAGGATAAGCGTGGGACGTTGAGACGATAGCCTTGTTACTGACAAAGGCAGACATGAGATGCATTCTGTCAGGGTTATTAATTACAATAGTATCACCCGTTATCGTCTGTCTCTGTATACACCGAGACAAATGAAGTGGCCGAGGCCATCAATAAGCTCAATGATGAAATTAACATTAGCCTTATGGTAGGACGGCGCCACGACATTTTCACCCGAATAATCAGTTACCACAAGTAAATTAGAGTAATGTAGGTGAAGCGGCTTGAGTAAGAAACCAAGATAGTTGTTGCTGAGATGTTTGTTGTGTTGTAATCATTAGAAGAAGTACAAAATCAATGTGGTGTCCTAAACAGGTCAGTATTGGGACCCATAGTTCTCACAAAAGAGCTCATAAAATGTATAGGCTATCCAAAAATTTGCAATAGTTTGATAGGCCTAAAATTAAATACCGTTAATTGCCAATATAGGTTGCCGTAATGGCTAACTAATTTAACACTAACTAATTTTTTTAATGAGAAACTGTTCGTCGCTTGAACTTCGGTTTGAAACTTTGGTTTTTTTGTTTAGGACCTTAGGAAAGAGTTTAAATTTCTCAAGGAGAATACGCTTTCACTATGCTATAGCTTCCCCTGCAGACGAAATTATAATCATACGCCTCCTAGTGTATTTTTGCGTCCCAGGTAAAGAACGCCAGATATGACTATGATTCAAGTCTCGTCTCCGAACTGAACCAGAAGCGAACAGCTAAAACCAAACTTTATCAACTAACAGACTTGCAGTTCCGGCAGCCAACCGGGCCAGAAGCGCACAGCTAAAACCTTTTATCAACCAACAGACTTGCAATTCCGCCAACCAACCGAACCAGAAGCGCACAGCTAAAACCTCTTATCAACCAACAGACTTGCAGTTCCGGCAGCCAACCGAACCAGAAGCGCACAGCTAAAACCTTTTATCAACCAACAGACTTGCAATTCCGCCAACCAACCGAACCAGAAGCGCACAGCTAAAACCTCTTATCAACCAACAGACTTGCAGTTCCGGCAGCCAACCGAACCAGAAGCGCACAGCTAAAACCTTTTATCAACCAACAGACTTGCAGTTCCGACAGCCAACCGAACCAGAAGCGCACAGCTAAAACCTTTTATCAACCAACAGACTTGCAGTTCCGGCAGCCAACAGAACCAGAAGCGCACATTTTAAAAGCGAGCAGCTAAAAACAAACGTTGTCACTCAACAGTTTCGTAGTATACCAACAGCCAACTAAACCAGAAGCGCACAGCTAAAATGAACGTTATCTATCAAGTTTTATAGTCCCTGCAGCCAACTGAACCAGAAGCGCACAGCTAAAACCTTTTATCAACCAACATACTTGGAGTTCCGGCAGCCAACCGGGCCAGAAGCGCACAGCTAAAACCTTTTATCGACCAACGAAACCAACAGACTTGCAGTTCCGGCGGCCAACCGAACCAGAAGCGCACAGCTAAAACCATTTATCAACCAACAGACTTGCAGTTCCGGCAGCCAACCGGGCCAGAAGCGGACAGCAGGATTCGCTACGCTTTTTCCTGATTCGCCGTTGCGGCAGTTCCGCAGTGGCGCAATTGTGAGTCGGAGCCACTGAGCCATGAGCCATGAGCCACCTCTGCCACGCGGCGCACATTGTAGACACAAGGCCTTGACATGTTTGCGCCGGTTGAGGCCGTACGAACGGTTTACACTTCGATTGTCCTTCAACTGTGGCACCTTCCGTTGTCATTGATTATAATTTGTTTTTGCCCACTTCCTCAACACGGTGTGCTATTAGTTTTTTGCGTTTGAAGGTTATAGTTACGTTTTTTAGGTTATTCGTGTGAAAAGGCTTTCAAGATGGCATATAGTTTTGCCGTTGAGGTAAAAAATAAAGACTTTTCTGTACAAGTAAATAGGATGTACAGTCAGATTCAAATCAAGTGGCCCAGTCCATCTGTGAGATTAATTTTAGCATTGGACCTACGGAAGGCCAAGGCCACATCGTTTAAGATGTACTATAATAATTTCCTCCCTCTCTTGGCGTTTCTCCCTCTCTCTCAGACCCAACGTTTTATAGTTCGAATCAAAACACAAGGCCCACGCCGTCCATAAGCCTAATGCTAAGATTAACATTAGTCTTACGGACTGACTGGGCCTTATAATTTGAATCGGCCTATACATTAATAAACAACTCAATAGAAATGTTTCTAATCGAATTTAAGTCCTTATCGTGGGAAATGACACATTATTCAGAATTGCGGAAAGAATTCAAGTATTAATTAAATTAATAGAGATCTAACGATGAAACATTATTCAGGTATTACAGATTTATTATCTTTAAACCTAGTTGGCCCTACTTGATTTTATACATTTAACACTTTTAATTAATGAACGTGAACAATTACATCATCATTAACTTACCATATCTATTATGCATTCTCAGTAACCTGTTGGAAAATCCATACCACCACTAGGGCTGATTAGGTCATTAATTATATTGTAGTACGTATGATCCTCCTGGCTTTTAACTAGATTATCTTGATTGAAATTGCTCTATAAAATATGAGCGGTATAAATTCTAAAAAATATTTTTGTTTACTTTCCAGAAGCTGGAAGAATCGATCTGAATGATCTTGTAAAAATAACGCGGTAGTTTCCGCTTTAAACCAAGTTGATGTGTAAACTAATCTTGAACTTTAACCAAGTGGGGGCCGCTTTTCTATAGTCGTTTATCTTCGGATTTCGACATTCTTGGTCGAAGTAGGCCGGCAGGAAACGCCTAGCCTACAAGAGGAAGGTCACACTCTTCCATTCGCTTTTTAAATGTCGTTACGTTTTTGAATCTTTAAATTTATTTAGTGATGTGATTTGTTGTATGCAAAAATTAATTATAAGGCGATTGGAGTCAAATGCCTAACAGGGAATGTGTTTAAAAATTCAAAGGGTATCGATGTAAGTGTGATGGGTAGAAAGTTATTTTCTAAAATTTATCAACCATTTATTATAATTTTAAATAGCTTTTTTGCCCTAAGTATAGTGATAAAAATATACATTGCTAGAACTAGAACTTTTACAAATATGCCCAAGGTCCCACATTAATATAACTCACTGAAATAGGTAGAAATATGTAATACATTAGAAAAACTTATCTCGATTTCCTTTTGCTATCGGTATTCAAACAAAAATAAATATGCTTACATTAAACATATAACATTAATACCTACTAAAATGCCAATGGAAATAATGATGAAATTTCCATAAAGCCCCATCATCTCAAGATCTGCAAAGTCTTTACCAAGTAAACCCTAAGATGCCGTAGGGCCTACCATAAAATATCCACCCGATAAAATCCCGATGAAAATCAGTGTGCCAATGAAACCCAAGGAACGTGCCAATTGAAAGCATATAATGTGCAAGGTTGCACCACACAGTAGAGCAAGTGAGTGAGCGAGTCAGATATTGAGGCCAGTAGGTCACAGCGAGAGAGAGAGAGAGAGAGAGAGAGAGAGAGAGAGAGAAACGTTACGACATGCGCGCTCTCTCTCGCTCGCACTTCCTTATAGGAACTACGTCGATCAATCAGTGATTACTTCAAGGTCACAGACTCTTAATCTCAGATAACTGTAGAGTTAATAAATTGGTTATCCAATTCATTTTAAATGATTATTGTTAATTATTGTTGATTACAGTAGTGGCAAATTATTATGAATTATTTAATCATTAATAATTATATTTATTATTAAATACCTAGTTATTAAATTGGCTGTTTTACTGAGGTAAAGAAATAACGCACCCCTAAAAGCTGTAACATCTTACACTTTTTTTTGTAATTCTGGGCCTTGTCATTTAGCTTTTGACTTGACCTGTATTTGCCTGTGAGTTTCATAATTATTTTTAAAAAGCTAAATAGAATTTCCATAATGATAAGAGGTAAAATGCGGTATACAAAATTAAAGTATTAAGATAAGTTAATTGTTTTGACGTACAGCTATTCATCAATTGTGTAATAGCTTACACAAGTGTGTGTTCCTGCCTATGGTAAAACAATATTTTTTTACTTTGACCAACTTGACAACACTAAGTTTCCATTCAAACCTGAAATTCATAGGATGCCAATGCAAAATTCCTCAAATAAAAACGCTACATACAACTTTTTTGTAACTGCAGCTAAGATATCGATTTCTATAATAAATACCCATTTAATTTTCTCTATTCTCTACTGGAACGTATACAAACATAAAGCCCCCCTCTACTAACGGCATACGACATTGAAAAGTGCACCGGGAGAAAGTTGCATAACTTTTACGCCGTGAAAAGTACAAGTAGGAGGCTCGCATGGCAAGTAAGTAGGTCAGTAGGTCTGCCAGTAGACAGCGCTGCCGTCACAGCTGTGCGGTTATGTCGGAACGGGGCTGTTCAAACATCAGGCGGCACCTTTACGTGGATTATTATTTGTTTTTTAATAAATAGGTTTCTTTTTAAAACTCTCATGATTGTTGTTGAATCGGAAATCGTTAAAGAGGGTAAAGGTGCTTGAAAATTGGTGATTGAATAATTCATTTAAAAGTAAATACTTAATTTTATATTTATTTAATTAAATATAAACTATGTTTTTACTGTACATGATCTTACAGTTGTCATTAATTAAATTTATCGCGTTTTGGCGATATTTTTCGGGAATTTAGGTCAAGGACGTTCCTACTGTGGACGTGAACCATATCTGATGCTCCGGAAAACATAACGAACTAAATGAAACTTCTTTTATAATTTCGTAATACAGTGCAGTACTGGGACAAGATTCAAAGGTTGTTTATGTCTCCGAGACAAAATTATTTATATATCAAGGTTTCACTGTTCACACAGCTTTTTGCAACAGTAATTAAAATTCCTCAATGTCGTGGCCAGTGGTGAAATTTGAAACCAAAAAGGAAACATGAGGAAGTGACAGAATGTCGAGTGGAATACCTTCCCACGATTGTTGACGACCGAAGTACTACCTCGCAACTTCGCATGTGCAGGTGTCGTATGTCGAAACGTGCCAACAGCGGTGTGTACAGTCCGCGTTGAATGACGTGGCTCACTCCGCCGTAAGTCTAACGTTATAGGCCGGTTCAAATAACAAGGTCCTGTCCGTAAGAGTAATGTTTATTTTAACATTGGGCTTATGGACGGCGTGGGCCTTGATGTTTGATTCGAAATATAATTTTAACACGGGCTTACGGACTGCTGGGCCACGTCATTTTGCTCGGACTTTACGATTCTGCAGAGAGCCAAGACCTTGGGGACTAACGACCGACGGAGTTTTGTGTGTGACTTTGTGAATGGTGGTTTTGCCTTAGTTATATGATTGAGAAATGCTTTCTACTTAGTAATACATAATAGGCCTATTGATCAATTCGCCAAATAAATGCTAGGCCTACAAGAATTTTTCTAATATTAGGTTAATGGCTTGGAAAAATGTAGGTTAAATTTATTTCAATAGATCCTTGGTGTGGCGAATTAATTAAAAAAAAGCTTTTTCTAAAATTATTTCTCCGACTTATCTGAAGGAGATATCAGTAGGCCTATATTGGAAAAAAATCGTTATATTATTGATGTTTTATCCTACTTTTTTTAGTACCTATATACAAAACTTTCTCTGCTGCACCGTGAACTTTCCGGATACATCTCAAAAGAAGATAACATCACGGCCATCAATACCTATTAAACAGCTTTCTGACTAAAGTGAAACCAGAAAGTCAATTTTTAAATTTTAAAAATAAAATTTGTAAGAAATAACTCTTTAACGATGTATAAAAATCCTTAAAATTTAACAATCAAACAGATTTCACACACAGCAGGGTTAATGAGATAAAAGACAGAAGAAATCCGGAATGTTTCTACCATAGCTAAGGTGACCAGATTTTGGAACAGCCAAAACGGGACGCCGACTTCCGGGGGATGTGGGGGGTAACAAATAAAGGGGTGTGCGGGGTCCTCCCCCGGAAATTTTGAAATGTTAGGAGCATTTTGTTGCGTTTTTAGACTCTTTCAGATTGAAAATATGCGCTAGACTCTAACCTTGACCATTAATTTTAAGTTACTGTACTACAAAACTACAACAGGATCGGAAAAATGTATTTAAGAGTTTTTAACATTAAAACGTATTTCCATACCCCCACAAAGGGGGGGGGGGTCCGGGGGTCCTCCCTCGGAAATCTTTAAAGAATTAGGAGCATTTTTGTGGGTTTTTAGACACTTTCAGATTGAAAATATGTGCAATACTCTAGTCCATTTTTACAATTGTTTTTAAGTTACTAGGAAACTAGAAAAGAACCAAAACAATTTATTTAAGAGTTTTTTTTACAATGAAACTATTTCCACACCCCCAAGGGGGGGGGGGTCCGGAGGTCCTCCTTTGGAAAATTTTGAAGAACTGGGAGCATTTTTGTGGGTTTTTAGACACTTTCAGATTGAAAATAATGTGTTACACTCTAGTTCATATTTACCATCAATTTTAAGTAAAAGACAAAAGAACCGGAAAAATGTCAGAGTTTTTTACAGTAAAACGTTTTTTTAAAGTATTTTTCTTACCAACAAGGTCAAAACGGGACAAATGGGCGTCCCGAGAGAGTTCGTCGGGACAATGGGACACGTCGCTAAAAAACAGGACTGTCCTGTTCAAAACGGGACGTCTGGTCACCTCAATAGCCTACTTAGATACATTAGATACTTATGAAGGTAGCTCGGAAAACGAAGCATTGTAGCGCTATGGTGGCGGCGCAAAGTAAATTAAGTATACAGGGTGTTCCAATAAGATGATGGAGCGCGCGACAACAGGGAAGTACGTTAGAGATTCCCCGAACAGCGCGGCGCGGCGCGCATGGCTGGAACCGTCTGGCGCGCTGCCCACTGTGCAATCGTGCCTCCCGGTCGCTAATTACATTCTGTTGACTCCACTTCGGGGAAGTACGCGCCGACAAGATACGGAGAAAATCAGCTCGGTGGACACATACTACGCGGAATGAAGATTTTATTGAAGTTACTCGGTTGTTTTTTATCGACGACACCTGCTTGAAGGGTGATAGCATACTTGGTTTCCTTGAATGTTTCTTTATCGTTCGATTCCCAGGGAATGATAAGAAATTATCGTCTTCTATTCTGAGAAAAATCTATGAATATTTATTTTAGAAACTCCAGTGAATGATTCAAAATTTCATTTACTGTTTATTTTATACAGTGCTGTAGGGAACATTAAGTGATTTCAGCGTTCGAACACAAAAACTGCCGTGGTTAGGGAGGACTCTTAATAATTAATCAGCTGATTGCGATAAATTGTTATGAATTGTAAAGCTCTTAGCCCAATTTCATCGTCGATAATATTCTTAATCCTTTTCGAAGTTTTAACAATTTAATTTAACTCTTCGAAACGAAGAGAACCATACACTGGATTTTATATAGGTAGAATATTTGTTTTTTTTTGTCATTGAGTGGAATGTAGAAATTAATAAAACCCCCAATCTATAGCCAGTATCATCCATAAAGAATAAATTAAATAAAACAGAAATTGAAACGATTTTCCAGTACTGTAACGCACACAGAATTCCTTGTATACATTTGTACCAAAGACGGTGTATAGTAGAACAATCCAATCAAAGAACCAAACGCGCCCGGTATAAATAGCCCGGGTTCACGCCCGTGGGGCTATTCCTGGAGCTTTGTGTAGGCCTACTCTTGCATTCTGGCCCAACTATGTGTTACATTCCTCCGATCTTGTGTTTCCAGTTCCTCAGTTCCTGCATCCCAATCTATCCGATCCGAGGACGAAAATTATTGAACCGTGAGATTTTAGTTTTCGAGTGAGGGCAACAAAAAGACTAGGGTCCAAACACTGTATCTGGATTGATTTGGTTTCTGTCATGATTAAAATTTAATTTTTCGGATCGTACGTACTTAAAAGGTATTCCTGAATTTTTGTACAGTATTTTTTGCAGTATTAAGCAATCAAATTGAATAGATTATTATCCCTCAGTACCAATTAGCACAACTCTAAACTCCTCTCCCATCAGAACATATAAACAATAAATATTTTAACGCGTCGCGAACGATAATTAGCTAGGCTTCTTTTTTGGAATATTTTAATATAATAATACTAAGTATACCAGGAAAAATTAGTGATGTTAATTTAACTTGTTAAAACAAATAAATACTTTCATTTCAAAGAGCGCAACGTTCCATTGAGAGTTTGCTGTCGGTTGGATTAAACGTTTGTCGCAATACCTTTTTAGTGTAAATGGAAACACTTTCCCTCTGAAAATAATCCCATAACACGTTTAAAATAACACAATAAATACTGAAACTGATTAAACAATAAAATGAGCTTGTCAAAAGTCAATCCCTATAAATAAATGATGAACGTAGCTTAATACCGAAAATTAATAAGAAGCTTTACGCGCTTTGACAACTCCCCCCTCCCCCCTATCTCACCCACTCTGATCCCTTCTGTTGATTACATTTTGACTTTTACTCCCACTTTATACCTTTTCCTACCAACAGTCCCTTACAGTTTAAATACTTCTTTCGCTTAAACCTTACGCACCCCTGTCGCATATCCACACACTCCCATTCTTTTTCCACAATATACCCCTTCCAGCCAGGGAGTGTCGCTGGAGCCAATGATGTTTCAAACCTCCACAGCCGTATTGGCGCACTCCCTAGCTTACATGGCTATAGTAGACTCCGTCCTATCCGGACCCATTTTAACCGGACGTCGGTTTAACCGGACTACTCTCGGCGCTAGTAACATCTTTTTAACCGGTAAATTGTCATCAAAACAACGGATAACCGGTCGTGATCTGCTGGAAATGGTCAGTACTTATCAACAATTTTTGTAGAAAAATATTTGAGATCAGGAATAAGTGTCTAAATTCTATGCTCTCCTCAATTTAAGTGAAATGAGTCAGTTTTTGAGTGATCGAGGGTTTATATCTGTGTGTATTAATCTGTACATTTACACAGGTTTTTTGCATGTACTGTCAAAAATATAACTAACAAAAGTTTTAGAAGGGATGTGCACTGTACAACACAAGAAGTCGGACTCATGGTGATATGTCATTTAGACGATTAACGAATAACGAAAAAAGTTACGATCTAATCGGAATCAAGCTTTATAACAAATTATCATCTACAGTAACAGGATATCAACTTTGTAACCAACCAACTTATGTAACTATGTGTATCTGACTTTTGTCTATTGATTGTAAGCTCAATGACAATAAAATGATTTCATTTCATTTCGTTTTTCGACGATTTCCTTGGGAAATATATAACAGCCAAATTATCGTAAAATATGAAATTTTTAATGTTGGGATTTAATAATTAGTTTCACAAAACGTCGGTTTAATGGTTTAACCGGAATCCCGAAATCCAGGCAGGCCTTGGTCTCCAAGGCGTCCAGATAAGAGAGAGTCTACTAGTCCTAATTCCAGACATCCATCCATATCTGACGTCGTGGTTGGTGCCTCCGACCGTTTATCACTGATAACAGAGATAACGCAGAAAGGTCCGTCGGTCCGTCCGCCCTACCACGCGGCGGTCCCTCGGGGCTACGCCCCCCTGGCCCCCTGGGTCTGCTAAAGAAACACTTCCGACAGCCGGAGTGCCAGAGCCGAGATGTACAAAGGGTTGTCGACATCTGACATCACACGGCCAGATGTCGAAATCCGAGAGGAGAGGAGAGATGTTTAAAAGGGGATTTGTAAATGTTTCGGTTCAACATTTGCCTAACAAGTTTAGTATTTTTTGTTTATTTTGGTGTTAGACCATTCATTGAACACGTTTTGCATGAGGGCGAAAGTTTGTCAGTAATGATCTTACATTGAGCAAAAAATAACCTCTCTATTCTGGCTGAGAAAATACTGATTCCGCCAAGGTCCTTATGTAGTCTCAAATTTTGATTACACAGAAAAAAATTGATTTGTTGGAACAAATGGTAATTCCGACAAAACCATTTGTTGTATCAGCAAATAAATTGGTTAAAATCGCCCGACAAATTAAATGTGGTTTTGTTGATTTCACCGATATATTTTTTCTTTGTACGTAGCCTACATCAATAAAGTGATCGCTACTTTTCTTATTTTTTGGTCACGTAAAATAGAAAATGGTTGAAATTGTTGCTAAAGATTTAAATTTTTTTGCTGGAGAAGGTCTCTCTGCTCACACTGCGCTGTTCTGTTACAGTCAACCTGACATGCAAGGGCCGAGTGGATATGTCATGCTTCGATCTGCTCAAGGTTCTCGGCACTGGTGGTAAGTTTTTTAATATTTAATTTAATTTTTATTTATTTCTGTTAATTTTAATTTTAGGCCTGCTATATTATATTTTTTACTTTAGGCTATTTTTTATGTTTCTAAATTTATTATTTGAATTGACATAAATTATTTTGTTTAATTTAATTTTAATTAACCATTTTTTAGAATTTCCTGAAAGCCCTCCTTTTTTGGAAATTTTCTTTTACCATGTTTCCAAATCACTTTGCATTTGCCAAATATTTGCAAAATTCTCACCTTTCGCTCCTTTTTTGAGTAAAAAATCGCAGTAAGAATCGTAGTACGGTGAGTTATGAACGTTTTTTTTTACTAAAGCATTATTAGTATTTTTATGGGCAGCCGTCTTGGCGGGGGAGGAAGTGTAGAAAAAGTCTGATTCAAATTATGCGGCTCAAACCGTTTGAAACCTAGTGGAAAAAATTAATTTACGGGCATATTGGGCCAAATATTTGACTCGGCCCTACCGAATTACGTTTTGAATTGCCCAAAACAACTTTCGGTGTAATATTGCACAACGTTCTTAGTGTTGGCCGTGAAAAACTAACCAGGTTTTGACAGTCTAACACAAATAAGAGTTTTAGCAAACAATATGGAAGGTTTCCATTTTTTTCATCCGACAGTAGCCTACAGCTGGCCAGAACAAGAGCTTATAAATTTTGCATTTTATTAATATGAATTCAACATACATATTTAACACATATTTGTGTTTAAGTAAGGCAAGTACAGTACATAATTGAATGTTGAATACTTCGGAAGTTCCTAAAACCAAAGGGAATCCCAATGAACAAGTCCGAACTGTCAAGCGAAGCGTCGAGCCAACAGTTTCCCCTTCCCCTCCCCCCGATTCTATCGTGTAGTTTGCTGTTTTGCGTTTTTCCACCAACTTTCGTGTACGGTCTTCCTTCCTTAAAAAATTAATCTGTCAATTACTCTGTACACCTTTTGTCATTTTAACCATTTAAAAACCACATACAACACCTTAAACTTACATCCTCAATTAATTGCACGAAGCCACATTTAGCTTTATAATTTTAGCTCTATCAATTTTATTTATTCATCAAACAATTACGTCACACGTTGCTTTTGGTTTTTACTATTCGACTGTGACCTACATACTCGGGTAATCATTCTTGAGTCTTCATCACTGCATTAGCTGATCGAGTTCAGTAAAGTACGAGTCAAATGAATTGGCCTAATTCGCCCATACGTCTAATAATATACATAGCATTGGACCACATCTTTTGATTCGAACGATAATTACGTTCTCAGTGAAACAGTCTCTACAAGTTGAAATCTGCGTTGATGATTTTCAGCTAAAAATGTTTTGATCTTGAATATTATAAGCATGATGTAAAAAATAAAAAAAAGGCCATAAGATTTGAATCCATCTATCTGTACTGTATAAAGAAAGTAATTGTTTTGATTTCTACGTACTTCCACAGGTGAAGAATCATAGTGCTTCCTTACCAGGGGTTCTTCTATAGTGATGTATTTGTTTGATTTTCCTTTAGTTTATTACTTTGAATGTCGTGAACTTACAGTATTTCTATTCTTGATAGAGACGATTTTCGACCGCAAGATAAAGTTTCCTTAAATGATTATCGATTAATAATCGGAAACGTTTTTAAATTAAATTTTTGTTTTCGCATGAATTTGTAAAACATGTTATTTAGGGGAAGCACAGCTAAACCCTTTATAAAACAGTTTGGTTATTCTTGGTAATTTTCTATCTCCAACCGTTAAAATTTAGAACACAATCCAAGTTTACAAAGCTGCTCGTTGTTGTCCGAACAGAAAGATAACACTGCGTTATCAGTGGCGGTGCTTCCCTTATCTCTGTTTAATTTACTGTAATCTCTCTATCTTTGGTTCTCCACTGCCAATGAGGAAATACTCGGCACCGATCATAGTCCATTCTAGTGTTGAGATTTAAATCACAGCTGTACGTTTGAGTACCACTGCGGTTAAAAAAACTTGATTTTCAAGTTTGAGTTTTGTGGCCATATCCAGTTTACAATACAGCAATTTTATGCATTTAAATTGTTTGGCACACAAAATAAACCAAACAGTGAAAATAACAAGATGTATAGGTTGTCAAGCCTTAAAAAACAGTAAAACGGGTAAAAATCTGCGGTATAAATAACTCCTTTAATATAAGATACAGTAGTACGTGGTAGGGATATATTGTAGCACAACATCGTCTTCAATACTAGCTACCATCATCATTGTATTATCATTGAGTACACAGGCAACTGCACACACTCAAAGCTATTATTCAGGCCATTGAGCAGTGCAGTGCATCGCCTGAGGTGAATGACTTAGGCACACAATCAAGGGAATTGATGAGAGTGAGCGTCTACACTCTACACCAGGTATAACTTGACTTAGTATAACGTAAATAAATTCACTGCATCGAAATAAAATTACCAGCCAATCTCCCGGCACAAAACCTTGAAGCCGAAAATCAGAAACATTTTCTTTAAAGTATAACAAAAGAATCGTCAACCAAAATTGTTAAAAATTGACGCCTTTTTTATACAATTATTTAATATAGCGTATCTTTATTCCTGTGCACTTATTCGACCGAAAACATCGGAACACTCTCGAGTCAATAATGTTGTTAGCCCCGTCGAGCTGAGTGTCACGGCGGGACATCGATCCCGTCCGATAACCTCTGCACTCACTCCCTCAACCCCCGGCTGTGTGTGTGTGTGTGTGTGTGTGTGTGTGTGTGTGTGTGTGTGTGTGTGTGTGTGTGTGTGTGTGTGTGTGTGTGTGTGTGTGTGTGTGTGTGTGTGTGTGTGTGTGTGTGTGTGTGTGTGTGTGTGTGTGTGTGTGTGTGTGTGTGTGTGTGTGTGTGTGTGTGTGTGTGTGTGTGTGTGTGTGTGTGTGTGTGTGTGTGTGTGTGTGTGTGTGTGTGTGTGTGTGTGTGTGTGTGTGTGTGTGTGTGTGTGTGTGTGTGTGTGTGTGTGTGTGTGTGTGTGTGTGTGTGTGTGTGTGTGTGTGTGTGTGTGTGTGTGTGTGTGTGTGTGTGTGTGTGTGTGTGTGTGTGTGTGTGTGTGTGTGTGTGTGTGTGTGTGTGTGTGTGTGTGTGTGTGTGTGTGTGTGTGTGTGTGTGTGTGTGTGTGTGTGTGTGTGTGTGTGTGTGTGTGTGTGTGTGTGTGTGTGTGTGTGTGTGTGTGTGTGTGTGTGTGTGTGTGTGTGTGTGTGTGTGTGTGTGTGTGTGTGTGTGTGTGTGTGTGTGTGTGTGTGTGTGTGTGTGTGTGTGTGTGTGTGTGTGTGTGTGTGTGTGTGTGTGTGTGTGTGTGTGTGTGTGTGTGTGTGTGTGTGTGTGTGTGTGTGTGTGTGTGTGTGTGTGTGTGTGTGTGTGTGGTGTGTGTGTGTGTGTGTGTGTGTGTGTGTGTGTGTGTGTGTGTGTGTGTGTGTGTGTGTGTGTGTGTGTGTGTGTGTGTGTGTGTGTGTGTGTGTGTGTGTGTGTGTGTGTGTGTGTGTGTGTGTGTGTGTGTGTGTGTGTGTGTGTGTGTGTGTGTGTGTGTGTGTGTGTGTGTGTGTGTGTGTGTGTGTGTGTGTGTGTGTGTGTGTGTGTGTGTGTGTGTGTGTGTGTGTGTGTGTGTGTGTGTGTGTGTGTGTGTGTGTGTGTGTGTGTGTGTGTGTGTGTGTGTGTGTGTGTGTGTGTGTGTGTGTGTGTGTGTGTGTGTGTGTGTGTGTGTGTGTGTGTGTGTGTGTGTGTGTGTGTGTGTGTGTGTGTGTGTGTGTGTGTGTGTGTGTGTGTGTGTGTGTGTGTGTGTGTGTGTGTGTGTGTGTGTGTGTGTGTGTGTGTGTGTGTGTGTGTGTGTGTGTGTGTGTGTGTGTGTGTGTGTGTGTGTGTGTGTGTGTGTGTGTGTGTGTGTGTGTGTGTGTGTGTGTGTGTGTGTGTGTGTGTGTGTGTGTGTGTGTGTTGTGTTTGTGTGTGTGTGTGTGTGTGTGTGTGTGTGTGTGTGTGTGTGTGTGTGTGTGTGTGTGTGTGTGTGTGTGTGTGTGTGTGTGTGTGTGTGTGTGTGTGTGTGTGTGTGTGTGTGTGTGTGTGTGTGTGTGTGTGTGTGTGTGTGTGTGTGTGTGTGTGTGTGTGTGTGTGTGTGTGTGTGTGTGTGTGTGTGTGTGTGTGTGTGTGTGTGTGTGTGTGTGTGTGTGTGTGTGTGTGTGTGTGTGTGTGTGTGTGTGTGTGTGTGTGTGTGTGTGTGTGTGTGTGTGTGTGTGTGTGTGTGTGTGTGTGTGTGTGTGTGTGTGTGTGTGTGTGTGTGTGTGTGTGTGTGTGTGTGTGTGTGTGTGGTGTGTGTGTGTGTGTGTGTGTGTGTGTGTGTGTGTGTGTGTGTGTGTGTGTGTGTGTGTGTGTGTGTGTGTGTGTGTGTGTGTGTGTGTGTGTGTGTGTGTGTGTGTGTGTGTGTGTGTGTGTGTGTGTGTGTGTGTGTGTGTGTGTGTGTGTGTGTGTGTGTGTGTGTGTGTGTGTGTGGTGTGTGTGTGTGTGTGTGTGTGTGTGTGTGTGTGTGTGTGTGTGTGTGTGTGTGTGTGTGTGTGTGTGTGGTGTGTGTGTGTGTGTGTGTGTGTGTGTGTGTGTGTGTGTGTGTGTGTGTGTGTGTGTGTGTGTGTGTGTGTGTGTGTGTGTGTGTGTGTGTGGTGTGTGTGTGTGTGTGTCTGTGTGTGTGTGTGTGTGTGTGCTGTGTGTGTGTGTGTGTCTGTGTGTGTCTGTGTGTGTGTGTGTGTGTCTGTGTGTGTGTGTGTGTGTCTGTGTGTGTCTGTGTGTGTCTGTGTGTGTGTGTGTGTGTCTGTGTGTGTGTCTGTGTGTGTGCTGTGTGTGTCTGTGTGTGTCTGTGTGTGTCTGTGTGTGTCTGTGTGTGTCTGTGTGTGTCTGTGTGTGTCTGTGTGTGTCTGTGTGTGTCTGTGTGTGTCTGTGTGTGTCTGTGTGTGTCTGTGTGTGTCTGTGTGTGTCTGTGTGTGTCTGTGTGTGTCTGTGTGTGTCTGTGTGTGTCTGTGTGTGTCTGTGTGTGTCTGTGTGTGTCTGTGTGTGTCTGTGTGTGTCTGTGTGTGTCTGGTGTGTCTGTGTGTGTCTGTGTGTGTCTGTGTGTGTCTGTGTGTGTCTGTGTGTGTCTGTGTGTGTCTGTGTGTGTGTGTGTCTGTGTGTGTCTGTGTGTGTCTGTGGTGTTGTGTGTGTCTGTGTGTGTCTGTGTGTGTCTGTGTGTGTCTGTGTGTGTCTGTGTGTGTCTGTGTGTGTCTGTGTGTGTCTGTGTGTGTCTGTGTGTGTCTGTGTGTGTCTGTGTGTGTCTGTGTGTGTCTGTGTGTGTGTCTGTGTGTGTGTCTGTGTGTGTGTCTGTGTGTGTGTCTGTGTGTGTGTCCTGTGTGTGTGTCTGTGTTGTGTCTGTGTGTGTGTCTGTGTGTGTGTCTGTGTGTGTGTCTGTGTGTGTGTCTGAGTGGTGTCTGTGTGTGTGTCTGTGTGTGTGTCTGTGTGTGTGTCTGTGTGTGTGTCTGTGTGTGTCTGTGTCTGTGTGTGTGTCTGTGTGTGTGTCTGTGTGTGTGTCTGTGTGTGTGTCTGTGTGTGTGTCTGTGTGTGTGTCTGGTGTGTGTCTGTGTGTGTGTCTGTGTGTGTGTCTGTGTGTGTGTCTGTGTGTGTGTCTGTGTGTGTGTCTGTGTGTGTGTCTGTGTGTGTGTCTGTGTGTGTGTCCCTGTGTGTGTGTCTGTGTGTGGTCTGTGTGTGTGTCTGTGGTGTGTCTTGTGTGTGTCTGTGTGTGTGTCTGTGTGTGTGTCTGGTGTGTGTCTGTGTGTGTGTCTGTGTGTGTGTCTGTGTGTGTGTCTGTGTGTTGTGTCTGTGTGTGTGTCTGTGTGTGTGTCTGTGTGTGTGTCTGTGTGTGTGTCTGTGTGTGTGTCTGTGTGTGTGTCTGTGTGTGTGTCCTGTGTGTGTGTCTGTGTGTGTGTCTGTGTGTGTGTCTGTGTGTGTGTCTGTGTGTTGGTGTGTCTGTGTGTGTGTCTGTGTGTGTGTCTGTGTGTGTGTCTGTGTGTGTGTCTGTGTGGTGTGTCTGTGTGTGTGTCTGTGTGTGTGTCTGTGTGTGTGTCTGTGTGTGTGTCTGTGTGTGTGTCTGTGTGTGTGTCCTGTGTGTTGTGGTCTGTGTGTGTGTCTGTGTGTGTGTCTGTGTGTGTGTCTGTGTGTGTGGGTCTGGTGTGTGTGTTGTGTGTGTGTCTGTGTGTGTGTCTGGTGGTTGTGTGGTCTGTCTGTGTGTGTCTGTGTGTGTGTCTGTGTGTGTGTCTGTGTGTGTGTCCTGTGTGTGTGTCGTGTGGTGTCTGTGTGTGTGTCTGTGTGTGTGTCTGTGTGTGTGTCTGTGTGGTGTGTCTGTGTGTGTGTCTGTGTGTGTGTCTGTGTGTGTGTCTGTGTGTGTGTCTGTGTGGTGTGGTCTGTGTGTGTGGTCTGTGTGTGTGGTCTGTGTGTGTGTCTGTGTGTGTGTCTGTGTGTGTGTCTGTGTGTGTGTCTGTGTGTGTGTCTGTGTGTGTGTCTGTGTGTGTGGTCTGTGTGTGTGTCTGTGTGTGTGTCTGTGTGTGTGTCTGTGTGTGTGTCTGTGTGTGTGTCTGTGTGTGTGTCTGTGTGTGTGTCTGTGTGTGTGTCTGTGTGTGTGTCTGTGTGTGTGTCTGTGTGTGTGTCTGTGTGTGTGTCTGTGTGTGTGTCTGTGTGTGTGTCTGTGTGTGTGTCTGTGTGTGTGTCTGTGTGTGTGTCTGTGTGTGTGTCTGTGTGTGATGTCTGTGTGTGTGTCTGTGTGTGTGTCTGTGTGTGTGTCTGTGTGGTGTGGTCTGTGTGTGTGTCTGTGTGTGTGTCTGTGTGTGTGTCTGTGTGTGTGTCTGTGTGTGTGTCTGTGTGTGTGTCTGTGTGTGTGTCTGTGTGTGTGTCTGTGTGTGTGTCTGTGTGGTGTGTCTGTGTGTGGGTCTGTGTGTGTGTCTGTGTGTGTGTCTGTGTGTGTGTCTGTGTGTGTGTCTGTGTGTGTGTCTGTGTGTGTGTCTGTGTGTGTGTCTGTGTGTGTGTCTGTGTGTGTGTCTGTGTGTGTGTCTGTGTGTGTGTCGTGTGTCCTGTGTGTGTGTCTGTGTGTGTGTCTGTGTGGTGTGTCTGTGTGTGTGTCTGTGTGTGTGTCTGTGTGTCTGTGTGTGTGTGTGTGGTGTGTGTGTGTGTGTGTGTCTTCTGTGTGT
>JAQJVK010000001.1:122930468-123202968 GCA_035578135.1 Flexamia atlantica
GCGGGACCTGCAGCTTGCATAAAGCTTAACTCCATTTTCTTTCATATTGCAACTCCAAGCTCTTTATGTTCAGCATTAAATTTACTGTGTTTTTTTTTGTAAGTTTTGTGTTTACCTTTAGTGTTTCTGCTTGTGCAAGTTCTATGTAGGAAAAGTCGTTTTTCTCTATTGTAGGTTTGTCTTCTTATCTCTGTTCATACATGTTAAACGGTTGTACGGACTTTTAAGTACCTTTGTTGTTCGATTATGTTTGAATTTAATATTATTGTGTCATGTTTCACCGTTTTTGTTACATTTGTTCAGTTGATATTTGTTGGTCCATTGTTAATAATTTTGTTTGTGTTCAATATGATTCATTGAATCACATTAATAATTGCACTATGCTACCGACTATGTCCTCAATCGTGATGCCTGTATCGATTAATTGTCACAGTCTATGTAGTGTCACTGTTAATAAATTAAATAACCGTTAATAAATTAAATAAATAATAAATAAACAAACCGAAGACGAAAAACAACGGTTTTACAAACAAGACGAAACAAAATTTTCTCCCACTGATTCGTACTAAAGGAACAACGTAAAAATATTTTTAATTTGATTAAAATATAGCGTATTCCAGAAAACTGGGGGGGTTCGAATCTCAGAATTTTTAAATGTAAACATATCTAATTTTATGCATAATTTGTAAGCTCAAAACTAGAGTAGAAATTTGATGAATACAGAGTTCACTTATCTTGATTAATTTCAAAATGGCGGCAATTTAGTGAAAAATGTTGGTATTTATGGAATACCCTATATCTCGAGAACCAAGAAATATTTTTTGTTCTGTTAAAATATTGTTAATCCTTGTAAACTCGGCCTTAATTTATACAGGGCATGCCAACGTTTAGAAATTTAAAGTTTTAACGATAAACTTTATTTTTTTAAATTTTGGTAGCCCTGATAATCAAAAGTTTTAAATGGTAGAATATATTAAATAGCTAATAATTTGAAAGGTCTTGCAAAGACTAGCAACTTTTAAGTCTATCTTGCTAGTCTTTGAAAGACCTTTCGGCAAAATATCTGGAAACCCCTTTATATTTATTTGATAAATACACTCAGAGCAATTAAAGTCTAGGATTTTTTTAAACTGTAGTTACTGAATTTTTTGACATTTGAACTGTGTTTTTTTTTGTTTTGAGGGAACGTCCTATCGATAAAAACTTCAGAATCGAAGGTTTCTGTTAAAGGAATGATTTACCGTATAATCCCAACTGAAAGAGGAGTATTCGTTTGGCAGCTTCCCAAATGTTTTTAATTTTAATGCTAATTCCACAAGCATTATAAAATTATCGTTATGATATGATTTTACGTATTTGAAATTCTATGCGTATGCAGGTCTGATCCATGGGGGTATTTTGGTTTACAATGGCAATTCTACCTTTAAATTGTTATTAGTAAGTTGTACACTAGCTTTAATTTTAACATTTTATTATTATAATAGACACTAACTGGTATCATACTATGATACTTCAGTTACTTTAAAATATTGTATTTGTAGTACTATTGTGACGGTTCCATTACTGACTAAATGTTTTTGTTAAGTCTTTTTTAAATAACGGTTTTGCGTTGAAAATGTAGTTTAATTAAATTACAACAAAAACTCGTCAGTAAATTGCTAATTAATTTAAATGAGTCGTTACAGATATTTTGGTAAAGAACATCACTGCAATAAAGTTTAGAATGTGAGTTTTACTTATGCTCCTTGGTTACCATAAAAAAATTGAATCACTATCAAACCAACAGGGTTTTAGTTCTAGGAACCACAAACATTACCGTATCGGCACAAGGAAAAACATTCAAACCTAAAAACAAATCTGGCTTTCCTTTTGAAGTAAGAGATCCCTGTGATATAGCTGAGAATCCATGTTTATTGAAACAAATCGCTTTAGTGGAGAATATATACAGTCGGTATGTTATAATTACTGTAAATTGAACCCAGATATAGAAATATATCTGCAATAAATGTTTCCATTTTAGTTTTTATAACCTGGACAGCTCGTATTTAACATTTCTGATAACTACACATCTGTATGTCGTATGTAGTATTGTGATTTAAGTACTTTTAAACAAACAAATAAAACTGCTTTGTTTCTAAAAGGTTGAATCACAAGAGGTTGAGGTTGGGCAAATAACATAACAATGACCGATTTGATAGGATTGGTCAAGGCGATAATAGCGGCCGCAGTCACGCGAGGCGCGATGTGGCCGACCGAGCTGCGCCTCTGTAAATGCTCTGCTTCGTCTTAGACACATTTAAGGGTATACATTACCATTTTGAAACGTCCTACATTTTAAACTGTCAAAATTAATTATCCTCAAAGAAGAAGTTTTCAATTTTGAGCAATATTAAATATGATTAAAATCATACAAATTATCTGAAGTACAAAATATTACAGTGTAAATGCGAATGAGTAAAAAATATATACAGGGTGAGTTTTAATTGCCCCCCCCCCTTACTTTTTTTACATTTCTAATATGGCGGATCCAAGATGGCGGCCGAAAATGAGTACCCCCTCAAAACGAGGTACTTACTACCCAATAATGTTTGGGCGGGGTCTGGGATAGTTACTTTTAGAAATGTAAAAAAAGTATGGGGGGGGACAATTAAAACTCACCCTGTATAGCTATAACATGTTTTGCTATTAAGTTCTACATGATTATTATAACACTCTATAAATTTTTGAAATCATTTATTTCAAACAAATGTTTTATGATCTAGTAACTATTATCTTGCATCAAGTGCATTAATGTTTTATCATACAAATTATATTTTTCCTCAGAAGAAAACTCATATTACTAGGCGTATTATGAGTGTAAATTTTATTTAAAACGTTTCATATCAGAATAAGTTGAATGCAATTTATAAGTACTATCAAAATGTAAACAGCTCACATTAGCTCTGTGAAACGCTATTTGAGCGTTGCAATAATCGAAATATGATTCATTGGGCTGCAGCTATAAGGTATTAATGCACATCAACATCATAAAAAATTTAACTGAGTCGATTGTAGTGGAAATGACTTATGAAATAATAATGAAACGTTAATTAGGCTGAGCTGATTCATTTCAAACGAGCTCTAAAATGAATCATAACAGGATTGTCAAATCAATTATTTTTCAGACTGACTCCTTATAAGTGTATACTGAAAATATACATCACCATTAATAAAATATTTATCCCAATCGCTTTATCAGTTTTAAGAGATGGTGAGATGTAATCATTAAAAAAATTGCAATTTTTTAAATATTTATATAGCTACTGATGTATTATGAAAAAATGTATAAGTTATGAGTAAAATATGACTAATAGGACCTCTTTTAGGGCAGAATAAAAAGTTTCTTTTTTGTACCATTTTAAAATGGCAGCCAATTTTAATTTTAAAAGCTGAATATCGGAACAGATGTTCAGGTTATTATCAATTTTGAACAATCTAAATCGATACATAATTTAATGCATTTTAAAATAGTATAGCTTTAATAGGTTTATGTCAAGAATAACCCAGAAAAATATATTTTTTTAAATTAAAACATGAAAAGAATGGTAAAATTTGCCTTAGTTTCCTGTTACATCTTGAAATAAATTAAGATTTCCTTGTCGTTCGTGTAATAAGCCTAAAGAAGTATTCATTTTTGTAAAAGTATTTGGTATCTTTATAAATTGTTGTTAGTAGCTTCGACGGCTTTCAAGATATTCAGCCACGAAAAATAAAAATGACTTCCATTTTTAATAGTTACGAGGTAGAAACTTGATAGTCCAAACAGACTCAGGCCTTTTAAGCCGTCATATATATACCAGGGTTGAATTTGCTATTTCAATTGATTTTAAAGTTATGATGAATTTGAGAAAAATGCATACTCAGTCCGATGTACAAAAACCGGAGCTAGACATAATAAAAGTTTTTGTTAGTTTTTACCTGCTGAATAACCTGAAAAAATTTCGGACAGTCGAAGCTGGTCACCCTGACAAGTTGAAAGTAATATTTAAACCTAATGTATGTCAGTGAATCATTTAAATGCATCACTGTTATGTTAAATTGTTTTGTATGAAACAACCATCCACAGAGTTAAAGAGGTAAAAAGGTTTATTTAAGATGCAAAGACATGTATTTAAGAAATAACTTCGTTTACATTATGTGTTTTTTTGGCATTTAAAGAACTGTTTAAATTGTAGTAGGTAACGAGGATTATTTAAATAATTGTTATGGTTTACATTTATTTGTATGCAGGATAAATGTAAACCTTATACATTCATGTCATTATAAATATTTACTTTTATTAATTCAACAATAAAAAATAAATGATTCGTCTTTACGCTTATCTTACTTACTTCAACGATATTTAAAGTAAACAATCAATCTGAAGCTTTTAGTGTCAGCGACCTTATGATTACTTTCGTGACTTCACAGCCTAAATTTGTTGAGGCAATTATGAAAAATGATATTTTGAACAGATCAAACAAATATCCGATGTTTCCTCAGGTAGTATTGCGAACTAAAACCTATGATTTTGAAGCCATTCAAATTAAAATAAGAAGCTAATATTGCTTTGTAAGAAATTGTGTTGGAGGAGGAGGCGAACTCCTTTTTTACGGTCAAGACACACTACTGATAAAGGCGATCCGGTAGACGTCAGTATGTCGGACACGTCCGGGTCCTCACTTTACGCGTCTAACTTTATGTTTATTTAGACCGACCAGTAACGGTTACGTTTTGGAACAAGGAAGGGATCACACGTTACCCTGAAAAACAAATATGCCCAACTATGTGATCTAAAAACAATTGTTATTTAAAAAAACTTGTGTTTAAATTAAATTGAATAAATAATATATATATATCGCATTTTTTTGTTTACTTACGCTTAACTCTACTACAATTTTTTGCAATTTTTTGTGGTAATCAACCATAGACGCCTTATCAACTCTCCTTTATAGGAATTCAACAAAATATTTTACGTCAGAACCAAAGAATTTATAAGGAAAAATTGAATATTATGCCAAGCGAATTCTTAAACATGTTTGGTATCTGTCATTCACCTTATAGGAATAGGAACTTCAATGATTTTACTTTATTTGAGATTCCGTTGTTTAGAATTAAAAATTCGCCGAGTACTCAAATTCGCTGCAATGGGGGTATTTAAGTATTTTAATTTTATGTAAACAACCAATGATTATTTCAAACTGATGATGGCTATTTTTATAAATACTTTTAGTACTGTACTGTAAAGAACGTTGAAACTGCTTTAAATCCTTATAATAATATTATTACATGCCAAACCCTCATTATTAGTTACGTTATAAGATTAATTATTCTTTATTACAATGGTAAAACATTCTAAATAAGTAAGCTAATCAAAAACTTAGCAACCACACAATATAGAAAAAGTGGCACTTTTAATAAACATAAACGTAGGGGATTACCTGCGAAGGGAACTTAACTTTCAAAACTTTACAAGAATCCCCAAGATGAATTGTTTCCACAGGAATTTATAATGACAGCTGAAAAGTGGCCTTTTTATCTAACCAATGAGCAACCTGAAAACAACTGACGGTTAAATTATGTTTGGACACTAGCTAGTACTTAGAGAATATAGCTACAAAACTAATAGCGTCACAATCGTAGATCGTAATTGCGATGATCTTGAATTGATCTTTGCAAATCCTGAAGAAAATTTCGTGAGGAAGATTCAGACGCGGGGGAATTTTAAACAAACCTGAAACTGCAACCACACAGCTGAGTCAACATACGTACAAGCATGATACTGTAGCATCTAGTGGACTGACCCTTGCTTGGTAGTTCATTATTTTTCCCAGTGTTACTCTATGTCTAATCTTTATATTTTTTGCGGTTATATAACATATGACTGGACAGGTTTATTTTTGTCTACGCATTAACCTTTTTGTTATTTCGTTTCCAATTTAGGAATCCATATAACCCCATGTTAGATTTTACACCTTTCAGATTAAATCTTTTGCTTAATTAGATTTTGCGTAGCCCATTAACTTGCATGGAACACGTTTTTAAACCGAAAATAACTTGAATATAAATTTTAAAGGAAACTGTCTAAGTAATAATTGTGGTAATAATAATTTGGTAATAATTGTGCAAACGAGAAAACATTGCTTATATAAGAGTTTAGAATGAAAGAAAAAACGAGAGGCGAAGAAAGAACTCGCCTAGTTAAAAATTGTTTGTTTCCGTTTGTAATTTTACCAAACGAAGTATGTAAGAAATAAGCGTAGGAAAGTATTTAATTTATGGGTTGTATCGATTGCTGCAGTCGCGCTCGCGTGAGTTCTCGACCGTCACTACGCCAAACTGTATTTTTGCCATAAAAACTGAATAAAACCATTTTTAAATGCACATAGCATATGGAACTGAAAACGATATATTTAGAGGTAAATGAAGTAGGTTACAGAGATGTTTGGTGAAATAAATCCAACGTAGCTTGAGTGATGAAAAAATCTTTTCATTTTGAAAAGGATCAAGTTTGTTTAATATATGAAAATGAAATATACTTAAACTGGTAAAACTGTGTGTATACATTTACCAATACTAACAGCAATAAATGTGAAAATTAAGGACCTACCAATTATTCGGTTAGCGGAAAGTAATAAATAAACTAAACTACTTCTTATTTATTATCAACTAATTTTGATATTTACAAAACTAACATTCTTCGATGAATAATATATAAAATTCTACAAACGGACGAGGGTTGGTTTTAAGAAAGGGTAATTTTTATAAAATAAAATTCAACATATATTTTTATAAACATATAATTTCTGTTCGAAATTCATTGGTGGTGATGGTGAGCTTATGTTTTGATTTTAATTTTTGCGGACATTTGTCATAAATGATTAGTAAAACAGTAATTCGTTTTTAATAATCAGAGATATCAAATGTCCACAAAAATCAAAATCAAAATTTAAACTTAAATTTTTTAGATTATTGACCTTCTTTTCTCTTTCTATATAATAATAAACATGTTTAAGCATTTTCAATACTGAACAATCAAGATTTATAATCTCTTTTCATATAAATCTGCAGCCACCTCTCGTAACCAAACGTTTATTGCCATCAGTTTCATTCGCTCGTAGTTAGCGAATTTCTTGCGTCGACCATGTCGTTTATAGTGCCAGAAAAACACGAACATCGATTATTTCAGGATACTGGCTGTAAGGGGGAGGCCCCATCAAAATAATTCACAGTGACTGGCCTGATTTGTGCTTTCTAATTTCGCTTTGCATTGTTGAAGAACTCCACTCTTCACTATCCCACATCTTTGTATTTGGTTCGCTCTACAGAGTTTATTTTTTTGAGTTAATAAACAAGGCCTGCTGATGTTTCACCTTGTGACATGAAATTGGCACGCAAAACTTCTCGTCTGTCTAACATAGTTGCAATTTTCCAGCCCTGTGACAGTGATTGTTTGACGTTGAAAATGCTATCCACTGCTAGTTGCTTTAAATCAAATGTAATGTTGGTTACTTGTTCTATGTCCTTATTTTGTGAAAATATGAGCTTTTAAATCCCAAAAGCCGTTGTGGAGCTAACCACAAACTTATCTTCCTCTTGGCTTGTGCTGTGGAGTATATGTGGAAGTGGTCGTGGTATGAGAATGGCGGTGGATTCTTGTGAAGTGGGATTTTAATGTTGATTGTACAGTACATGCTTAAAAATGCAAGTTGACGTATATATAAATACAAAAAAAGATGTAAAGAAACTAAAAAACTACAATCGCTTGTAAAAATATCGGGTGTATTTTATTAAAGAAAATGGCCCTTACATAAAAAAACAACCCTCCTAACCTTTTAATTCTACGTTTTAACTAAACTTCATGTATTTTTTATAGATGAAGATCGCTACCTGAGTTTTCCTATATAAACTTGCGGATTCATTCATTCTGTAAGACTCACTCATACGGACACACAACGTAAGTAGTAGTTTATGCAACGATTGTATAATGAATGTCTTTAAGCCACGAGTGAGATGTAAGTTAGAACACGAGCGAAGCGAGTGTTCTAAATATCTCACGAGTGGCTTAAAGGCATAATACAATCGTTGCATACACTATTTTATCTACGACCAACACTATACGACAAAATTTCCCCCGAAGTTAAACAAAACTCATAACTTTTAATAATGATGGAATAGGTCAACTAAAATTTGAGGTTAGGCAAATAAGCAGACTGAACCATGAATTGTTGTGGAACAATCAGCTGATGGGATAAGTAAACTCAAACAGGAATCGTAATGCAACAATCAGCTGATGTGCGAATTGCGTAATTGTTATTATGACACTACTTCCGTCAAATGCTGAGCTCTCATTGGTCTAGAACCAGTACTCTAAAGTGACTCCAGTACTCTAAAGTCGTCATTAGAGTACTGCTTGGTTTTTGGTGTTTTAATGTATATCATTATAATGTTTATTGTAATACTATAATTGGTGCTTATTGCAATGGTCGTAGATAAAAGTGTTTTCAATATACACTATAGATTTTCCATGAAATAATTGTTGTTTGGGTTGCCGGGAGACACAGTTATATATAATCCCGTTGGGAGGAGCGTATTATTTTACTCACACATTACGAGGAGCTAAATGCGACTCAACTTGGAAGGTGGGGGAAAGCATGATTTAATATATCAATTATTATTTTAAAATGTATGCATCCATTTTCAGTTCATTTTGTTGTTGTTTCATAACTTCGGAGGGTATTCAAGAAGTTCTCGATCTAACTGTTTACAACCATTACAAGTTTTTACAACAAAAGAAAAATGCCTGTTGTTAAGAGTAGAACGTTTGTAACATTAAAGTATTTGTCTCCAGCTAAGTATTTGTGGTCACGCATCATCTTTCAGTAACATAAAATTTAGTTAAAATATACCTTCACACTCCATTCAATTTTTTTTTGATTATATAGCATTAGTTTATTTTTTATTTCACAGATTATTTATTACATGATGTACAACAAATCAGCAGTCGGTGCAGCAAATTTAATCTTCCTTCATAACCAAAACACGAGCACCTTGTAGTTGATAATGAACTAAAATTTAGAAAAATAAAATGGAGGAGGTTAAAAATTCAAAGTACATTATTAGACTGTTAGATTTTAATGGAATAAAAACCCCAGCATTGCCATCTGGCACGTCTTCCTCAGGAATATTGTGCAGATTACCAAAGGAGGGGATTTTCAGGATTATGACGTGGTTTGTTCTCTTCTCCCCTGTCAAAAAAAATTAATAAGAAAGGTGTAGTGCTATAGCGCGGGACTTCAGCCGCAGGGTCCGGGTTTTAAAACCCGCCAGTCACTACTAGCAATTTGTTAATTGTAATACAGCAACCACGAGAGTGGCACGATAAGCTGAATATGTAGATGCAATGCTTTTCCATGGAAAATAAAATTCCCATCCTAAATAAAAAAATGAAAATAGACTCGCCACTGAAGGCAGAGAGAAATACTTCCAACTCATCATCCAGTCGTTTCTAAGAGTGGCACTGTTTCACCCTCCAACCCGAGATCTCCAGGCAGCGCAAGGCAAACTTACCATGTCGCTAGGCTCAAAGTTCCCAGAGAGACCACGGAGGGGACCGAGGGAGTGACCAAGGTTAACGTTAAGCATGTAATTCTGGAAAGCCTTTTCAATGCTATGCCACCACCTTCAATTTGCTTTCTGCCTGTATAATCTGGTCAGAGAGCCGTCTATGACACAAAGAATATTACTTCACTGCTTTAAAGTAAAAACATATGTCTAAAACAACGTATAGTGCTTAAGGTGTAAAGAGGAATAGACCACGTCACAGATGGCGGGTTTTATTGGATTGGGCAAATAAGAGTGACCATTTCATTGGTGATTAGCGCCATCGATGTGGAGCGGCGATCACGCGAGCCCGCCTGACACGACGCGGCGCCGACACCACACTCGTGCGTGAGCGACAAAGGGTGAATATTTAAAATGTACAATACCCCATGAAATAGTCTTCCGCATATTTGAAATCAAATGTAATTTATCCACGCGATTTATTAAGTCGATTGGATAGGTTAAGTTGTACTTTTGAAAAACATT
Source organism: Flexamia atlantica (assembly GCA_035578135.1). NCBI lineage: Eukaryota > Metazoa > Arthropoda > Insecta > Hemiptera > Cicadellidae > Flexamia > Flexamia atlantica. The sequence goes on from JAQJVK010000001.1 coordinate 122,940,576, forward strand.
AAGGCGGTACTTCTAATTAAAATTTTGGAATGATGATATTAAGACCTTTCAACCAATCATTGTTTAAAAACAACAAACTGAGTCATATCCTGAGGGTCGCTGGTTTGATCGAAACTAGACAAGTTGCCATATGTCATTGGTCTATGATATGATGATGCTATCTTACAAAAGATCGCTGTTAGATACCCGGGTTAGGACCGTTCTCGATCAAAACGTTAAATAACTGGCGCAGAAAGACACACACAAAAAACTGTACATTCATTTGTCTTTAAAACCGGTGTGATTGGTTTATTCAGTGGCCATAGACTAGAAATATACAGTTTTACTATGAAGGACTGGCAAAGTGTACTACATTAATATTGTAGCAAGAACGGGATGCTTATAATATAATTAACTGTCATGTCTGAATATCCGAGAAAAAATAGACGTGGATTAAGTTTTATATTTAAAGTTTTGATTAATTTTCATCAAAGAAAAAAAAACAGCTATAAAAATTCATGAATCTTTCATAACTTGAAAAAATACTTAATGAATCGCGGAGCCCGCCATGTACAAAGTAGCACTCGACAGCCTGGGCTCGATCTATCGGTGCGGCAGCGATACAATAAGACGATCGTGGGTGAAGTGGCAGGCACATGATAGCGTTGTGATGGCGGAGGTGTAGGGTGATGAAGTGGGTAATCACCCGACACCGACCTCACTCTCGAGCGCGGCTGTTGCTCTTATAATTACACCCACTTCAAATGCTCATCGTGTTCTGTTCAATAACCTCTCCACTGTCGCGCCGCTGGTGGACTTCTTTGATTCGCATGGTCGTAGAGAAAACATTACGTGACTCCGTTGAATTTTTTTCAATCGGCATTATCATCAGCGCAGATGACATAAAAGTTTCTCTTCACACTATGTATTAGTCATGTACGTTTAGCTGGGTTAATAAAATTACACGCTTTTATAATAGTGTAAATTGAGCCTTGAGCATGAAAGGAAGATAATCATAACAGTAAAGAAATAATTACATTTCAATAACTATACAAAAGCTTATTATTCCTTACTTGTGGGATTCATTGCGTTAAAATCGTAAACGCAATATCGTATCGTAATATCGTGTTGGATGTACCACTTAAGTGTTGTGGACAACCGGTAGAGTGTTTTTTTTACAATTCATAAAAGTTTTCGTTCCTCATAAATCCAAATAATAAAAAACCTGAACAATCTAATCAATGTTGTTATGTTTTATTTCGTTCAAATGCCACGAGTATATGAACAAAATGAATTATCAAGATTTAATCTGACAATCAATTTTCTTCATTCATTCATTATCCTATTGCTATTTTAACAAACTGCCAAAATCGAACATAACTACAGAATGAAAACGTAGACTCTTGATTAGGAGGTGGTTTACAGGGGGTTCCAATGACGCGGTCGGCCCATAAAACAGTCTCTAAATAAAACACGATACGTAAAGCGAGGACGAGAACGTGGCCGGCATGCTGAGGCTACCGAACACTGCTCATCTCTGTATATGACATGTATTTTCAATTCAAATTCACATCCTACAATCATTCACATAATTATTAGTAGCTACAAAATGCTGCAAAAAGGTCCTTAAGAATTTATTTTTAATTAGGTTTACTCCAGCACTGTACCAGCCATAAAACTGAATCGGCAAATTACATTTTTAGACACGAAAAATATTTTCGAGTTTTGTAAAATTCTCGTCAAACTAAACAATTTTTGGCATTTCAACAAATCCGTATATTTAGTCATATTATTTCGTATCAGCCCACCATTTTATGATGCTATAGAAGGTTAAGTTCATACTATAAATTAAATATAGGATGGAATTTTTGCCGCTCGTATCAGCAGGTCATAGCTGTAACCAAAAATGGCTTAATTAAGTTTACACTAGACGAATACATTTTTAAAATTACTTTCTTTTTACAGCAATAGCCTTATTAATTTACTTTAATTCCTATGACTGTAAACAATGTAATGATATTCTTACGATTTAAAAACACAATAACGTTTTCTTTACAATGGCCTTTTAGTAAATAGGCCTCAAGCTGCGTGGTGCGTTTCGCAATATCTCAGCTAAACTTAATTAACGTTTCATTATTATTTCATCACACGTTTTATTACAGCGAACTCCATTACCTTTGTTATGATGTCAGAGGGCATTAATACCTTATAGCTGCAATCCAATGAATCATATACCAATTATTTCAGCGCTCACGCGGTGCCAAGTGCACTTTGCAGAGTTGATTTGAAATATTTATCGTTTCGTTATCCTGCAAACATAATACATTTTAAAGTATGAGATACATTTTTTTTACCAAACAACAAATGTGTACTAAATATATATATATATTTTTTCTATAGAGGCAATTTAACATTATTGAATCATTTGCCACTAGTGCGAATAAGGCTTAGTTGAAATTGGGCCGGTTGTGCAAAGCTTATACAATAAGAACATTTATGATTGTCAACATGTGAAGAATTAAAACCTTAAAAGTAGACTAATTAGCATGTTAAAAACAAATACAGTTATTTAGAATCCATATTATAATCCCTTGATGAACGAATCAATTCCTTTTCGCCTTTTGCTTTTGTTTATGTGGTATTTCTGAACAATGTTTTGACACTCTTTTAATATGGTTTTGAAATAGCCATATAAAACCATAAATAAGTTTTATTTACTTTATTTTTATTTTAACCAGAATTAATATATAAATTTACAGTTGGTTTTACCTTCATCGTCAACTGTTCTACAAGGCCTTTTGATGATTTAGTTATACATGACTTAAAAATAACTACTTAAAATAATTAATTAAAATAACCATTGATTTATTTGTTTTGAACTATATAAAACCACAATAATATGTAGATAACTACTACAGCTTGATTGCATGTAAAATACAGATTGAAACAATCATTTGAGCCTTTCCTCTTGCACGATCAATATTTTGTTTATAATATTGTTTATTAATTGTTTTTGTTTATAATTGTTTATAATGATAGTTGATGAGTTTGTTGTTTGAGTTTGCTTCTTAAAACGTCTAGATCGTCTATTACACTAATGTAATGGATTATTTTGAAAATGTTTAGCTGAAGGGCGTCCCGGCGTGGATGGCGGGCCTGGCACGACAGGCCTATTACGCTGTCTGTACGAGTGTGTATTCTGCACAGTAAACAGTCAAGCGCTTGCTCTACGTGATATCGCCTGAACAAACAACGTCACGGCACTCAACTCTCTTAACTGATTGCACTATAATATCTTGTGTACATTTATCAATTTGCATAATAAGCCAATGAAACTCACATTTATTAATCAGACAGTAGCAGGCTTAATTAAAATATCAGATACTTTGTTTATAATAACAGTAAAAAAACTAGTGTTCATGAAATAATAGTATTTAGGCATGCTCGTTGAATATCATGATTTAAGAATCGTTTGTGATCATTAACTCAGTACTAAGACACTAAACACATCAAGGTATAGGATTGCAGTAAACATTTAGTAGAAAATAAAGAAAAAAATAGTTTTTTCGAGACTTTGTTGGAATATTTTAGAAAGACTTTTAATGCAGTCATATAATACTGATATTAAGTATTAAAAACAGTAGCAAAAAGGACATGATTGACGAATGCAATTACATAAAAATTAAAAAGATATCATACCATTTAACCTACAGAGCTTTGGTATTATTTATTAAAGAAATATTCCTAATGACTTTGACTAAGGGTGTAGTTCTTAACCAGTCTATTACTATCTTAATGAGTTAGTTTCAGGACTCACACACAAATACTTTTAAAATGTAATTGTTCGAGTTTTATTTCAAATCATGTAGTTAAATTTTTGTGATCTTATTAATGTGATTGAATGAATTTTCCAAAGTAAGTTTTATGGTTACATTGTAACGATTTAAAACATTAGTATTACCTTAAGCACCTTGTATGCCTACTAATGAAAGAGTTAAAAACTGCCGACATATCGTTCTGCACCTTACACTTTTTGCCCTCCCACAACGCCTGATTGCCACTTGAGTTAGTTTAACGCTCGTCTTTCCCATCTCGTCAATCACTCTTAAGTTTCTTTTTCACCTCCCACCCTTCCCAGATCCATGTGTTACCGATTCACTACTGCGGCAACGAATTATTAGATATTAAGATAATAATACTTATGCAAGCTCTTATTTTTTTAAGTTTTTGCAAACTTCCATTTATTTGCTTATTTAACAATTTTCACAAACTTTCTTCCGTTTAAAAACTTTATGAACATTAATCGATTTATGAAAAAGAATGAAATAGAAGAGAGTTTTATTTTATTGGGTAAATTTTGTAAATTCATAAATTTGTAAATTCAAATTTAAGTAGACGCCTAACCTAGATTAGTAAAATATATGTTGAAAATTACATAACATTTAAGAGTGCACCAATTTGAAATCTTTTTAATGTTCAATCGGCTCGTTAATTATAATCAAATTATAATTAAGAAAAATGCTTTCAAAATATTTCTTTGAGCCTTGCTATTTGTTAAAATAAAGAATTCAGTTTTACTGTCACCGCGCTGTCCTTAATTTTGTAACAGTTTTTCAAAATTCAAGAATAGATTTTAAAATTCAATAATTAGGTTATGGGTGTGTTTAAATTATCACCCATAAGCCCAAACAGAGAAGTCGTCAGATGCCATTTGCCACCGGCAAATTAGCCAATAATTTTGGAAGTATTTAAAAACAAAATCGAATTATTGTGTATTATCTCAAAGAGAATAATTCATAGATTCAATCTCAGATTTAAAGGAGCATATAACTGAAGTTTGTAGTTTGCGTTGCAAGTAATAAAATAGTTAAGTTGAAAGTTCTTTTAAATTTAGGCAAAAACGAAGAACTTAACATATCAGAAATGTATATGAAATGATTTTTATGAAGACAACTCTCTGTTCACGGAATAAACTTGGTAGAGTATATTTTTTCAGGATTGCCCTACCAGAAGAATATTTAATAGATCCTTTCCATTCTAAGTTAAGGAGGTATGGGAATGAAGAGGCTCTGCGTTTGTAAGTAAGCGATCCCTACTGACTGAATGACCTACAAACTGCATGCGTAATGCTGGAAAAATCTCAATGATAAACGAGAGTGAACTGTGTCTTCAATGCTATCATTAAGGATGGTACTGCGCACTGTAGACTATTAGCATCGAGTTCAATTATTGAACAAAATCCTGAAATAAGTTTGAACATTTACACTCGCTCAAAAAATTTCATGAATTAACTTAACAATAAAAACTAATTAAATTTAAATGGAAGAATAAATTTCTATGACGTATTACAAAAATTGTAAAATAATATTAATGAAAATTCAATAGCAAAACAATTAAGTAAAAGCCCAAAACTGATAGAAAATCAAATCAAACACAATTTGTCGATCAGATAACTTTGAGAAAGAACAGAAGATCCAGGTGGAGGTGTGAAACAAAAGGAAACAAGTTATTAGAGAAGGGCCCCCTCCACCCTTCCTCACCCCTCATGCTAACATTGTCGACACGCCACTGTCCACAACTACCCCCCTCCTCATCTCTCCGTACAACACCTGTTCTGCCTAGTGTTAACAATCCGAGATGGTGTTCAGAATGGCTTGCTGCGTTACATATCTGGAACGATCGTAATTTTCCTTTTTAAGCTAATTAAAACTTACAAATTACAGATTTGTAAACATTTTCCTTCGGTCCAGATACTTTGAAGTTAAATCGTTTGTTTTGAGAAAATATTATATTTGTTGTGTTTTCATACGTGAAACACGTGTGTGTTCATATTTGGTGTGTTCATTCGTCAAGAGTCAGAGTTACTACTTTGCAACTAAACTATGCATTTTCCACAACAAATTCCTTTTATATTTCTCATATTATTTTTCGAAACATTCGTACAAACTTTCCCGAATTAAATCTGTTTGAATCGCCCTCTCTTAATGTATTTAAAGTTCGTGTAAAAAAATGGCTACTAAGTTTAAGTATCGACGAAGCAGACCGGATTATTACGGCGGGTTACCGGCGCGCCAGACCTGACCCTTGACTTGACTGACCTTTGACCATGACCACCTCCGGCCGGCTCATGCTCCGACTTCGTCCTAGCCACTCTATTACTTTTATATCAAACCATTAAAATAAAGAAGCACAAACCGTAACCTAGTTTTAAAATCATTTTTTCTCCATTATTTTTTCTAAAACAACAAATTTCCTAATTATAACTTCATTAATTATTTTATTTATTTATTTATTTTTTAATAATAATTTCCAATAAAGAGGTCAAACTTACGAATTTTTGTACTGCAACGCAGCAGACGCACAGGCATTTGCCTATGTCTGCTGATTCCATAAGACCATTCCTTTTTTCTTAGCAGCCTATAAAATTGTAATAAAACTCTTAATTTATTTTTTGCATTTGGTATAGATTTTTATGTTTTTATTTTTGTGGATTATATTTGTACAGCTGTTTATTTTCTTGGAATAAACGTTTCATTCATTCATTCATTCATTCATAATGCGTATTATAAATGAAAGAAGATTATTGAATTTAAAAACATTAAGTGGTTTATAAGTCTTTGAAATAAAAACTATTTTTCTATGTGATTCTAGAATTGGACACTCTAATGTTTTTTTGGAGATTATGATATAATTGGAAAATATGCAAAATTTGAGGAAAAGAATAAGCGTGTCCGAAACCAATTTGTTGTCTGAAGGAATCGGCTGAGTTAGAAAGACAGCGCGAACAAACGTATCTGGTTAATCTTGAGCAGAGCATTGAATGGCGCCCTTTATAAGTGGAACATTTCGCTCTTTGTAAATCTGATCGCAGCGAGTACGCTCCGTTGCAGATTTGTGAGATCATACCAATCTGGGTGTGCGACCCCACAATCTAGATTTCTTCTTAGTTTCAGGTTTCATTTATACTCTGATCTCTCGAATGTAACACCTTATAGTCTTTTATAATCAACACTATATAATTTTGAAAAGGGCACAAGCGTAAATTTAAACCTTGCCTTAAATTATACACGGTTGATGGTTTTCAGTACAGTAGTATTAATATTTTGTTACATAATCAAACGTTATGAATTTGTTTATGTAAAAAGCTCAAATTATGTTTAATGTTTTGTTGATGAAGAATGTTAATGGAAAAGGCAGATAAAAACATTATATTAGGTCATAAACGTAACGTAAATGACCAAATCAAGGTTTAGGATAAAGTTTATAGTGGTTTTTCTTGAAGTATTTTTATTCTTGCTGGTTGAAACATCATCGGATTAAAATTAAGAAAGTTTATATGCATAAACGCTCCTGACGTAGCTAAACAGGCTTATGCTTTTTTTAAAGAAAATTCAACAAAGAGTGTTTAAACACTTGCTGCTTACATCCGTGATGAATAAGCTTTAAATATTTGTGATGAAACTGCATACCAGGTTATTTGATTGATATTTTTTCCCATGTTATCCCTTTGGGAAATAAAAAAAATCTTTATCTTCTTTATTTATTAACATATCTTGACAAAACTTGGTAAATGGATTCTTCTAGTTCAGATCTAATAGATAATGAATTAAAATCACCCAGTTTTAATATACCTGTTGCAGCAAACCTGCATACTCATTCCCCATATTATTCTTAAGGAGCTTAAAAAAACATGTCAAATCTCGCTATGATGGATTGAACTATGTTCTTTTGCATTTGAAATTCGGTGTGTATGGAGGTCTGCTGCAACGGGAGGGGGTATTTTTAGGTTTAGGCAAAGCCCCTACATTAATATACGTGCATAGGTTGTACGTTATTATAATAGGGCGCCCTGTACATTCCTGGGCAATGGACGCTGGTTGTCAGCAGTTAAGTAATGAATAATTGCATACCTAATTATATTTCTTGCAATTGTATCTGAGGTATCACATTTCAAGGCTTCTAACCTCTGCAATCCGTAGGAGGATGGTCAAGAATTATATTTTCCAAATGGTTGAATAAGTATTTTTAATTAACCTTCTCTTTTCTAAACATACTTTTGGAATTAAAAAATAATAATAGTAACGGTTTTAGCAGGATTGAAATTTAATATTGTATATTCACTTGATCAACTCCCTTAATTCAAAATCATAAATTATATCTGTATGTTGTTTGAGAGGTTACTTTAATAACGATTGACGATAGAAATAACGGTTTCAAATATTTTTCATGTTTAAAATGTTCAACGTCTAGTTCTACCTCAACGTTTAACTAAAACAAACAGACAACTATTAATGACGGACATTGATGGACACTTTTCAAAGACATTGTTTAAATCACTCAATCATTTTTCCTTCGTTTTATACTGATTGCAAAATGTTTTAAATGCGATCGATCGAATGTACACATAATAATTGCCGATGCTTGATAGTTTACATTAATAAAATATATTCGATTTTGGAGTTCAGATAATGTCAAAAAAAATCCAGAGGGTAACATTGGCTGTGCAGGACGTTGGTGATGGAGGGAGTTTGGTAGCGGAAAGCACTAACTCAGACAGAACTCTCAGTAAATGACCGCGAAACTCGGCGGCTCGCTGCAACTTTGCACATCTGAGCGGTTTATGGCATGATTACAACTCTGCCCTTGTAGCACTAATGTTGCCGAATAATAAGACGCTGTTTGCAGCGCCCGGGTCAATACGAGAACACATGACAGCACTCTGCCGGGTCGTAACTCCCTCGTCGACGTGCGCGGTTAACGATCATATTTTACATTCTTAACGAAAACTAACAAGCACTGAAATCCTCTCCTCTCTTATGCAGTTGTAGTAAATAAATACGGTCTCTTTGTAATTCAAACTAAATATCTTCTTTGTGGATAATATGAAATATTAATATTGAACAATCGACCCCCTTTGAGCCACTCATAATCAGAATGAGCGGCGGGAGCGTCATCAAGCCGACTTAGAAAAATAGCATGCGATTTGTATTTTGCTAGTCTTGTTACTTAATTAATTGGGTAATTTTTTCAGTCATATTACACTGGTACGTATTCTCTGCTGGTCATACACCGTGCCCCCACCCCAAAAAATGATAAATTAAAAACCTAATAAAACCCTTTTAGGCAAACGTAGCCAATTTCGTAAGTGGCCACATAATACTTAAACTCATATAGCGTTTCTCCCAATGTTGTTTGTAAATATTCGCAGATTTAATTTCGTTGCTCAGAGTTTCAAACTTAAAAACGTACGATACAAGGAAGAATTAGATATTTAACAGGCTAAGCATGCTGGTCCCAACGATCCCAGGACGTGTCAAATGTTTTTTTTTCGGTCTATGGGACTAAATTTAAGAATACGTGTTAAAATTTACTATTAAAAAGCTTAAAAATTGAAAGAAATCACATGCTGACAGGTCATGCGACCAGTAATTGCTGATTTTCGGTCTTTTGTGTACGATTCTTTATTATAGGTTACATTTTTTTAGTTTAAGGCTCTGAGCAACACAGTGAATCAATAGATATTAACAAGTAACATCCAAATAAACTTCATGAGTTTAGTTATGGTCAACTTCAACACTGGCTACGTTTGTATAATCTGACTTGGATTAACAGATTGGTTTTGGAATTGATCAGGTTTTTAGGACTTGATGTTTAAATGTCGCTTTTGTTAAAAGCACGTGATACATTTAAGTCCCTTATAAATAAAATCTGTATCTTATCAAACGTGAGTGCTACATTCTTCATTGTTGGCAATAAGTGCGTTTCATAAATTCACATAACGTACTAATGCATATTTTGTAACACCAATCGTGCGTCATATTTACCGGTAGTATTGAACCCGAGTGTCACATCTGCTAAAAGAATCGCTAAGAGCGTCACCTTTGCATGTCATAAGACAAACGGGCGTCATTCCACTCAAAAGGATCTACGTATATTATGAAGTTTTATATCCATTTCTTGCCTCTTGTCAGGAATACCTCGTAATCTGACAATTCAGGCCTGAAGTGAATAAATAATCCTCAGGTTTGTAGTGTAGTTGTTGGTGCACGAAATTTCTTATTTAATTGAAATATAAAAAATATTTCCTTGATTCGGGGTTTCGAATTAGAAAAGTTTGGATGTAGGATATCCACTTAAGCTGAGTAGAAGCTATTATCTTATAATCACAAAATATTGCAAATATTTAAAAGTAATTAGATACTTTTGATTTTGATTTTTGCGGACATTTGCCACTATTTTCCACGATTTTTGTGGACTTCTGACCCTTGTGATTTCTTAAAATTGAATGTTCTTGTTTTCTTTTCAGCATAGTGTTTTGAGACTGCTTTTACAGTTCTCTGTTTTAGCTATGTTTTTTTCTAGGTTATCGTGGCTGTTTGTTACTAATCTTGTTGCGTGTTAATTATCAGATCCAGATTCCAAATCGTCGTGAAACTTGTTTTTACCAATCAGTGATAGCAAATGTCCGCAAAAATCAAAACATCTAAAATAAAATATAAAATTACCATCAACAACAATGAATTTCAAACAAAGAAAATAGATGCTCTATATATCACGGTCATTCAGTGTAAATGTCGTAAATAAAATAAATGTGTATTTTTTTGTAAAATTTACATTGAAAATCAGCTTTCGATTGTTTTGAATGCTTTTGAGTACAACACAAGATGTCGATGCTGGAATTTAAAGGGGAAGTGAAGATATAAAGAGCGACGGTGTTTGAGAAAGAAACCGCCAAATATAATACAGTCTCAATATAGTTTCGGATCCCTTCCTTGAATACAATATCAGGACGGTCGGCCTCTCCTTCATACACTCTTCCATCATGGATGGAAGACCCTTTAAATCCATACCCCACTTATACACAGCTAAACTGGTGAATCAGTTATTTTACACAACATGCATTCATTGCTGATGCCGTTGAATTTGTTAATACAGACAGGGTGGTCTTGACCAAACGTTAAAATTTTCTTCGATGATAGAAAAACACAAATATGATGCAAATCCATAATTAAAAATTGTATTCCACACAACCACCTGGAGAAAAGTTTAAAAAAACGTAAATTCACTCGAGAAAGTTTAATTTTATTACCTACTTTGATACATTCCTCAAAGTTTTTCACCACCATCGTATCCTACATTAAATTTCAACTAAGAAGAAGTAGGTTCCCATGAACCTGACTTCAAAATCACTACTTTAAATTTATTATAATTTAATAGTTATCATTCTATTACGAAAGATAAAATCAAGCTTAAAAAGTCTTTTCAGTTATAAAAATGCTAGGGGTAGCAAATGCTGCAAAAACTGCTCCAAAACCTCAGATTTTAAAAGGTATGATAGAACTGTTTATTATTTTGCTTTTAACAATAGTTATGTTAGTTTAAAGTGCACAAAACAAGGTTTGACCACAATTACTTAAAACAGAAAAACAGTCTTTTTACACATAAAATAACACTGTTTAACATTGGGATGGAATTATTCGATGAGATGTCACATAGGAAGTCCGTTGGGGAAAAATCGGGGCACCCCTAACTCCATTTGGGTGGGGGAGAGAGGGTAAATATCCCAAATTAGAGGTTTTTAGACCCAAAAATTGTCAGATAAGACCAACATATAATTTAAATATTTAATATTTAGGAAAATTAAAACACAAACATTTCAAGCCCTCTTCCAGAATGGTATAGTACAAAAATTATAGGCTTTTAAAAAAAGGTAATTTACTTAACACATTATTGCATTGCTTCAAGGAGTGTATTTTGCACTCTAGCGACCACAATTAACATTCGATTTAAATTCGATTTAGTAATGATATTATTTTGTATATACTGATTGGCAAGTTGGTTAGGGGAGATGGTTCGGGACGCTACTATAATCTTTTTTGGGATATAAAGTCCAAAATTAGGAATTTTTGGGCCTAAAGTGAGCAATTTAAGCCCCCTGATGCTGAAACTCCCTCCCTCAAGCCAGAATGCTGCGTGCGTACTCGTTTAGTAACATCTCATTGAACGAAGATAAACAATGGCATCCAAGGTGTCAAAAAGTAGTTTTTCTATTTTGTTTGATTTTAATGAAACAGTGTTTCATGTACTTTGATCTAGCATTACTGTACTTAAAAGATAACCAAGAACATTTTGTATTATTTTGTGGATTTGAGTGACATTGGTGTTGTTCTATTACCGAAAAAAAAAATTAACGCCATGTCAAGACTACCCTGTATAGGCAACGGAATTGTTGTGATTCTAGTAAAACGTTTTAGCTGGACTACGTTATCAGTGTACCTTACAAACTTGGACGTAAGTAAATTAATTGTGTTTATGAATAAGAAACATGACAAAAACATAATAAATTCCTTTCACTCCATACTGTGATAAATTATCATAATATGGATGGTCATCCGATTTAAACTTATAATGTGTCTTATCCAACTATTCTCACAAGGATCCAGTGAATTTTTCAAATTCGAACCAAAAAAATTGGTCCTGCCATTGAATTTATAACTAAAAGGAGACTGCTCATGCTCATGAATGTTTTGAAGCCAGAAAGTGGCCACTCGCGAAATTAGTTCGGCACTCGTCACTAGAGATTGCACCAGTAGTGTGATTTTACGCTTGAGATTTACCTGCCTGAAGTGGGGTATTTTTGCTTCTACCGGGCTAAAATATGGTAAAGGGTTAAAAAAAGGGATTTTAATTTGAAAACGTCAAAACTAGAAGTGCAAAAGAGAGGATAAAAAGGTATTTTTAATTTCCTTAGTTCCAAGATTCTCTACCAGAATGTGCTGATTTTTGTAACGTATGATCACATTTACTGGTTTCAAAATTTAGCATTGTTGGACTATATATATTTTCTTTCTTTATAAACAATGGTTCTGTATAAAAAGCCCACAAGGAGTGACTGACCAGCGAGGAAGACCACAGAACTGGATGAAAAAATCGCTTAGCTCAAACGCAAATTAAGTCTCGCAGTCATGTAACGGGAGCGAGGTAACACAATCAGAACTTTCCGTCGTTTCACGGTAGGAATGGATATTAAAGTAGTAGCGGTAAAGGAAGAATGGGGACTCGCTATCGGGACGGTCATCTGAGCAAGATTGCGGCTCGGGGCGGTTTAAAAACAGGACAGGATTAGGAAAATTGAATCGAGTGACACGGGCCAATCAGCGGGTACAAAGGCAGCAATTAGGCGCGCTACAAGCTCCCGACCGTAATTGGTAGGAGACGCCACGCGTTGTTTTCGCCAGATTTTAAAAATTCATCAGCCCACTATTTGGCTAAATTACGATGCGCCGCAGTAGCAGCAATTTCCTCCCTTGAATATATATTGTATGTAATGCTCGCTTGTTTCCTGGATATTTATAAGTGTATTGAAAACCCCGATGCTGTAAAGCTCCAGTTAAATTTTTTTTATACATTACTTGACAATTTTTTTTATATAATTACTGAAATATAATACATAATCAAGTTTTCAAGACTACATTTTACCTATTTTAGGCCCTTTGAATTCAAATCGTGACACAATGCATAAAGTTTTTTTTTAATGACTCTACTGCATGAAGGGCTTAATGCTAAACATATAGCCTTTACAACTAATTAGTAACGTAATCATTTTATACTTACTGGTTTGAGCTCACAGGACAACCTCCAAAAAATAAAAGAGAAACATTCAAGGAGATAACGAAACATGCAAACTTACAGTCACTCTTGGGAGCGGGGGGTTTCCTTGTGGCCCAGTTGGTGCGGATACTCCGACTGCCCAGCCACTGGCCGTTCATCGCTGTGATGGCACTCTCCGCCTCCTAAAAAGGAACAACAGTTGAGTGTATGTACGAACTTAAGTCACTCTTGGGAGCGGGGGGTTTCCTTGTGGCCCAGTTGGTGCGGCTACTCCGACTGCCCAGCCACTGGCCGTTTATCGCTGTGATGGCACTCTCCGCCTCCTAAACAAGGAACAACAATTGAGTGTATGTACAAACTTAAGTCACTCTTGGGAACGGGGGGTTTCCTTGTGGCCCAGTTGGTGCGGCTACTCCGACTGCCCAGCCACTGGCCGTTCATCGCTGTGATGGCACTCTCCGCCTCCTAAACAAGGAACAACAGTTCAGTGTATGTACAAACTTAAGTCACTCTTGGGAACGGGGGGTTTCCTTGTGGCCCAGTTGATGCGGCTACTCCGACTGCCCAGCCACTGGCCGTTCATCGCTGTGATGGCACTCTCCGCCTCCTAAACAAGGAACAACAGTTGAGTGTATGTAAAAACTTAAGTCACTCTTGGGAGCGGGGGGTTTCCTTGTGGCCCAGTTGGTGCGGATACTCCGACTGCCCAGCCACTGGCCGTTCATCGCTGTGATGGCACTCTCCGCCTCCTAAACAAGGAACAACAGTTGAGTGTATGTACAAACTTAAGTCACTCTTGGGAGCGGGGGGTTTCCTTGTGGCCCAGTTGGTGCGGATACTCCGACTGCCCAGCCACTGGCCGTTCATCGCTGTGATGGCACTCTCCGCTTCCTAAACAAGGAACAACAGTTGAGTGTATGTACAAACTTAAGTCACTCTTGGGAGCGGGGGGTTTCCTTGTGGCCCAGTTGGTGCGGCTACTCCGACTGCCCAGCCACTGGCCGTTCATCGCTGTGATGGCACTCTCCGCCTCCTAAACAAGGAACAACAGTTGAGTGTATGTACAAACTGAAGTCACTCTTGGGAGCGGGGGGTTTCCTTGTGACCCAGTTGGTGCGGATACTCCGACTGCCCAGCCACTGGCCGTTTATCGCTGTGATGGCACTCTCCGCCTCCTAAACAAGGAACAACAGTTGAGTGTATGTACAAACTTAAGTCACTCTTGGGAGCGGGGGGTTTCCTTGTGACCCAGTTGGTGCGGATACTCCGTCTGCCCAGCCACTGGCCGTTCATCGCTGTGATGGCACTCTCCGCCTCCTAAACAAGGAACAACAGTTGAGTGTATTTACAAACTGAAGTCACTCTTGGGAGCGGGGGGTTTCCTTGTGACCCAGTTGGTGCGGATACTCCGACTGCCCAGCCACTGGCCGTTCATCGCTGTGATGGCACTCTCCGCCTTCTAAACAATAACCGTAGAGTGTATGTGCAAACGCTAGGCTGCGTTCTTCAATTGATCACTGCTGTTCGTAATTTGACGTTGATTACTATTATAGGCAGAGCTGTTCGTATTAGTCAAGTAGGAGCAGATACTCAGTGGTGACAGAGTAAAACAAGCATAAGAAGATTCAGTAACATCAAAATTTATAAATATTTAAAATGTATCATTCAAAAAATCAACTTTTATGACAAACCATCTTAAAAAATCATATATTAGTAATCAAGGCCAATTAATGATATATGCCCACTCTTAATTACTTATACACTCCCTTTTCCTTAACGAAAAATAAGCGTGTATAGCCTATATATATGCAATCACTTTAGATAAAATTATTTATACCTTTACAAAGATCAGGAACCATTTACTTAATCGTAGTACGGTGATAGTACTCAATAAACAAACAAATAATCCAGAAAAATATTTAAATACTTACTTCCCTTTTTATAACGAAAACAAATCCTAAAGCTCTATTTGTAGTCACTTCATATACTATGATTACCACTACAAAGAACAGTAATACTTAATTATACCAATATGATAGTAGACTATTCATTGAAAAAATCACTTATTCAGAATATAGCAGGGATAAAATAAACATTTGGTATTAAACCATCCAGAGTACTTAAGGTTTTGTTTGATCCCAATTATGGAAAGTAACTTATTAGAATTAAAGTTTATTTACATTCATTAATTGTACGTATGTTACCTTTTAAATGAGGGCAAATTTAATGGGATACTAAAATACTAAATAATAATCTTTTATGAAGCTTTTAGTGAAAAAATAATTTAAAACATCTCATAAGGCCTTACATTTTGGTTCATCGATGCTCTATTCTTATTATTCAAACCCATAAAATTAACGAGTAGGCCCTACTAAAAATGAACTTTTATTCAACGAACTATGAAAAAATTACACAATAGTACAACAATTCTATTATTTTGTACAAAATACCAGTAAGTTACTAATTAATCTTTACAGGTAACCTCAGTTGTAAACGTTTTAGGAACTCAGTTTGATTAAACATGAGTATTTTAAAACATTAAATATCATCGCCAAGTACTTGATATACAACAGTAAACAGATAATATTATAGTTAGATATGTTTGTCAAGAAATATGTCGAGTTTAAGGAAGCGGATTGACAAAAGATATTTATTGGTTACAAATATAGTTTGGTCAGGACATTTGGGGGTCCCATTACGATTATTTTTGTTGAAAGTAATTTGGGATGATTTATGGTTAAAGACGTCGGAAGGTTAACTAATTTGACGTTGGCATGCAAAGAGCTTTATTTTTTCAGTCTTTAATTGATCACTGCTGTTCTTTTAAATTTTCCTAATTACATCCCTACTGGTTCCTTTTTATAGTTTTTAACTTCACCCGTCATATTAATTTTTTTGGTAAAAACCGAACGTATTTGTTGTTAACCATATTGTATACTCCATTTAGTGATAGAAGTAGAATATACATTTAAAATGATACCTTGTATTTATATTTAAGATAAGAAATAAAAAAAATTAAGAAATTAATTGTAAGATTTTAAGGTATACTTAGTTGATGAGGTAGGTCAGAGTTGGATTGCTGCCCTCGAAAGTCAGTCATGGTGACGTGTAATTGTTGATACTATCTAATAGATTTGACTTTTTTGTTCTCTTCAAAATCCTCTTATTAACTAACACCACATGCGGTACCTACTGTCTTTAGTTCGTTGTATAAATCTAACAGCGCAGAAGATTAATTTTTTTACACCATAATTTTAATTTAAAATATGGTCAAAAATGGTTTTTCTCTCATGAAAGATTACTTGTCTTCAACGAGAAAAATGGTGAAATGGTAAATGAATCCCCAAACACGATGAAAACTGTCAGCTTAAAGGCGTATTGAAAATTGAGCAGTTCATCAATAACAGCAATGGCCTTTTTATGCAGCAGGTATAAAATGCTAGTCAGCAGGGAGGTCCTTTGCCTAACATATGTAGATAACACTCATAATCCAAACGAGAAATTTCTCAGATTTTATAAAATGAGGATTCATGCTTACCCAAAATACACCCTCGTCGTAATATTATCACCAAGATTTATTTACAAACCAATTAGACTTCGAATAATATTGGTAATGTTTATGTTTTCGGAACGAGCTTTTTAACTTTATACCTAATGCAAGACTATAAATTGCTTAATGCATTGCATAGTAAGGACAAGAAAAAAGAAAAATCACAAACTCAATTAGAAACATTAGGTTGAAATGAATGCGGTCCATGATAGAGGCACAAGTGGAATTAACGGGGACGTGAAGCGATAGGCTAATTGTGCAAGCACAACACGGAGGCTCTAATGTGGGACCCCCAACCTCCCCCACACACGCGCGTAATCTCGCCAACGAAAAACACTGAATTGTAAAACCGGGACTTAAACCTCGGCCCTAACATGTCTACACCAGTGTAACAGACAAAATAAAAAAAAGTTCATGCCCTGGTTTTGTAAATAAGGACAATCGTAAGCACAAATAGTCAAACAGTTAAGTCATTTTTTCCCATAAACTATTCAAGCCCAAAAGTGCCAAGTGCTGGGTTTTACTTTAACGCTAATAACTAAGTTCATATGAAAGAGGATGTACAAGTAAACATATGTGTATAATGAGAACGCATCTTCAAGATAATTTTCATGGTCTATTTATATCTAAAATCAATAGAAAAATAATTTATTTTTTATTTATTGTTGCTCGTTTTAAAATATTGATTTTCGTTGAAATAATTCTTTCAACACAATTTTTTTGTATTTTAGAGGGTAACTAAGGTGTTATCAATTATTAAGGTATGGTGTGGTTTTCAAACCAATTTAGAATTTTTAACCATTGTTATAATTGCCCTTTTTCACAATCCAAAATAATTAACTTTGATCGTCTAAATATTTCACTTTGAGTTTGTCCCAAAATAAAACAAAGATTGCTGTTTAACGTAATTAATTTTTTTTTAATTACAAAATGTTACATTTTCAACCAAATTTAAGATATTTTAGAGCTATTTAAGCCAACTTATTGTAAACAAACATTCTCGTTTAATAATGCATAGAAGTAAAAAATTAAACATGTTAAAAACACAGTCGGCCACTAGCAGTTAATCCCGATAAATGCTCAGTAGTGGTGAAGCAAAGAGCGATTGAACACAAATCCACGATTGGGCAGCAGGGGATGTAATCCCGGGAACATAGGATAAAATCCTGGGAACAGAGAACGAGTGGGGGCTTGATGGAACCGTGTATCCAAATGTCCCGCGCAGTTTTATTGGTTACTATTACAGCAATGGAGACAAATTGTATTTAATGCCAAATACAACAAGGCACTATCTAACTTTTTACTTTCTTGTAAACAGGGAGATTTATAGAAATCTCAGATTTTAATAACAACGGAAAGATAAGTACGGAATGCCACATCAAAACCTATTCATGCAATCGGTGAACTAAAACATAATAATTGAAATTTGCTTGGAATCAACAGTTGTTAATGACAGTGACAAATTGAGTATCGCCATTTTTTAAAGAAGGATACTTTTAAACAATTATCACTCAAACAACGTTAAATACTGATATGGATCAATAACCAAAGCGTGATTAACAATAAACAAACTCACTGGGGTTACATGTTAAACACATTCCCTGCCTAATAACCTTTGTTTTTCATTTGATTGCACATGTAATTAGTGTAATCGCATTAATTCGTTTGTGTAATGCCGTTCCTGTTCTGAATATGCGCGTAAAGAATCAATAAGCCGCAACAATTCGCTACTTTTTACCTGATTATTGATTCATAAATTTTCAAGTGAGACAGCAGGATTAAAACAGTTCAAACTACGTTTGGATTTATAGAGTTGCCTTTGAATGTGATGTCTAAAAGAGAAGCAGTTATTAATGTACTTTGTTCATGGTATTTTTAATTAATGAACCTGTTGAGCCTATTGTATGATTGGCATTACAAAAAATCATATTGCCTCAATTCACACTGTTTGAGATTAATTCTACTATCCGACTTGGTTAAATTTTAGTTGGTAACAAATAAGATAAAAAACTGGACCAACAAAGTTATGTTTAAATACCTTAAGTTTACAGTGCCGCAAGTAATCCAAGTTTCAATTAAGATTTCATCCTATTATGAATAAATAAATAAAGATAACTGATAACGGCTACTATACAGGGTGTTTTTAACGCAACCCAAAAATTTATTTTATCAGTGAAGGATTATTCCCCCCACGTTCCCCGGATTTGACCCCACTATGTCATTGTCTCTGGGAATAAATAAAAATTAAGGCCTACGAAAAAATCACCGGATATTTAGCACCTCAAAACAAAACATAACAAATCTTATACAATAAATTCAAAGAGGTACTTCGCAAAACGTGTTCAGGAATTTGATGGTGAGAGCACAAGTTTGTTTAAATGTCAAAGACGGATTGTTTAAACACGTAATGTAAGCTAAGTGTGATCAAACTTAAAAAATGGTTACAAAAAATGTAAAGATTAACAAAAAAATACTCATTTAATATTTATAAGTGCATTATTCAATCTTAAAAATGAATCACGTTAAAAAAAAACACCCTGTATAACTTAAATATGTAAAATTAAAATGATTACTTTTTTTGAATATTGTTTTCATTGACGCGTTTCGACTAGAATAGTAATGATCACAGTGCAACGTTTTGAACATAGCCTTCTATAAAAATGTTATAATGCTAAGCACAGTCAACTGTTTAATATTCTATAAAGCTCAAATTGGTTTCTTATTTATGTTTAAAATTCAACCAAATATGGAACTTTTGTCTGGTATTGGCATTGCGTGTAAAACATTATCTTTATCTCTTTTTATAACTCTTATAAATGTGGGGCTCTTCTTTGATGTTAATTTCGTTTCCTTTTTGTACCAGGTCAAGGAATGAACATAATATAATATTCCTAGTTTTTGTATTTGTGATAAATTCTTAGAACTTGGTCGGTAAAAAGTAGACTTTTGTGAGTTTCGCTGCTCGACTAAATTCTGCCAACAAAAACAAGGATTGTCCATAGCCTCACTTTTGTCAGTTCTCTTAGCAAAATATGCCTTTACATCACATTGATCAACCAAAATATTAAACATTGATCAACCAAAATATTAAACTCAACAAATCCTCTAAAAATTAAAATTATTTACCGGTTTAGGTACATTATTTGCTTATAAAAAATACGAACAAATTTTAGATGAACTATTACGTACTTATATACTGTTTCCAACTCCATAACATTTATAATGGAAGAACGAAAATCTGAAAATAATTTTTTGGATATAACGATAAAAACCGAAAATCACTGACATACAATTAAAATTGTCAGAAAACCTACACAAATTAACCGAAGAACTCCAGCGAGTTCTAACTATCAACGGCAATACAAGATGAATACTTGTCATAGTCTTACTATCAGAATGAGTAATATCCCTAAAAAAATCAACAATAAAAAGAAACAATACAAATGCTAGGAAAAGTCAATGGGTATAAAACAAAGTAAGTACGCAACATGCTAGGAAACAGAATTGAGAAAAAACGATAACCATAGCAACTGAAATTTGAACAAATCAAAAAACGATTATTTTTGTCTACCATACAGCACAAAAATCATCAGAAAAACGTTTGAGAAATCAAATAATAAGATAGCACTTGTAACAAGGATCAATGCCTTTGATAAAATCAATCATTTTTCAGAAATAATCGACAGCACAAAACAATATTGTAATTTTTTGGGACATTTACAAAATCAAGGGTAGCGATTGCACAAAATTACACCAAGATAGAATAGTAAACAGTCGACTGTTATTTCGTTTTTAAAATTGTATTTTTATTTAGTCGATAGAGGGCTATGAGTAAAATTTAGCTCTTTAATCATGAATATTACAGTCTAAACGTGTCAGTAAAATAATTTTTAGGGGGAACTTTTGTTAATTTTGAACATTCACGTATAAATGATAAATAAAGTTCTTATAAATCCTTCGTCAGGCATTTTTTAACAACGACCTCGAATTGTGCCAACCAAATTTCCGTGGGTCGCGGGGACGGTGACCGCGCAATTCATCCCCAGCAGGAAGGGCTGTGAGTCGTGGCGGGGAGGGCCGTCGATTTATGTGCGCCACCACAGTCCGATAGGTCGCACTATTTGAACACGCATCACCAGCCACAGACAGAACTGACTGCTACTGTAAATTATGATCATACTTGTTCAACCTGTTTACATCCTATTCTCACTTGTTTATAACATTTGTTTCTATTTATTTATTAGAAAAATCTTTACTCTTATAAATTCATTGATACACTGCTGTTGTTGACAATGAGCTAAGTCGTTATGTTATTCTTCTAATACTATGTATCTGAAGGTTTGTGAGTTAATTGGTTTTGGGGCTCCATTACGCCTAAACTATTAAACCGATCGGTTTGATGTTTGGTAGGAAGATAGATAACACCGTCGATTATCATAATCTTCCTCCTATTGATAATATTCCTGTTCTTAAAGTACTTTCGGACCATCCCTTGAAGGTTTTTGAAGCTCCTATCTCAATAAAATTAACAGGGATTTTTGTTTTGTTTATTTGACGACCATCGTTACCTATCTAACCCTCGAGCAGAGCGGAAATAGTAGCGATTGATCAATTCGTCTTCATAGCTGACATATAATACATGTTTAGGGGTTTACCTACTGAAAAGAAATTGTGCAGAGTTGTAATTAAAATGAACTGAATAATATTGTTTTTTTCTACCATTCGAGATATGTCTATTGAAATGAATGACCATACAGTCCTCAACATATGTTGACTTGTAGTAAACAATAGCATCATCCAAATTATTTCAATCAAAAAAGAGTTAACGAAGTTCAGACTCAGTCTAACCAAGTATTTATGAATATTTTATTGAAGGGGTAAAAACTCCAAAAATAAATTGCTCCCGTTAAATATTTAATATCAAACATCGTAAAATAAATAATATTATTTGTTGTTTTCAAGAGCCGTCATCATATGAAAGAATGTTCGATTGGTTTGTCGTAAATTCTCTATAAAATTACTTGTTTAGTTGTCTGTTGTGTTGTTTTATTATATAAATTAACATTATAAGTATAAAGCAAGGGTTTAGTTGTTTTTTGATCAACATGCGGTTTAACTAAACGGAGTAAAGAAGTAGCATTTTGAGGTAATTTGCTTTAGCATAAGTTTTTGGCTTGTGATTTTCAGCATTGACTTGTTGTTAATACTCTCAGATCCCTATTAACACTCAAGTTCCCTCGTGAACGTCCCAATATTCAATAATAATCAATTTAGTCAATATGTTTATTGCTTTTTGTTATTTATTTAATTTTATTGAAATGTACAGGTAATGTAATTTCACACTACAAATTTGATTACACTTTTAATATTTTTGTTCGTAAATACACTAACAAAAAACTAAAAAATTAAAATTTTGTTCTACCGAGAGTTGTTTTAATATTTTGTGATTTTGAACCCGTTTTAGCGAATTTCTGATGAAATAGTGAGTTATTGTATCACCTCCACGGTGGCTATGAGGCTTTCGACCAAGATGACTTTCGTTTTCGGGTTTCCAAAAAAAAAACACCATCAAATTAAAACGTAAGATGTAAATAAATAAATAAATAAATCAATATCATTATATAAAGATTAACTGAGTACCTTTTTACAACTGTTTTTATTGGGCTCAATAAATGGGTACTCAGTTCATCTTTATATTTTTAATAGTACAAGTAGCCCTTCATTGTGAAAATTGTAATATATATATATATATATATATATATATATATATATATATACATATATATTCAAATTATCACAATCAAGTGCTACTTTTATTATTAAAAATATGAAGATTAACTGAGTACCCTTTTATTGAGCTCAATAAAAATATTTAAAAAAGGGTACTCAGTTAATCTTTATATTTTTAATATATATATATATATATAGAATAAATTTAGTCAGACATGTCAGCGTGAAGCACGGCGTGAGTACTCGATATGAACTTTGTACGTAAATCTTATAAACAGAAACAAAAGGTTAAAAGCTATATTTACACTCTTGTGTAACATTGGTATTCTTGAACCCAAATTCGTTCTAACGCATTGTAATTTTACATCAATTTATTAAAAAATAGAGAATTTTCAAAAACAGAAGGATATGTCCGGTTGGCAGAACAGAAAATAGAGGCATTACTTTGGGGCCAAGAGGTTTGTATTCACGAAATACTCCCCTTAAAGATGATTATCTACATGACATAGTTACTGTCTACAACAGGCTGACATGCGACGAGATTCTTTGCTTCGTCATTATAGAATTGTTTCTCTTGCCATTAAATTAATTTTTCCATTATACAAATTTAACTGATGCTACGATGTAAATTCTCATATAATTATGAATTTAACAACGTTCTTTTACGTTCTGCTACAACAAATACTCTAGGCATATGCTGAAACACTATATATATTACTATACATAAACATATATGTTTTTTTAAGTTCCTTAAATATTGGAAAATGGCTTTCATTCCTCATCAAAATAAAATCAATTACATTTTCCTCACTATACAAAATATAGTACTAATTACATAATTAATAATTGGAATAAATAGTTAACAATTTAAAATACTTAAAATACATGTAAATACAAATATATATAATAATTAAAAAAGCTTTTTAAAAATTTTACTAATTTACCTTAAAAATTTCAGTCAAAATAAAAAGCAACTGTCCAACACAAAGAGCATGCTATCCTGATACTGTAGAATATAGCAAACAAATGGGCTAAGATAGTGACCAATGGGCATTAAATCAATGAATAAAGGTACTAAATTTCTTGCATTTTAAAGCTGAAGTAAATTATCGATACAAACTTTTTATATTCTTGGATTTGCTCCCCCTTTACCCCACTTAAAACGAACCAATCTAGCTGGTTTACGAACTATCCGAAATAACCTAAGGTCCCTGTTTCACTATGTGGCTAAACCTTTTTCGAACGCCAATGGCGGTGGCTAAACCACTTCGCCACATCACCTACTAGTTATTAAATGGGGGTGGCTTATTCAGAAGAGTGGCCGAACCATCCGGCCTCCTTCAGTATGTTGAATTATATGGAGGTGGTTGATCTGCGACTTCGCTCAGCCCCCAAGTGTAATAGGGGGCTTACTTTACAAGCATCTGTATACCAAAATAGGGCCGGAAATGTTTTACAAGAGTTTTCATACTAACAGACAATGAAAAAACTATGTTTCTATTTCCCATATAAGCCCATGTCAAGTTTTGGAAGACATCACGATTTCTAGAGTTCAAAGTTTCCACAATAAACAGATTCATATTTCCAAAATGCACACAGAAATCTTTCAAAAAATTAAAAATATAACATTTTTGCCAAGGTTACATCAAACTGATACTGTTTAATACTTCTGTTAAAACGACGATAATAGTTTCATCCAGAAGATATTCACTGAAAATGCCTCCTTTGTGTGGATAAAACTCTATTACGATTACACAAAAAAACTAAAGCCAAACTTGTTTTGTTAAAGTCCAAAGGCTAACTGTTAAAATTTGTTATTCGATTTTTAGTATCCAATTTACTATATGCATTTTAAATCCTTATCATAAACTTTTTTTTATGATACGGTTTCTTATGATCCCCTTAAGTGGATGTGCCTATACAGTCAATGCACCGATGATGTTTAGTTTAATTCAGTTCCCTTTGGAGCAAGTGTAATTGGCTCGTTTTACGCGGCGGTTGGCCCAAGTCCCTCACAAAAGAATTAATATGCCACAATCAATGATCGTTATTGCCGTTTCAGCCTTCAACAGCTGATGGAATACGAATGTTACACTTTTTTAGGGACGTTACTTAAATTTTATACTCACAAGTTCTCTTATAGGAAACGATTCAAATCAATTAATTTTTTTTCACATTAAAAAGTAAAATAACCAAATAATATCTTAATTAAACAGTCAAACCTAAAATTAATCTTTACTTTTACTTAGTCATTTACAAACAATTCTTCTTGCATCAAGTACTCCCTCAGTGTTTTATTGAAAAAAAGGTCTCAATTCATTGTTTTTATCTCTTTAGGAACAGTTTAAAATTGTCTTTCAGTAAGAGAGGCTTTCTTTTCAAACTATTCTCAATTAAGTTTTGGGAAAACTATGAAAATCTTGGCTATTTTTCAAACTATTGATATTACATTAAAAATGTATTATACACTCTAATACGTAAAGGCTGTAAATTGTCTATGTAAATCTCAACAAAACAGGCTCTTACGGAAACACCAATTTTAAATTTTACAATATTCTCATAGCTTTTATTGTTGTTAATATTTACTTTAAATACATTTGAAATCCCTCCACATACTCTTAAACGATATGTAATAAGTCATTTGAAAGATCCAAATAAAATGCTAAATGGACAGCTTAAGATCAAAAATCCAATTGTTGAAAAAATATTGTTAATAAAATAATGATTCAAAAGTTGAAAACAACTGAACCACAAAAAACTCCCAAAAACCATATGTCACATTTCAGCTGAAGAAAATTATTATCATTTATTTAGAAGGTTATGTAGGTAGTGTACTAGACTTTGAAAATGGCCTTAGTGCTGAAACTAGTCAGTCAATTAAAGAAATTTTAAGGGTACTTTGTTTTTATTTAAATTTTACTTTATATATTTATGTGTATATATATATATATTAGATGGATAATTAAAACCATGAGTACCCTTTTTTAATTTTTAATAATTTAATTTAGTTAAATTTAAATTAATAATTAAACTAAAGAAGAATATATAAATATACCACTTGCTCCACCAAAAGAAAGAAATGCCACATGTTCAAATTATCATGTGATTGTGTATTTTCTATTTTGTTGGACACTATAATATTAGGTTAAGAGTAAGAGTACACTTTGAAAATGACTTAAAAGTCAAAACACGTGTCTTGAAAAAAAGGTACTCATGGTTTTAATCATCCATCTAATCATAATAGTAAACCTAATTAGTGAACACAATAAATCTATATATATGTATGTGTGTGTGTGTGTGTGTGTGTGTGTGTGTGTGTGTGTGTCTTTAAGCACGATAAATCGCGTAGAAATGGTCCAACCTGAATGAAATTTGGCACAGAAATGTAAAGTAGTAATTATTCGGACGAGTTCGATAAACAGCCTGATCGGACCATTGGAAGGGGGGGTAAGGGGGTAAACCCCTAAAAAATGGGGTTTTTGGATTTTTTTATATCGAAAAATTCAAATAAGGTAATTTTGGTTTACACAATTGAATTCAGCTTAAAAACCAATAATTTAGTATTTTGAATTGTTGCTCTATGACCATTGGTAACTGAGATATCGCTAGTGGTAAACACAGTACGTTGTCCGATTACTTCCTTATAGGAAGTAAGTAAAATTCTATATATCGCTTATTTCCCAACATATCTTAATAAAACTTGGTAAATGACCTCTTCTAGTTCAGATCTACTAAATATTAAATTAAAAACCACCAGTTTTAACACACCTCTTGCAGCAACCTGCATACTCATTCCCCATGTTATTCTTTTGGAGCTTGACAAAAACATGTCAGATCCTGCTAAGTTTGGTTGAAATATATTCTTTTGCATTTGAAATTCGCTGAGTATGCAGGTCTCCACAACGGGGGTATTTTACAAGTTAATGTATTTTGATTAAAAAATCCTAAAACCCGGTTCGAATTCCCTTTTTTTTTGTAATCACCCAAATATCAATAACTTTATCAAGTGTGATTCAGTGTACATTTTATGACAGTTTTAAACATTAAGTTATTATTAAATAAATTTAAATAATTTTACATGCAGTTAAAATTATTATCAATCTAGTTAATTTGAAATAGGAAGCTATGAACTTAAGGAAATAAAAATAAACTGCTAGGGAAAAATACATTTTAACCTTAGGTGTAAAAGCACTATGGAGAGGTTTGCGTCTTAGCAAAGCTTAAAGTTTAAAGAAGAAACGGAAAGTTAAATAACAATTTAAGGGAAGAAACAAGAAGTCGAGTTGTTCCGCTCGTAATGCTGTTGAAATTTTAATTAACACACACCTCAAGAACAACAGGATAGGGGAGAAAAGTTTCGGTGGGGAGGATACAGTTTTATTAATACTTCGAGGGTATATGATAGAAAGGGATCGTATAACAATACGACCCGGGATACGATCGCGCCCGCCACGGTTGCTGGGAAGAAAAAACAATTTCACGGATGGTGAAGATCGGTGGGGCAGCACTGACGTGGGACACGGGACATGGGTCATGGGACTCGGCGCAGGTGACTTGGGACTGGCACGTCCCCGGCCAATCAATTATACCGAACACTCACATAGGAGTATTATTAGCTGTTGGTGGCAATAAAAGCAAATCACTTTCTTCAATATTAGAACGAATATAATGCCATTTATTCCATTAACATATTTCCTTAGAGAAAGGCCCTTCTAGTTAGACAAAAACAATGTTTGGTAGTTGGAGGAAACATCTTTTGAGTCAACAAACCAATGAAATCGAGTGTCAATTTCTTCTGTAACGGTCATTGAAACGGAGCTACCGAATATTAAATGGAAGCAATACTGATTGTCACTCTGAATGACTGCCAATCTCGTTTAGTTGTAACCAAATATTGTATTAAATAGTTGATTATGGACAACATTTAGGAGTATATCAGCAAAAGTTTGATTTTAAAGAGATGATAGGAAATTGTTTAGTGTAGGCCTTCCTTGTAGCAATATGTTTAGGCATATGAAATGAATGCAAATTGTAGAAACCTGGGACCAATAATCGAATTTTGAGGTTTAGGGGTCATCAAAACTGAGTTGCCATCAGGTAGGGTAGCTTTGTTGTAAATCAATATACCTCTCTCACTCCGCCGCCGCCGGTATAGCAGTATAGCGCCGCGTAAACCCTCGACGTCCCGACCCGGGCTTTGTCTCATTTTACAGAAACTGCCGCCAAATACGACTTCTCTTTTCACCTGACTTCTGAGGGATGTATTATGTTTTTATGGATGCTCTAAAGAAAATGGAAGACCTATCCGTGGCATTTACTGTTCCAGAAACACATACTTTATAAATAAATAAATAAATAAAAATAAATAAATGGTTAAAAAAATATATATATCCAAATAGTTTATAGAAAAATTCAATAATAATGTCAATTAAAACGAGAAAAATTAAATATATAACTGTTAAACTGAGATTAAAATGATCAAATTTTATAATTGTTAGTGGACTGTATAAATATAGTTTTTATTTGTTTTTTATACAAACAAAATTATACCAAACGATAACATTTTAATTAAAACTTTATATAGTCTGTAAAATAAAGCAACAGATGTTGATTACGTGTTTTGCACATTTTGTCCGATTCAGAAAGTTGAACTTCAAAATAATTCTGCTTTGCCATGAGTACGTAAAGGGCACAGTTTTAACACACACCGTTTTACAAGTCCGTCTTTTGTTTTTAATGTATTAGGACCACATAGCTGTCTTTTCCGGAGTGCAATGCTGTCACTCGTCCATGTTTCTAAGTGCAAGGAGGTAAATTCATGTGTTCGATCTTCATTATGTCATCAATCTTTATGTTAGACCTTTTTGTATTCCACTTACTCATTTTCTGAAATTGGTTAAACTATTCCATGCTCCATCTGTTTCAGAAATGCTGCGACAATTTTAAAACAGGCTGAAAGTCTATTAATTTTCAAATTTGTTAGATTAGGTTCTCGTGTACTGGTGAATGAAATTCCAATTAGGAAATGAGCTCGTGTTGAGCCAATCAGGTCATTTGGATAATATACAAGGCGAGATTTCTTAGCCGTCCACAACAGACTGTAGACGAACGACTTGACATACAAGGAGAAACAAAACTTTTCCCTACTAACTCGTACCCAAGATTAAACTAAAGTTTTTTAAACATTTTAAAAATACAGAATATTACAAAAACCGGGGGTCATGGGTTCAAATATATTATCATTTTAAAGCTCTAAACAAGATAAATAAGTTGGTGAAAACAAAACTCATATCTTTATTCTTTTCAAAATGGCGACCGCTTTTGTGAAAAATATATCTATTTATGGAATACCCTACCCTACAAGACCTTTCAAATGGTTGTAATGCATTATTGTCTTATTGGTGATATAAGACATATGTTGCCATTTACAATTTTAGATTTTTAAGGCTAACATTGTTTTGAAAAAGTTTTGAAATTTTTTAATGTTGGTATGTTGTGTATCAAACTAAAGATTAGCTTACAAAGATTTAGATTTTTCAAGCAGAATAAAAAAATGTTTAGTGGTTCACAAGATACAGGGTGTTCCGTAAATACCAATACTTTCCACAAATTCGGCCGCCTTTTTAAAGTAATTAAAATAAGTGATTTTGGTTACAGCATCATATTATCTGTCTTGTTTAGAAATTTGAAATTACGTATAATATGGCAAATTCTTACATTTTAAAACTGTGAGATTTCAATCCATGACCCGTGGTTTTTGGAATAACCTGTATTTTAAAATTTTTAAAAACATGTTTACGCTGTTCCTTGGGAATGAGTTAGTCGGGGAGAATATATTTTCGTCTTTTTATATCAAGCCGTTCGTCTACAGTCTGTTGTGGACGGCGTAGAAGACTGGACTTGTATATAAATATACATATACAAGGTAGGGAAAAGTCTGGAATATTTTTGATATCTCTTTAAATACTTTTCAAAATGAAATTAAACTTTACAATTGTGTATATTATATAATAACAAACATTTTGATACGAATAACCGACAATTTGCTTGCCATGGGGACGATCTTCGATGGAAGCCTTCCACCAAAGGCCGTCCCCAAGGAACGCGAATATATTAAAAATGACGAAAAATTGTTGTTTTTAATGAAGTATACATAAATTCGAAATTTAGTTATATTATGCACTCTAATTTTGGAGTTATTCCCAATATTGTAGAGTTTACCGCACATTTCAACAGTAAAATATTAAAATCTTTGAGGAGCTTTAGCTTCAGTTTGGATCATCATAATGCAAATAGGGCGGTGGCGTTGTATTCCATTGGTTTTGACCTTTAAAATGAGGTACATTACGGGAAATGCTTACATTAATGAAATTGAAGACTTCAATCACACACCGACCCCTGCACATGCAAACTGTATGTTTTTTATATCAAAGCATTTTACAAAGGCGTTTCTAATCAAATGCGTTATTCATTATTAGCAAGAACCATTAGTGGAAGCTAATCATTCGACTATTACAGGAGACAAGACCTAAAGACCTAAAATGTATAACCTTAAAATATAGCCAGTAATTATTTTATCATATACAGTTTACAGTTAATTATTTACAATAGACAGCATCTGTATTATTATTCTAATTGCCTACTTACCAACTTCTTAAGCCAAATTAGTAAATTAATTTTACTACCAGCCATAATCAGACACTGGGGATTTCAAATCTACAAAGCATTACATTCTTGATATAAATAATATCCTCTGATCGTTAATATTTCATGGTTAAATTACACTCTCAATCCTATGCACAATTGTACAAACTGCTATGAACTGTAATCTTCTGAAATTTTTTCGTATGTTTCAGTTTAAATGAAATGTACGAATAGTTTTCAAATAATTGGTCTCATACAGTGTAATGCCTTTTCACTCAAATTTAAACTAATCTCTTTCTGAGGATGTAAAAATTTTGGTCATTCAAAGTTTGTCTTTGTGTTGTTTATTGTAATAACCTAGACTCATCCTGGAGGTCGGTAAGCAGAACAAACGATACACTGTAAAAGTGAAAGAGTTTGTTTACAAGAAAAAAGAGGCACCTGAGTTGACACCTAAAAAGAGTAACTTCAAACTTCTTTAAGTGTGACGTTCAAACCTAGTTGTTCAAACCGTTTCAACCAGTTGTTGTTAAAGATATGAAGTGGTACATAGATAATAACACGGTGGGATAATATTATACATAGATAATAACACGGTACATAGATAATAATAGCTAATAATGAAAATGAGTGTCTCATACCTTAAACTTTATAATGGCTTATATTGATTTGACAAACTGTCTCATAATTTACAATATATTTGCCAAAACGTCTCATATATAAATCATAGCTTATAATTTGTAGTTTGTATCATAACTTATAAAGTCACTTTGTCTCACAGGTTATATTGGCATTAAGAGCTATAACTTAACTTCAAATTCGTTAAGGTATAAGCTATGTGATAAAGTTTGAAATTTCAAGCTATGTTATGATTTCCCCTATGATAGTTTGCTTTTAGACATTATTTTTTAGGAATTCAAAAGTCTCTTGGCTTAAAACGTTTTTGACAAACCGTACTATAACTTATAACGAATTTAGATCAGGAGTTATAGCTCCTAATGCCATTCATTATAAGCTATGATACAAATGGCTATCATAAGTTATGATACGAAATGTACATTGCAAGCTATGCTATTATAAGCTTTGGGTTTCCACAAGCATGCACATGGTAAAAATTACTCTTACTTATGTTAACTGAGAAATTTGTGGCTAAATTAATTTGAATAAATAACATTAGATGTTGGGACATACCCAAGGTATAGGTTATGATTGTTCCATGAGAGTCGGACTATACAGAGTAATAATAATCTAGTCCGTGGCTCAACTGTTCTTGATTAGGTGTACACTTATCACAATCACACATAGCACATCACATCATGCATCACCCGAACAAATTACAGCACAAAACTACATCACACTACAACACCCGCGTTCACCGAACGAGCCTCCCACGACACGTTCAAAGTGTAACGGTCAACAGTACTTAGTGCATTGTGGGAAATTAAAATAGTCGTAAAGTTTACACTAAAAAATAGCCGAATCACAACACACGGTGTAAGGTTCCACAATAAGAGCTTGTAGCACCATGTAGATTGTTACGTAATCAATCGATGAAGAAGTACTAGATAACTATTTTTTGTAGTGAGTAACAATAATCCTTTTTCAGTAACAAAAACATTTACTTTTTAAAGTTTACATTCTCCTTATGAACAATTAACCAACGGTAATATCTACTGAAGAAACATGATAACTAGCAGGTAAATGTTGTAATTTCGAAGCTACAACAAAATTTTGATTTTTGCTATCTATCTTTGAATCATATTATTAATACGTGTTAAACTCGAACGTATTCGAGATGACAGTGTGTCCATCAACTAACAATCCTACTGGTATTGCAGTTTCTGAGGCGAGGACCCAGTTTGATGACGGTCAGAAACATAAACAGTTCCGTTTCTCGGGTCGAAGGACTTACTTAGCGCCCTCAAAGTTACTCTCTGTTTATGACTAATCTTGCTTCTGACAGGTTGAAATAAAAGTTCTTCCCTTCAAGGGTTATAAAGAAATTCCCTATATTTCCTAAATTTTACACTTGTACACCACACATTTATGTTGTACAGAGACAGCTTCTCTCAAAACTGAGTCGTCTAAATCACTCATTATTGATGTAACTATATGCGAGTTTAAAAGCTGTTGACGCATGTCGAGCTCACTTTGCGGTCAAGTATACACATTAGCTAGGCTGCAGTTGTGTAAGTGAATAGAGGGGCGTGCCGCGGCCCGGCTCACGCACACGGCGCTCGATACTCACCACAGCAGTCGCATTCAGAACTGTGCCCCCCGAAAAAAACGCCTGCGTCATTTTGACGTCACAGGCCTGGTAGTACAAATCCTCCTGCGAACTTCCAGGACGGATAGTTTTTTTAATATTTCAATAAACTGACATTTTATGACTAGCTTAACAGTTGTAACACATAAAAATCCCAAAAAACCTGGCACCGGAATTGTACCCTCAGAAATATCCCTCTAAAACGTATCCCAGTGGTCTAATCCTTCAGTTCGAAAATGGAATTGTACACCCATAACTGTATCCCCAGTGTTCCAATGTTTAAGTTCGATACCGGAATTTTGCACCCATCATTGTATCCTAGTGATGAGATCCTTTAGTTCGTCACCACTGTTGTACACCCAGAATTGTATTCTGAGAAAAATCCTTAAGTCCAACACCGGAATTTCACCAACAGAATTGTAATCCCCGCAGTGCTCAAATCCATTTAGAATGGCTATTTAATTTTACCCCCATTTAACTGATATTCTGAGTATTGGTCGACATTTATGGTTGAAATCGATTTTATT
The DNA here is from genome assembly GCA_035578135.1 of Flexamia atlantica. Classification (NCBI taxonomy): domain Eukaryota; kingdom Metazoa; phylum Arthropoda; class Insecta; order Hemiptera; family Cicadellidae; genus Flexamia; species Flexamia atlantica. The sequence continues at coordinate 122,973,883 of JAQJVK010000001.1, forward strand.
TATTAGATAATGTAAATCAACGACTAAACTGAAAGTTATTGCTTTATATTATGCTATAAACTCAATAACTCAATAACTCATTTATTCAACCAAAGTAACAAGATTACATGCATTGGTCATGTCAGATAAGAAAGTTTCTTACAAGGAATAACATACTGTCAATAAAATAACTAAAATAACATAAATTCTTAATATGATATAAAAATAAAAATAAAACGCCAGGTTTTTAATTATCCGGCAGTCAGGAATCCACGGACGCTGTAAAAGCATTTATCAAGGAGGTAGTAAACATGTTATATTACTATTATAACATAAAATATAATTGACAACTAACTAGGCTAATATATCATTTTCTGTAACATTTTAAGAACGTATTGCCCCAGTATTGTTTTGGAATACAGTAATAAATTATGTTTATAATTTGTAATAAAGTGCTATACTCGGTTCCACGATCATCTTTCAGTATGGAATTTCCATATATCTGTGTATTTCATTTGGCATTTCAAGTTGTACTAACCAAATTATGTTAAAATCAGCTGATGATTTTCTAACATGTTGTTATAGGTATTTGTAAACAAATATACCCAGCAAAGGTAATAGAATAGTTGTCTCCCATAGGGCCTGTACTGAAAGGTGAATATGAAATTTAGGATAAAAAGTCATTTAGTTTGTATTTAGATTGAAATTAATAATGGTATCAGTTTTGGTTTTAATCAGTATCTTAAATGGATTGCAAAATTAAAATCATTGTTAAAATCCAGTTCAAAACTATAGGTCACAACACCAGCTTTACATCTGAAAAAATATTTAGTGTCCAATATGGCAGATCCAAGATGGCGACAAAAAATGGCCACCCACTCAAAATTAAATATTTTTTACAACCCAGCAAAGTTGGGGGGTAGTCTAGGACTGATATTTAAAATAAACGGTATCAGGGAACTGACACATACTTTCTCCCTTCAAGTCATTTGAAACAAGAAAACATTTACCTATACAAGAAAGAACACATATATAGTGAAATAAAACAAATTAACAAATAATTATCACACAAATATATACCATATCTTAACAAAATCGGTTAGTAAATTACGGAGATATCGGTTTTTGAATATTTGCCATAAGAATAACATTGGACAACGTACTGCGTTTACCGCCAAACTAAAATATCAATTATCTTTGCAACCAGTTGATGTAGACTAATGATTAAAAATACTAGATTATTTAGTTTTTCAAGCCAAATTTAATGGTTGCAAGTATATTTTCTTTAAAAGTTACATTTTTTGTGAAATTTGAAAAATATGAATTTTTTAACACTTAAACCTTCATAACTTCTGAACCTGAATTTTTACAGACATGCGGGTGCTGTCATTTTGTTTGTCATCGTAACCACTAAAAAACATGAAATTTTTATGAAAATCGTTTGAGCCGTTTTTGAGAAATTTGGCTTTTTGTCATTTTTATGGTTTTTTATGGGGTAAATACCCTTAAAAATCAAAAATTCAAAAAAATGAAAAATACGCCTGGAGATACTACGGCTTTATACATACATGCCATATGTCATGAAAATAGTACCACTGGTGTCGTCTCTAGCTTTGTTTACATCCACACACACACACACACACACACACACACACACACACACACACACACACACACACACACACACACACACACACACACACACACACATATATATATATATTTCTTTTTTTGGAAAAGGAGGCGGGTTCTAAATTGCAAAATTTGTGATATTTTCTTTATAGAGTTACAATCATTGACCATGCCATAACAAACCGTTTGGGGCTAAACCGTACGTTTCCCCCGTACCACATCATAGTTTCAAATTCTAGCCTGAAAATCCGTAGCCTAATCAATGATTTCCAAATATAAAATAAGCTTACGACAAGTAGTTTCTCAATACATCCAATATTATAGTTCATATTTAAAATGCTTCACCTAATTAATATTTATTAATGTGCAAACATTTGGAAAAAATCAATAAAATTATAACATTGCGTTTGTTGGAAATTGTTCCTTGCTAACAGTTCGTGCAATGTAGCGCTACGCTGTAACACTGATCGGAGCTCTGTACCTTCAAAATGACAAGAAACCGGCTGTGTGCTTAAAGATTTATTTACAGCGGGGTTAAGCCCCACTCTCCTCTAATCATGTGTTATGACCTTTAACATATGCAATTCAATTTCGTTATATGTTATAACTACAATTAACAAACTTTACGAGTTTTATCGTAACATTAATATTTTTTCCAATATTATTTGTGCTAAATTATTATACAATCATTTGATACACCTAAAGAGTAGAAAGAACTATAGTTCACTTAACTATAAACTATTAACTTAACTATAACTATAACTATAATTTCAATAGTCATATTTTATATTTTATCACGCATTTGTGCGTGAGTGTGATAACTGTAACACTACTGTTGACACATGAAAATAAAAATTGCAACTGTCAATTACATAAAAGCTTTAACGTTTAAGCTCTAAATCAATAGAATTAAATAAGCAGAGTCGGTGTTATTGAATTTGCAGCGTTACAATATCCGACTGAACTAGACTTAGCAGGGTGAATATAAACTGCAGTGATCATTACAGGATATTAATGCACAGAATAAATTTAGCTCATTGTGCTATAGTAAAACTTTAATAGCATGTATAGTATTAACCTAAACCCCGGTTGAAACCTTAACGCTATCTGACGGACATTTTTTGTTTGCATCTCGATTGAAAGAAACACTTAATTTATTCATGTATAAGTTAAAAATATTCAGAACTAAAAAAAACCACAGTTTCTGCAGCCCCCAATTTTCCTCTAAAAATTAAAATATATTATAAAAAATATGTTTGTAATTCTAGTTACCTACAGATTTTGTTCATATTATTAACAAACTAAAATGTTTGGTGGTTTTCGATTACATAACTAGGTTCTGATTTTAAATTATACATTTAATTTCTCCTGATTTTTCCATTAATTTAATTTTGTACACTGAAGCCAAATCAGCAGTTTTACTACAGTCTTAACGTTTCAAATTTCAAATTTCTCACACACACACACACACACACACACACACACACACACACACACACACACAGACAGACAGATAGACAGACAGACAGACACCATGCCGAAAACCACTTTTTTGGATTCAGGGAGCACTACAACGAATATAACCACTAACAACTCAAAATCGAAAATTTTGATGGAAACAATACTTTCTCCATACACTATGTATACGTATAGGGGGAGAAAGTAAAAGTGTGGAAAAACATTAGAAGGGGAACAATTAGGACTCACATTATATAAACAACTGATTAGGAGTATTTTTTTTTTTACTTGATATGGGTGAAACTAAAGGATGTAAACTTTTTTTACGTTTAAATATGTCAATAACAAAACTCTTTTCAACACTTACAAACTGATTCTCTCTCCATACACCCATTTCCCGTGACTACTAGCCTGGGGACCCAGTACAATTCCTGTGGTACAATCCCGTTTTCGAACTCAAGGATTTGACCACTGAGAGTATAATTCTAGAGGTTCACTTTCGGTGTCGGACTTGTTTAATTTTAAGAGTAGAATTTTAAGGAAAATTGTTTAATTTTAAGGCCAACTTGAGGGTGCTTATTTATTAATGCACTGAGGTTCATTTCCTGACCCGGGCTGTATCGAGTAGAATTAGGCCCTGCCTCTTGACATGTTAAAATGATGGAGGCCTTTTTTCATAGGGGTACAATTCTTGGGTACGATTCCGCTACCCAGATGCATGCGACGTGAAAATATATCATTGTACAGCTCTGTTAGTATGAATATGAAATTACAATTAATCTTTTTCTTTTTTTAAACACCGCTGCCCTGCCCCCGTTCCCTATAGCCCCGAAGATCTTTAACTGCCACCAACAACGTGGTTCAGTAGGCTTGAGCGATAGCGAGGTGCCACAGACAACCCTAGCAAAGAGGTGACCGCTCACAATGCCACAGGAGCGCCCGCGGCTGAGTAACCAGCGACCTTTGACTGACTAGGCCAGCACTTTACCTATGATTTTATTACTATACGATCAATAAAACACGGCCATTCTTATAATGTGTAATTTAAAAGTAATACAAATCATAATTAAGTATTGTAGTGTTTGTAATAATTAAATTTAACAGTAAAACTAGGTTAAGGGGATAAGCCTCCTTCTATAGGCTGTTTTTTCAAACATTTTGACATTTTTCAAAAGTGAAATTTTTTTATTCCAAATTTAGTTCTGAACATGTATCCAAAGTTTTATTTGATTTGAAAAATTATTTCAGGTATTTTTGTAACAAAATTGAAAACATTGTGCTCAGGGATTTCAAGTGATTTTAGTGTATGTGTGGAGTGTAGTGAAAACTTTAAACGGCCTTTCCTCAAAACTATGTTTTTCATCGACTGCATTTACGTAAGTTGAATAACTTTGTAACTACTTATTATTTTCTAATGGAATTTTAACCACATATTCTTGATAGTATTTAGAATATTTGTGTGTATAGAGACCATTGTGCAATTATTTTTTCTTATAAATTTCATTGTCTTAAATTGAAAATTAGTTTTTTTCGTAAAATATTTCATCATATTGTAAAAAGGCTACTAACAATGCATTTTTTGTGTTACCATATTTTAAATACACAGGAATGTTCATTGATATGTGGGGAAGTAAAATATAATTACTTTTTTACATTATGTTGATGAACAAAAAAGTTATTCAAAATTGAAAATATTAAGAAAATTTCTTAAACTTTTAAAAATTACCCCAAAGTCACCCAAAATATATTTAGATAACATATTTTTTACATAAACCCTCTAATTTGGTCAAGAATATACAGAATAAACCCACAAAAGCCATTAAAAAAATAATGTCTTAGAAGGAGGCGAATCCCCTTAAGTAATTAACTCACGGTTTACATTACGTTACATTGCATTTAAGGATGCATCTGCTAAACGATTAGAAGATAAAAAGCCAAACAGGAAAATTAGTTCTTATAAGAATAGACTTCAATCACGAAACAAAAATGTACTATCAAAGTGTTATTGGCGAAAAACAAATCAACACCACATTAGTTAAGGAGGAGTGACCAATAACAGAAATTCAAGTTTTTTTGGGGCTTTGAATGTTTTCTAAGTCCCTAATGATGAAGAGGGTAGGCAGTAATGTCCACTCGTAGACAAAGCACTCATTATCTGTATCATTATCTATGCTGTTATCATGTATCATTATCTATGCTGTTATCTGGAGCTTCTACCTTAGGATTTTTCTTAAGACTTACAAGGCAGGCGGTGCAAATCTCACTATACAGCACAGCGCGATTCATGCATACGCATAGTTTATTTTTAAGCATAAAACATTTATTATTTTTTTGACTTCTCTTAAAGTGATTTCGATTAATTTGTTAAGTGGTTATTAACAGTGTTTTTCGACAATAAAAAAGGTCTTTTGATAAATAAAAAAAAAACTCTAACAACATACCACTATTAATTTTCCCGTTGGTATATTTTTCCCAATATAACAGATTATCACAATTGGCGCCCTATTTACTTAATCGTAATTTAAAAATTACTCTCATTAAAATACCATGTATAATTTGAAAAATAAAACGAATTAATCACCCTTAAAACTGTGGATAGTCAATTGAAAGCGATGCATATGCAGCTGCACAACATGTTAATAGAACCCTAACGATCTAAACTTAGAAAAATCTGCATGATTGAATTTTTTCAAATTACAGTAAAAAGAGATAACGATAAAAAAATAAAGTGCCAAATAAGTAGTTTACTAGTTTAAAGGTCCAGTTCTTTGTTCTGTGAAACAATATTTAATGAACGGTCCATACTTAAGGGACTTGGCACGCCCCTTGATTCATTTATAGTGAGGGGTGCGGTCAGATTCCAAGAATTACTTGCAGTTTTTTAGCTTTTATGAACAGGAAGACTGCTAATATGATTGAAAGGCCCACTTCAGTTAAATATATATATTTGTAACGCAGTATGAACCCCAATACGCATGATGCAATATTCTGAGTTCCTAATGAAAATATAAAAATATATAATACTGTTTCAGAGGTTACGTTGAATGTTTTGTTATCTACACATTCTTATAGGTAAATCAAGTACTTACCGCTTTTTTGACGAACGACACAAATCCATATCCTTTAGATTTTAATGTCTGGGGGTCTCTAACTACTCTGCAATCCCTGAAAAAAAAACAAGTATTATAATTGTTTGAAAGTTAGGATTATGTTAATAATACACCCATCATTGCGCAAGCCAACCTCGCTTGCTTTTTATTATTAAAATAGTACCTGAACAAATTTGTTGGTGAAGTTATCAAGGCCGTCACCAAGACAGATTACGGAGACCTTTTACAAGATAAGTTTGAAAAGCGGTGGCGACTGGTCAGATTGATGGCCGCGCCTGTTGATACCATAATGTCTCTTACACCCACAATACGCCGCCGCCGGATGCATGGCTGTAATTGATATGTTCAACGCTTTGCTTGGCTGATAGTTTGTTTAGTTAATGACGTATTCATAATGTCCTCCTTTCTTAAAACATTTTAACACAGACTACTTCTTGTATAACATTCAGAAAAGAATGTGTAAAGAACAGAAATAAATGTGACAAACCAATTGAAACAAATTGAATTTAATCATCAACAATAACATACTTAACTCAAAACCATGTTAATATAAGCTAACTATATAGGTAGGAACAGGAATGTTTTATATAGGAACAGAATTTATAGTTACAAAATAAATAAAACACGAATGAAACTTAATTTTATGGTGAGTAATAAATGCCCTTCATAGCTATCTTAATCTGCTAGGTTATCTCGTTTACTCTGAAAAGACTATACTTTCAGTTATATTTATTTTAAAGGTTTTATACTAGTTCTGAACTCATAAAACATAAAAATTACTGAATTTCCAATAAAATATTTAACATTGTTTTAATAAAAAAAGATTGATTAACAGTTTGGCACAACCATTACAATAACAATAATAATAAATTGGTCTTAGAGCAAATTGTAGCACGAGGTATTAAAATTTATTGATTGTTAAGAGAATATTATAAGGAAGGTAATAAAATCAGTTAAGGTTCGAGAGTTTCGTTAGATTACCTTACCTAAAACAAGTAAAATAAACCTATTCATACAAATAACAAAATTTTAGTAATAATAACAGATTTTAACCCCATAAAATAATAATCAGTCAATCAAAAGTATTGATCATATGCTAATGAAAATAATCATACTGTAAAACCATTTTCCCATCATGTTTATTAGTGTAGACTATACACTTCATAGAATTGTAGGTTTTATTTCGTTATATTAGTACTAATATACAACGGTTGATAACAACAATTAACAGACTCTGAGTGAGGAGTATGAAGTTTTTACTCTAGGGCTAGGGGTATGTTAAAGACGAGTTAGATCCGTAATGACGATGGATGAAGGAGACGCAAATGACTGCAGACATATTGCATTCAGTTATAGTAGATGAAGTACAGACTCATTTATTACAAGATTCATGCCTGTGATTATAAAATTATAATATGATTATTACATTCACCATATCACCAGGGAAAAAGCCGACATCAATACGTACATTGAGGTGAATATGAATGAAAAATATCTAGCTACTATATATATTGAAATTGCCTTTGAAAAAGATGGCCTACGTAAATACTACACAGTAAGCGGTAAGTGTATTCCAAGCCAGAGCTAACTAAGCCGTTGTGGAGTGATGAAGTATTAATGCAGGAGTCTTGTTGTGTTTTGTAGTACTATAAAGCAGAGTTAGTCGGATGGAGGTGGATGGAGGGTGGGCGGGCCGCCATGCTGGGCCGATAAATTCTTGCACATGCGATAACATCCGCGCAATTATCAATACAACGGCCCGATTGCTCGTCCCAGTTTTATTTGGAATTAATATATTGCCTCGATTGTTTTCAGTTCTGTGATAGTTTGCTTTGTTTGTTGAATTTTTTAGAACGGCTTGAGCAGAGCATGTACGTATTGAATTTGGATGGCTACAAATTCATTAAGATTTACCTAGATACAAGGTTTAATTTAATTGAACCTTGAAAGGTGTAAACAAATATCCTCGGAGAATTCCTACTTACATAAAATACCTACACTTTTTGCCCAATTTAAATACCGCTGATCAGCTAAATGTGCTGTGACTTTTTTTTTTAAATGTAGATATTACTATTGAATATACCTGTTTATATACTATGTTTTTGATAATATATAGGCAATAAAATTGCTTGAACTTCGAGAAAAATTGAAACAGCTGGTCTTGCTTCTGCACTGTGTAAAATCCACATTTGTATTTGTATACCGAAAACCCAAAAATATTTTAATTAAATGACATTGGAATATAATCAGCCATGTTTTGAAAACATATAATCAAATATGGATATCAATATCATACGTATAAGTGCAATAAGTAATTTAATTAATTTTTTCATATGGTTGGATCACATTTTCCTTGCCAAAGTAATATGCACAGGTAAAACAGAATATGAGTGTAATAAATTAGATGATGTTATTTAATGCTGCTGGAGGTTTGTAAGCCCATAACCCATTAAAAAAAAACTTTAAAATTAAATAATTGGATTTTGTTTTTTAAGACATATTACAGCCATCTGTATGAAGTTGAAAATTACAGTTCGATTATTCATCCACATTTTAGTTTCTTTCATTAATTATTTTTACTAGAAAATAAGTTGTTTACTTAATTCACTACAAATTATTTTAAATGAAGAAAATAATTTGATAATTTGGCATTATGTATTTATATTCAATAGTGTACCCTACAGTATTTGTTTCTGAAGCATGTGTTGTTATATGATATCCATACATGTTTAAAAGTCTTAAAGCAAGGGCATCATCCATATAGAAATTAAAAATGATATTTTGAACTCCGATAACAAAATTATTTTAAGGAGCTGGTCTTTCTTCTGCACTGTCAAATCTGCATCTGTGTGTGTAAGTTGAAATTGGGTTTATTTGTTTACTTATTTACATTCTTCTGCCAAGTTAACTTTTAAACGTTAGAAGCTCACGGAATATATATTAAAAGCATTTTTAAATAGAAATATGCCTACATCCTCCTTGATTGTTTTATCTCTCTACTTTCCCCATGCTTAGTGATTCCGAGGCGCAGTTGATAGCCCACTGGGCCTCAAAACTATGATTGCGACGTCGTAGATTCGAGTCTTCACGTACTTTTTAGCAGTACTGTTCACCCTTGTACTGTACCGGCTAACTCCTTGCTTTGCTTGATAGCTCCCACTCACAAGCCTGAGACCTAAGAGAGGAGGCAACTGCATGGTAAAAAGAGATCTCCACACTCTTTTCAATAAAATGTAACATACCTACCCAATATTAGGTAAATTAGTTCAGTGGCTTAGGCGCTATGGAATATCAAAGAAAAAAATAAACTCGTTGCAGCAAATGTTTAAATAGATAATTTACACTAAGCCTTATATCAATTAAGTTAAATCAACATAGTCCGTAAATAAACATGCAAAAATATTCTTCATAGGAATGGCATGGACAAGAAGTTAGTATGCAATTTTTTCGTTGATTTTCACTCTTACAATTAGTTTACCTTATGTGGAAGTAATGGATAACAAAGATATATATATATATATCTTTTTATTAATATGAGCGTTACACTAATTTTCACTTTTATAATTATCTTTACATTTCCTCACATGTACGAAAGAAAACACTTCATCACTTTGGTTTTACTTTTCCTATATCATAATTTTTTCCATTTTTGTTTAGTTATTTATTCTTAACAAAACAAAAAACCATCTGCTTGAATTGTCAAATGCACACAGATCACAGAAGAGAGGAAATAATAAAATTAAATAATTATTTTCCTCAACAGTTTTCTGCCATAAAAATGCAAAAACGGCGGATTTTTGGCTATAATCCAGTCAACTAGATATAAAAGAACACATACCACGTTTGATGAAGATAAAACACATCACACCGACCGACAGAATATGCAAATTACACACACACACACACACACACACACACACACACACACACACACACACACACACACCTGAGCCTGGGCCTGTGTGTTGGTTGGCCCAGAAAAGTTAGCAAGCTATACACAAAATTGGAAAGTGAGTGCGCAGGTTTGCTGCCTCAGGAATCTTCAGGATTGGGAATTCAGGCAATAATCAAGTAGATCTTAAAATGAAGCCTCATAACATGTCTTATCAAGATAAGTTGAGAATTTTAAATTAATTACCTGTAAGGTAAACATGGGGAATGAGTATGCAGGTTTGCTGTCATGGAAATATAAACAGGTTATTTTGGGCAATAATCTAGTATATCTTAACTAGATGAATCCACATAAAAAGTTTGATCGAGATATATTCAGAAGTAAGTGAGACATAAAATTGTATTTATTTCGCATAAGGTTAACATTGGTGCAACGTATTGTGTTTACCACTCTCACTACCTCTGTAAGTAATGGACATAGAGTAATGATTAAATATACTATATTACTTTATTTTCCGAGATGAATTCAACAGAGTAAACCAAAATACTATTAATGTATTTGTATTTTAATGTATAAAAAATCCCAAAACCCATTTATTTAACTCCCCTTCCGATAGTCCGATTGGGCTGGTTCTGAACTCGTTCACATAATTACTAAAATATATGCCTGTGCAAGATTTCGTTAAGTTCGGACCATTTTTGCGAACACAATCATGCTAGCAGGAACACATACATAAAAATATAAATAAATATACATACATATATCGTAACATTTGAATGAATGGTGTTTTACCATCGAGAGGCTCCAAAACGAAAAGGTATTACTGTCTCAGGCTTAATTCTTTCTATGAGTTCTACGGTATTTGCTGGGGGGAATTCGCTAATAAGCAAATAAACAAACTCACAAACATTTACACTTATAATATTAGTAGGATAGGATAATATTAACAAATAATAAAATAAATAAATACATTATCGAATACTTTATTCAGGAAAAAATGCAGGTAAAGGTAAGAGGGCAGGTAAAGTATTTCAGGTAAAGGCAAGACATCGCACTTTGAAATTGACTACTATTAGTCTAATCGCATGCGTGCAGTAAAATAATAAAAAGGTATTTGAGAATAGTTAAGGTGGCCGGAAAATTATGGTTTAAAATGAATTATAACATCAAAATATTCTCTGTATTGTTCCCTGGCCCTACTAGATACTATCGAGCCCTTCTTAGTAAATCTTCCAATTTTAAGAATACGGAAACCCCTTACAAAAGGAATAAAGTAAGATATATAGTGTAAACTAATGTTACATAAATTAATATATAGGTTAGGCGTAATCGTAAAATTCGTTTTATTATATCTAGAACAAATAATTAAACTTAATCAAAACGTTGGATTTGTACCTTTGACTCGGTCTATGGCAACCAATAAAAGAAGCCACAATGTCACATTCCCCCGCCCTCTAAAATGATTCAAAGACGTGTCAGATGTGAACGTGATGCGAGGACCAGATCAATAGTTGAGCCAAGTTCATGTGGCTCTCCCTACGGACACATATCTCAGTCTGACCTACAACTGGCTGTTGAACATATTCAAGACATTGCTGGTATAAGAGACAACCTTTCATAACTGTTTCAAACTTTTTTTACACCTGTACACACTTCTAACAACGGAGTCTTTATCAAATACCAAATAACTTATCAAATAATTTATGATCAAATAACCTATCATCTTTATCAAATAACTTAAACTTGTCATGAAAAAACCTTAATCGTAACCATTTATCAAATTTCCATATATTTATTCTGTAGCAAATTAATGAATCCTCCCTAATTTTCTTATGTTTGTAGAAATATAATGTTCACAAGAAGCATGATAATTTTCGATTAAATGTTCTTATAATATTTCCAAAATAATTTATTAAAATTCTTATTGAGATGTATTGTCGGATTAAAAACATCCAAAGAATGTCCATTAATATTGCAGTAAGATGATTTAGACACGACATGACTTTGTGATTTTTAATTTGGATTGTAGCAATCAGGTTTAGCTCTTACACCATAAGCAGACAATACAACAACGTAAGCAGCCACTATGCTGCTAAGGGAACTGGAAGACATCCTGTGTAGTCAGTCTCCAGTTGAGTATGACCAGATAGCACCTGTAGTTTAATCGCAGGAAGACACTATTATATCTAGTATCGCCAGCTTATACAAACGTGCTATTCAATAGACTAGATTTTTTTAGAGGAGCTACAATGCACTTACGCTCAATGAGAGGCTTATTTTCCTTTTAGTAATGTCGGGTGTCCCTCCAAATACCGACAAACCAACCTCTTCAACACCGAGGACTCTAGCCCTCGGTTACACACTACGTCGGGCTAGGCCATATACTGCTTTATGCCACAAGGGCTTTAACCTTCGGAAACAGATGACCGGTCAAGATCGAACTTTTTCGCCCGAAGAATGGCCTGGACGAAATGTCTAACGCAGTGTCAGTTTCCCTCTCCCTTGAGCTTAGCTGCAACGATGGTCTGTGGTGCTGCGACGGCGCCGATCTCATCCCAGAGTGAAACTTGTTGAGCGTGACATCGGTCGCACTCAAAAAAGGTATGCTCGCGCTTGTCTGCAATGCCGGAAAAATAAAAACTGTCTGAGGTTATATGATATTCATAATCCTAAGTAAATAGGCTCAGAAGTACCCGTGACCCGAAAGGAACTGCGTCACTAATTAGTCGACCTTACCGTGCTGCCATTCCACCCATGCTTGGATCCTAGGAAAGTGCCGGACGTTCCAGCGCCCCTAAACTCTGCTTTCCAGTTGCGTTGCTAGCAGTCGAAGCACTTTTCTTTTGCAGCTGTTTCCCGGCCAACCAACCTCAGGCCTCCTGCAATGAAAAGTCTGTCCCTCACTTGTGGGGTGTTATTAGACTGGGATAACTCCCGGAATCACCAACACAGCTGGTTAGAGAATTATGCGGTAGGCAGATGGGTCACATCTGGACCAAGGCACCTGGACGCTCAGCTCGAGTAAGCCAGACTCGGTAGACGTCTAACTTGAGTGCGTGGGCCCAAACCACCAAACTGTATGCAGGACTTACTGGACGGCAAGTATGAAAAGTCAGTGCTTATGAGAGCGTGGGCCACCGACGTTGGGTATAAGCCTACCCAGGGAAGCGACCCCTGGAGGCCTTGTCGGCAGTGAGCTTTCTCTGCTCCCAGAAAGACATCTTGCTATCGATTAAAACACCCAGGTACTTGGCGGCAGGCTGGTCATAAGTTGGCCGTCACCTATTTGCACGTGAATAAATCTGTGAGTAAGGACCACAATTTTGGTCTTGACAATCGCCTAGGACAAGCTGTAAACTTACATCAATTCTGACTCTCTTCATTAATGTTCTGAGTTTGAGTTTCTCCAACTCAACGTTTCCCGCTGCGATCAGAGCAGTAACATCATTAGCGTAGCCAACGAGGTGGGTTTCAACAGGACGACGTTTCTAAGAAGGCTGTCGTACGATACATTTCAAAGGTCGGGCCCGAGGATGGATTCTTGCGTGGCCCTACGAGTAACGGGAGCGTTTGGTCGTGTCGTACGACGGAGAATGTTCAGATACTCCTCGACTATGCATAATAGGTAGGAGGGAACGTTGAACGTATGCTCAAGCACCCACATCAGATTTGGAGAAGGAATGACAGTTCCATCTGGCGGTATTGAATGCGTTTCTCCTCGTCATGAGTGACGAGAAAGTCCACGCGGCGGGACCAATACTTGTGGTCCTTCGCCCTCCGCACTGTTTCGATTACAATGAATGGTCAATGATGGTAGAATGTTTGAATCTGAAACCATGCTGCTCCGAGGACAAGTCACCCGCAAAGGTGATCGCCTCGGTCTTTCGCACAAGAAGCAGTTTTTCCAGCACCTTGCAAGCCGTGTTGAACATGCACAAGAGACTTACGAATGTAGGAGACCTGATACGCTCTTTTCCTTGAGAATAAAGACAAGGTGGGCTACCTGTCAGACCGTAGTTAGTGAGGGAGCTCCCAGCTTCTTGGTTACAAGTCTGTAGCCCTTCACTCAGGTACCGCAATTTGCCTTGTTCCATTTGATATCACCCCGGATCTCACGTCAAACAATCCTGTGGTCTGCTGATCTGGCCCTTGCATCAGGGTGGTCCCGGCTCATTGCATTACTCGTCGAATACCAAGACACCAATTCTGGAGCTCCTCAATTTTAGGTGTCCCCCAGAAGACTGGATTCTTTCCGGGACGGCGGAAGACTTCGGGCATCGACTTCTCACATGGTGGTAAATCGCCAGTCTAATGAAATAGTCCACAGCTATATACATAATATTAGAAATTTTATCATATTGAAAGAATATTAGGATTAGAATTGCTTAATAGATACAGGTTGAAATATTTCTTTAAGGTTGAAATCTCTAACTACACTTATCACTCGAAATCACTAGAGACATGAAAGTGCTGAATAAAATAAACTTTTGATTTAGATATATAGGGAAATATCAAGACCTTCAGAAAAGTATACATAGTATATATACTTCTGTTATATGGTACTTATAATACATTACATATATGAATATTTGTAATATATTATAGGATATTTTTTCAAACTATGCTTAGATTATGTTGCTAACGATTAGTTGAGAAAGCGAACGCAACCATTTTTAAAGAAAGTAAACCATTCTATTAACAATACATATAATTTATTTTCTTGTAAATTAATAGCTAATAAAGAAAGGAATATTTATAAATCGTACTTTAATGGCAATCCGTCTAACTTCCACTGTTAAAATCCAGGAATTTGCCTTCACTAAATATAGAAAACTATTATTTATTATTACTATACCAACAGTTTTATTTTAATTTATTTTTTTGTAAAAGTTACATAACGTTATACATAAGTGTAAACTTCCACGTAGGCAAGTAATTAGTAAACATTACTCAAATACAATATAGGTCTAGTCGTTAGGTAAAAACGAATATATTGAAGAGCTAGGAGTGAATAAAACAAAAGTATTAATTCACACAAAATAAAACTGACTTTTAGTGTGTTTTTGTCTGTTCAGTGGGCAAAAACTCTTACCCCCAACCCCAAACATTTTTGCTATTTTTCACCCAACCATTATTTGAATTTTTGTGTAGATTTTTCATGTGACTGGGGAGCTTATTGAAAATATTCTTGCTCATATAATACAGATATTTCAAATGAGGCTGTTTTACTAACAGGTAGAAGCAAGCCATGCCTGTGTCTGGTGAGACAAACCTTCTGAATACTATTAGGGAATATTAAATGGTTATTCTAAACAAAAATTGTTCCTGAATTTACAATTTGGAAAATATATTTTTAAGTGATTGGGGAGCTTATTGAAAAGCTTCTTTCATATATAATAGGAAGATCTTTCAAATGAGGCTGTTTTATAAGCTGGTAGAAGCATGACATTGCCTGTGTCTGGTGGGCTAAGCATTCTGAATACTATTAGGGAATATTGAATGGTTATTTTTTACAAAATAAGTAGTTACTGAATGTAGAAATTGTAAAGTAATCAGATTTAAGGTTTTCTCAAAGCAGGGAATATACCATTACATCCATATCTTAAGCTTTCTAAAAACCAGTATATTTATGTGTCAAAATTGTTATACTATATATCATATTCATGTAGGAGGTTTAACATTAACCTACAAACGCCGGGATAGTACAGCACAGTGTAGCACAAAGTGTCACACTGTCATTTCAGTTGATTGAATTTCCTGTTTATTCGATACTGTGTGTCCAGTTTTATGTTTTTATTTATTACTTACTTGTTGTCACACTAATAAAATAAGCGACCAATCGCAGAACTGTCTAGTAAAAACGATAAGGAATTGGGTCAATGAGTGGACTTTAAAACTGTTTACATCAAGATTTACAGGAGTGTTAAGTCTAAATAACTATACAACCGCATGTGTAACTCACGTATACAAATTCAAACCATACTTCCCGATGAGCTAGAGACTTGCAATTTGGCACGGGTATTCCTTGGAGGATGAAACCACAGGGAAAATGATCGAAACTCGCCATTTTTTTATTTTAACCCCCTCAAAAAAATTATTACAAAATCGCTAAAAAAGCTTTCTTTAAAGAAATGTTATTTTGAGCTGTAATGGTCGAACGGATGGTCCTATCGAGAAACGGACTGCACCATGTGTCAGGGATTTTTCACGATCTACAATTTTGGTCCAGTGACTTTTTGCCGTATCTCATCTCCTTCACCCTTAGATAGCTCTAGAAATTTCAATTTTCGAAGGTCATTGCTAGGTTTTACAGGCGCAATTGACTTATAATGATTCGTAGAGGGCTGAAAATTGGCATTCATCATCGTTACACCATATATGATCCAAATCAGTAATAAAATAACCAGTTCCTAATGTTAAAATGCATACAAAGTTAAAAAATCTTCGAACTTTTTTCCAAATGGCAGCGATTTTATAGAGGTATTTTCTACCGTATCACTGCATAGACCCCTGAAAATGTTCAGGGCAGTTTATGTATGACTTACGGTTGAGCTAGGAACCTGAAATTTGGCATGCACTTTCCTCATTGGTTAAAACCGAGGGTAAATTTATCAAAAATCGTAATTTTAAATTTCAACACCCTCAAAAAGGTTATTAAAAAGTCTTTAAAAATGCTTAAAAAACAGTTATTTTGAGCTCTGGTGGCCGAAAGGATGGTTCTATCAAGGAATAGACTGCACCATGTGCCACGGATTTTTTACGATCTACAACTTTGGTCCTATGATATTTTGCCCTTTCTCGCTTCCTTCACCCTTAGGGAGCTCTAAAACTTTCAATTTTTTATGATTTACCCGACGTTTTTCAGCTTTAATAGATTTAATATTTTACGTAGAGGGCTGGAATTTGATACAAATCAACTCTACAGCTTATATGTTACAAATCACTAATAATATAACTAGTTCTTAGTACTTAAATGCATTAAAAGGTAGTAAATCTTACAAATTTGCCAACTAAGACCTAGACCTCTGAAAATTCGCATACAGTTAATGTATGATTTTCTGTCGAGCTAGGAACCTGAAATTTGGCATGCACTTTCCTAATTGCTTAAAATCTAGGGTAAAATTATCATAACTTGCTATTGTAATTTTCAACCCCCTCAAAAACGTGTTACAAAATCTTTCAAAATGCCTTTCTAAAAGCTGTTATTTTGAGCTCTAGTGGCCGAACGAATGGTCCTATCAAAAAAATGAACTGCACCATGTGCCACTGATTCTTCACGTTATTCAACTTTGGTAATTTGATCTTTTGCCCTACCCTCCTCCATCACCCTTAGATAGCTCTAACCCCTTTCAACCCGGAAACCGACTAATAAATTAAACAAATTAAGCATTTTTCAATTATTTGGCGATGTTATTTTTAAATAAATAGTTTTGCCTCACGACCTTAGCTCACCAACCCTAAAATAAATAACCTTCTATAACCCAAAAAACCCTTACCACCAATAAGCCCTCTCCCTTGAAAAAACCCAAAATAAAAAAAACACCACCCCCTCCATCATAAATCCCTCCACCGACTGCTCCCCTCACCAACTGACCCCCAAACAATAAATTTTGCTAGGATTTGTAAAAAATGTATTCATGCTCTGACTTTTCAATACACACCTCCTTAATTTTTTCCTTACCTCCAAGTCGGTATCGCAAAACGAAGAACAATTTTAAATAGAATTTCCTACAGTTTTGGCAGATATGTAGTTTACCCTACCTTAACTCCTTCGCCCTCTAAGTGGCCTACTCATTAGAACAGACCTGATCTCTAGAAAACTTACAACCTTGGGAGTAAGAAGCTTAGAAAAAAATGGTTTGTCAGCTACCTAAAATGGAGATCCCAATATGTAGATATCCAATATACACATTTGGCCTCACTACCACATATTTAGATCAGATCCTAAACCAATCACAAGGGGAGTCCCCAGGGATCCGTGCTGGGACGTGTTCTGCTCATTTTGTTTAATAATGACTTCCCGTCTCTAATTCAAAATTACTATACCAGCTTCATAATTTATGCAGACGATACAACTCTCATTTTAACAAATTTTCCGCTAAGAGAAAACTCACTTCCCACTAACTACCCTGCCCTAGAACACTATCAAAGATACGGATCTTGTACGGAGTTTTTTTTACCTAACAATTAAATTAATCATGTTTTTGTGTCCATGCACAAACCATCACCTCCCCATGAGGGACATATCACCGGTGGCCTACATCGTACGAAGTTTTTTTTACCTAACAATTAAATTAATTATGTTTTTGCGTCTTTGCACAAACCATCACCTCCCCATAAGGGACATATCACCGGGGGGCTGGGGGCGAAGTCCCCAGCGAGCCGAAAGGCGAGTATACGTTATACAGGGTGAGTCGGCTCACCCGTCCAGCTATTGTAACGGGAGAACAGTTTAACGTAGAAATGCCAAATAAAATTATTCCCTACTAATTTGCATATGAAGAATTCATTTAAAGTATTTTCATCGCAATTTATCCACAGGGTGTTCCAGAAATAAAGGTCATGAGTTCGAATCTCTAGATTTTTTATGTGAACCTATAGCAAATTTTATACCATTTTAAAGGTCTTCTTAAAAGAAACATTTCTGTGAAAACAGTACTAAATTATCTCAATCCGTTTTAAAATTGCGACCATTTTAGTGAAAATTTCCGATATTTGCGGAAACCCCTGTATTTTCTAAACCATTAAATATTTTTGAGTTCTGATTCGAAATTCTAATCCCTGGTAACTCAGCTTTACTACAATACTAGCAGAACCCGTGGCTTCGCTCACCATAAAAATTATCGTCTAACCTTGATATAAAGAATCTAGAGGACTGAATAGAAACTATTTATATCAAGGAATATGTCATGTAGAGATATGTTTGTTTTATGGCGGAATGTAGGATAAAATGTAGATACCACAGTAGATAGTGAAGGTTTTCTTTTCACCGTTATAACTCGAATACGGCCGGACCGATTTTAACACCAAATGTGTCGATTTTAAGGTACTTCTTTGTAGATTTACAATTACGTCCCTGGATTGCCTAGTAGGACATCAATTAAGTACAGTAAAGGGCTGAATGTTCGAAACAGTTATGGTGCTATCCGTGGGCAGTATTTCAAACTCGAGTCACTTATTTTTTAACTTAAAATATGGGCGGGTAGTAATAATTCAAGATCAACCACTGACTGCAGCATTTATTTTTCCGTGAAAAGCCGGGACACCGTCGAATTAGATGAAAAAGAAATATTGCCAAATTATTGTAACTGGCAGATTGTAATTAAAAACATAAAGGCCGGCCTAAGGTAATAACTATAGCTCCCGCTGCTTAAAAAGATGGTACCACATAATGAGCTTATGATTGAACGTATAAGGTACGAAACTAAACCAAATGTAACTTTTATATAGTACGAATAACCTAACAAAATCATCAAAACAACCATAAAACCATGATAAAAGGAATCAAATTATAAATCAGCTGTAACAACGTATCCGTTTGTTAAGCTAATATGCTTGATTTAATAAAATTTGAAATTTAAACAAAAGATCACCCATTACATTAACATGGGGCATTTTCAAAGCTTCAGCTCCACCAAAAACCTCTAAAAACCTCGAATTAAAAAAAAATCCGTTCTTGGTGAATGCCAATACTCTGTAAGGAACGACCATGCAAATTTTCAAGGTTCTAGGTTAAGTAGTTTTAGCTGTACAATGATAGGTCAGTGGTATTTGACAAAAATATAGTAGAAAAGATAGTATAAATATAACTTACAATCAGGGATTTGAATAATTTATCAATTTTTACAAAAATAGATCAAAGAATCATATCATTTCAGCTCATTCTGTTTGATAATGTGCTTTTCTTTTTCCATCTTACCGGGATTTAGTCTCAAGATTCAGCCACAAAAGGCAGTCTGCTCTTTACGTTTAAAACTGCGCACGTCGAATTATACGAAACACCAAATCATCGGACAGGCATAGATGTAATAAAAAAAATTATTACGAACGCCTCCAGGAAAAACGATAACTCCCGCTACCGAAATATAGATGGTGCCACTTAACTAATTAATGGTGGATTTTATCTAAACTAAATGTAACCTTTATATAGTACATAATTATGTCCTTGAAACAAATCAATCAAAGAAATCAAATTTATTATCATCTGTATCAACGTATACATTTCCGAAGCAAACTACCAGCTGATTGTTTTATGAACATTAAAAATGTAAACAAAAATCGTCCAACATACTTTTAAATGGGAAAATTTGAAAACTTCGGCCTCGACAAAAACCCCTTTATACTACGAATTTCGTAAAATCCGTTCTTAGCGGATGCCTACGCCCTAAGAGGAACATCCATGCAAAGTCTCAAGGTTCTAGGTCAAGTAGTTTGGGCTGTACGATGTTTCCACTGAGTGGTATTTGACAAATATATAGTAGATGTCACATGACAATGTTTTGATAATATCTAATTTTCGGAAAAAATTCTATTTGAAAATGTTGGTAGCCCTGAAAATCAAAACATTTAAATAGCAACATATGCCAAAAAGCATTTTTAATCATTTTAAAAGCCTTCAAAATTCCTACAACTTTGTAATTTACACAAGTATTCTATCTTTTATGGTTTTTTAATTATGGACAAAAAACTTCATTTTCCCATATGAAGTGCATGTTATTTATGCAGTACATAATACCAAAAGGTACCCATACACCGTTTGATATGGACATGAAAATAACATGCGCTTTATATAGGAAAATTTAGTTTTTTGTCCATAGCTAAAAAACTAAAAAGGATAGACTATTTGTGTAAGTTATAAAGTTACTAAAGTTAATAATGTTGTAGCAACTGTGTGAAATGGCACACAGTTGCTACAAGGTGCAACTGAAAGGTGGCAGGTACCTTTTAAGTTAGGACCAGCTTTTTTTTTAATATAGGCTCATCCTACTGTTTTGAGCTGTTTTAAACAATTTTAGTGTCGTTGGAAAGGGTTTGGCGTAAGGTATTGCTAGAAAACATAAATTATTATTCCCAAAGCTGAAGGACGAGCCTTTGATGCCCAAAAAGCTTAGAATTTCTAAAAAGATTTAATATTGGAATGTAAATTTAAAATAGCCAGCTGTTTGGGGAAATCACAATTTTCAATAAAGCCATTTGTTGTTACTGGAATAATTCAGAATATCATAGCTGAACCAGTAACATATATCTTAATTAATACGCAAGGAGTTTTGTGATTAAGACCTCTCCTACAGTTCTTAACTGATTTTAATTTTTTAGATGTAATTGGAAAGAGCTCTGAGTTTTCACAGAAGACTAAACATTGGAGTAGAAATTTAAGGCGTGAAAGAAATCTTTTAGCATCCGTATGCTAGTATATTGTAATTGGATCTATTAAAAATGTACCCTAAAGTAAACTTCTCATATGTACTTAAAATTATAGCCCTATAATTAGTGCATGGGTCTGGTCCCTATGGGCCACTAGTCACTATTTAAAAATTCGATGGATTTTCGTTCTATTTAGCTTGTTTAAAATTAACCAAACAAAACAAACCCTCAAATTACAACAACCGCAGTTTATAGGAATAACCACAGAATGAGATTAACTGGAGATAGATAAACGGATAACACCCTTTGTAGTAGGAATGTACTAATGCAGTGGACAGCTCAATATTGTTTTTTGAAACACACAATTTATAGTTTTAAGTATTCTTAATGAGTTAAATTATTTAATCAATACAGATTACCCATTGGTGTATGTCAAATTAAGTAATAATATCTTACTATAAAGGTTTGTTCTTTGTCTGGCTGATGAACATTCGACTTATTTAATACGTTTTAGTTATATAAGTGGTGCATGAAAGGCCTAGTAGGTCTAATGTTCACGATTTAATAAATCAATGAAACCGATGAAACTAGAAAAGGATAAAGCAGAATGACACCGTTATCGTAAGTTAATAAATTATGTTTTTCCAATATTTTTCAACGTGCCATATTTTGAATTAATTTTTCAATGCATTACTTCAGATTCCCTTACAGAGTAAAAAAGCCACCTAAACCAAGTAAATTATTTAATTACTGTTCATTTAGTTTGAGAACCCATTAAAATTTAACTATTTACTACTGCACAATAAACAAAAGTTATAAGATTACAGTTCGGCTGGGCGACTGTACCGCTGGGTAACGATCAGTAAAGACAAAGCCAAGGCTTAGCCTAGTTCCCAGAGTTTCGGCCGAGTAGCTGTAGAGACAGGTTTGTGGATAACAAATAAAACCTTCTCCCTACTGTTGTTTCTCTCTGTCTATTACTTATTTGATATTTGAAAACACACGAGGCACATGCCCATCTGAAGTAAGTGTTTTGATTGCTTAATTTAAGTACATACTGATCATATTTACATACTGATTTTAGAATACTCAGTTTATCATGTTTAAACTACACCACAGTCTTGAACTGGGGAATTCAAAAATTCTGAAGTGTTAGGATTGGTCATAAAATTTTATTGTTAAAAACTCAGGTGTTAAAACAATAAATTAATTTATGATTTATAAATTAACGCAGGTGATGAAATCATACTTTAAAAATGCTAGGTGTATGATCAAATGTTACCTATAAAAAAGAAACAATTACTTTACGGAATTGATGTGTTAGGGAAACGTTTTATTGCTTTACCGAAAAATTATTTTAGAGATCGAAGTAGTTTGAGTATTACAATTGCTCTCTTTAAACTTGTGTAAGTTTAACTACGGCATAACTGAATCCAAAACATAGGTCTACAGTGGAAAGTCCTGTAATCAGAAGAATTGCGAACAATTGAATAAATGCAAATTACCTGTATATCTGAGTAAAAAAGTTTGGTGATTTACATCGCTAAGAGTTACTGGTCATATTCAGTCTCAGAGGTCTGTAACGGGATTAGTAACCATTTTATTATTTACAATAGCAGTTACCGTTGAAGTCTCTAGTGAACTTAAATATGATACATAACACTTTGAAAGAGCGTGACTTAGGTTTGAGAAAATAAGTGAAACAGAAACAAGAGGTGTTTAAGGGATTTAATGAAATATAAAAAAAGAAATATAAGTGGCTTAAATGGAATACTAAACGACAGAGCCACAAGGGGTGGCGTGATTCAAAGACCTATATCTACAGTTAATTTATGGGGTGAGATTTATTTTTACACACTGATTTTTACACACTAAACTTACAGAGATAGAGAGAGGTATTTTCTAGCTGACCGGGACTAGAACTATTCAATTCCGTTGCTGGAACTATCCTTGAGAAGTTTCATTTCAAAAATCGATTTATTTCATGTGATGAATTTTGGTTTTAAGTCTGGTGGGCTGCATTTCTTTTTTATCCACGGTTAAGGAACATTTTCTTGATAACCTTTTTAATCCACTGGATAACAGGTAGATTTCAGAACCACCGCGCAGGAAACGTGCTATTTGATCCACGAGAGAGAGGGGCCTGA
This sequence comes from Flexamia atlantica, assembly GCA_035578135.1. Lineage (NCBI taxonomy): Eukaryota > Metazoa > Arthropoda > Insecta > Hemiptera > Cicadellidae > Flexamia > Flexamia atlantica. The sequence continues at coordinate 122,997,465 of JAQJVK010000001.1, forward strand.
ACTCTCCCTAAAAATTCTCTCTTACGCTCTCCTACAAGTAGTTTCAAAAATACTAAAACGCAATATACAATTTTACCTTTTTTTGTCTAAATAAAGCTATCGATTATTAAAAAAATATTAAACTATCCCAGCCTTACCTGACCTAACTCAACCTAACCTATCTTAAACGAACATAACCTTACCGAACCCAGCTGATGTAATTTAACACCATTTTAATAATCAATAGTTTCGTTTAGGCAAGAAAGTAAAGTTGTATATTGCGTTTAAATGTCAGTATTAATCATTTGAAAACTTGGGGATCAGCACATCATGAATTAATGATGTGCTGACAAACTTCCATAACTAGCCTCGGAACAACTGAACACTGATGTTATTAAGTGAAAAACTAACACAAGACTGGTCCGAGGATTAGAGGTATGACTATATTTTAGGTGTAATGCGCATGCACGAACACCTGCAAGGCACAGATAGAGCCCACCCACTGATTAACTGGGGTATAATTGCAAACCCTAGACTTGGAAGTGCGTCACGTCATTATGCTAAGGACACCCCCAAAAATCTTGTTTTTGTCCCACATTAAATTCCTTAAGAAGCTACAACAATTCATCTGGATGTATGCAGATAAATACAGACTTTCTAGGTTATTGAACAAGCCGCCTTAATACTCTAGGGTTATGTATGACGTCACTGATTTTATAACACCAGCGTTGCTAGTGGGTACGACATTAGTATATATTTGACGCCTGGATTGAACGCACGGGACTGAACTGTTTTAACACTAATCGACTAGGGACGAACCAACCCCGTAATAAGTGTGTCTCTAGAATGTTTTGGTTCACCGCTATTTACTGGTTGTAACACCGCGAATCCTGCAAAATCAAAATTTACTTGAAATCTGGGACTCTGACTTTTTCAGAGTGATAACAACATGTTATATTGTTACAAATTGCACTATTTCACAGAGAAGAAATAAGACAGAGGACGCATCTAATGTTTCGCTAAATGTGTGTTGAACAGTGCCATAGAGTGGGCGCGTGGGGTAGTGCGGGGGCGCCCGGAAGTCTATTGTCTACCCATTGTTTGACTTCCTGTGTGTCGAGCAGTTACCCGAAACACTACTGCCATATGAAAGCGTACTCTGCTTATTTCTTCTCTGTGACTGTTTCTATTTTTTTTGAATAATATTATTATAAGCTGTGAAATAAAATACCCCCGTCGCAGCAATCCTGAGTACTCAGCGAACTTCCAATAAAACAGTAATTAATCAATTATTACAAAAATATATAAAAAGTGATGTATGTATATATTTAAATAAAATGCGGCTTTGGGAGTAATAAATACTTCTTGTTAATTATTTTATGATGTATAGTACAAATGAATAGCTAGATATTTTAGTTGAACGAATTTAATTTTAACAGTAAGTATGCTAACACCCCCCCCCCCCCCAAACAGAGGGGGGGGGGCGCAGTGAGTCGGTGGCGCAGTGGTAGCGCACTCGGCCCCGGTTCTTTGGCGGCAGCGTCGCAGGATCGAGTCCCGATGATGCCGCATACTTTTAACAGTACTGTTCAACGTTGTACTGTACCGGCTCACTCCTTGGGTTTGCTTGATAACTTCCACGCACAGGCCTGAGGCCCATGTGGGGGGGGGGGCAAATCCAAGGTAAAAAGAGGCCGCCACCCTCTTTTAAAAAAAAAAAGTATTTACATGATCAGAACAAATACCACAGTTGCTATGGAACAACAAACAAAGTAAAAAATAATTATTTACGAAATTATCATAGATCAACTATCAGCTGACTAACTTAAAAGAAAGAAAATAAGAAAATATGAAACATTTAGTTAGTCACTACAGGACCCCCCTACTAGTGATTTACGTGAATCACGGTACAAAACCTTGGAAACGAACAGGGAAACGAGCTTTCCGTCCAGAACTTGTAGTTACCAAGACAGGTTTCAGTTTTGATGAATTACTCGACGTCGACTTGTCCTGTATCTTCAAGACAGGAGAAGGTCCAAGCGTAGGATTGTTTGTTTCCGTCGAGTCGTGAGATGCCAAAAGGTAGGCTGGTTTAAGACGGTCCATCACGTCAGAACCTTGCATCTGCACCACTGCAGTCTTGTCGGATCTACTGATGACAGGGTAAGGGCCTGTGTATGGTGGATCAAGTGATCCTTTGGAGACATCCGTACGCACGAAGACGTGAGAACAAGTCGCTAGGTCCTTGAACACGAAAGGTGTCTTACTACCATGTCTTGTTCCACTGACAGGGCGAAGATCATTAAAATGTCGCCGAAGGTCCTTAGAAAACTTTGGAGGATCTAGCTGGTGATCGGTTGGGCCAGGTGCGAGGAAATCCCCCGGCGGTCTAAGTGGTTGACCATAAACCAGTTCGGCAGAGTGGTTTTTCTTTTTGCATTTATTACAAATTTTTCCATATGCTGGACAGTTCTCCCGGCTCCAAACGTGAATACCTCCACAAAACTTACAAGACCGAGCGTCAGGCTTCGAAAGCTTCCTCACTCTCCGTAGTCCAGTTAATAGGAGCGTTTCCTTTAAGATTGGTTTTCAGGAGGTCATTAAGTAAACTCTGTTGCGATGCTGAATGAGGCAAGAATCGCCGATAGAAATTAAGCATGCCCGTGAACCTCCTCAACTCCTTGGCGGTCTTAGGTTTCGGATAATTCATAACAGCATCTACCTTGTCAGGTAAAGGTTTAGTACCTTCTCCAGAAACCTCATACCCAAGGAACCTAACAACTGAAGCTCCTAAATTACACTTACTTGGGTTGACAAGAACCCCAAATGAGGTCAGACGGTCAAATAGCTTACGCAAGTGGATAATGTGTTGTTCTTCAGATTCTGAAGCTACAAGAATATCGTCAATGGAGGCGTAACAGAAGTCAAGGCCCCTGAGTACTCCATCAATGAAACGCTGAAAGGTTTGAGTGGCATTACAGAGTCCGAATGACATGAAAGGGAATTCGTATAGTCCAAAAGTTGTTGTTATGGAAGTCTTGTGAACGTCCTCTGGAGCTACAGGGATCTGGTGTTAGGCACGGACAAGATCTATAGTAGAAAAAATTGTCCTACCATATAGATGGTGGGTAAAGTCCTGGATGTGAGGAACCGGATAACGGTCAGGAATGGTCCTCACATTCAAAGCCCTGTAGTCTCCACATGGCCTCCATTCGTCAACCTTTTTGGGTACCATGTGTAGCGGGGATGACCAGCTGCTGGAAGAAGGTCTCGCTATGCCTAGCTGTACCATAACCTCGAACTCCTTCTTTGCAAGTTTTAATTTGTCGGGGGCTAGACGCCGAGGTTTGCTGAAGACTGGTGGGCCTGGCGTAGTTTGAATGTGGTGTTCCATATTATGTTTTATGGAAGTATTTGGTTTACCTGCAGGTCTGATGAGAGTTGGGTAGGATTGGAGTAGTTGCGTGTAGATGGATGAATGGTTACCACTAATAGTTTAATACTGCTCACCAAACTGGAGCAAGCCGGACGGCCTGTGGAAGTGAGAGATGTTACCTGGTCAACCAAACACTGACGACGGACATCCACTAATAAATCGTAGTGATGTAGAAAATCTAACCCAATTATGGGCTTGGCAACGTCAGCTATGATGAACCGCCATGGAAAAACTCAGCGTAGGCCAAAGTCTAGGGACAGATTATGTAGCCCATATGTAGCGTTTGCAGTGTCATTGGCTGCATACAGGGTATAATCTGTCTTGGACCACTTACCGGACAGCAATTTTCTCGGGTACACGCTTACATCCGCCCCTGTGTCTACAAGAAATTGTTGTCGGGTTACCTTGTCAGTGATGAAGAGGCGGCGGTTTGACTGCGGTGTGGAGTCGCTGGCCGCCATTTCGTGACTCCCCATATCGTTTCCCGAATCGTTGTCGTAGAAGCTGCAGGGTTTTGTGCATCTAGTTGCTGCATTGCCAAATCGTTTGTGATACCAGCACACACCACCTCGTGAAGGGCTCCTGGAGCTTGACCGTAGCCTACGATGAGGACTCAGTGACGAAGGGGTTATTGGTTGTCGGAAGAATGATGTGAAAGGTTGTTGGAAATAGCCAAATATGGATCAGGGTGGAACAATATGGACCAGGGTGGATCTGAGGTACAATAAGGTAATCCTGTATTGTCAGGAAAGGATTGATCAGAGCAAATTTCTATAACTGTGAAAGTGAATAGGATAATTTATCTAGGTGGAAGGTTTACCCTGAGGCTGATCGTGCCCATTGCCATATGGTCACCTAAGCCAGCTTTGATGAACAATAATTAAGTAGTTAATTCCATGTACAACTATATTAAATGCCAGAAGGCCCTACCTTGCATGTGACTGGGAATACCTATCTGAAATTAAGCATAACTGTCTAATCGCTGATTACTATGATTCTGAATAAAGGTTTAATTAACTATTGAGCTAAGTAATTAATTGTTGGCCAGATAAATATGACAAGCAATATTTCCTGATGAAGCTACATTTGTAATACTTTGAAGGGTCGCCTGTGGAGAGGCGAAACCTACAGAAATTCACATCTTAGAAAAACCCCCAACCAGAATTCCCCCCCCCCCCCCGGCACCCCAAAACCAAGATAATTAAAACATTATTGGTTGATATCAATTAATTTAAGGAAAAGGACCTAATTTTTAGCATTAATACTTATCCGATTTGACAGTGATGTTTCTGGGAGGCTACTCCAGCTTGAAGTGGGGAGAGACCAGGCCTTTCAAATCCTAAATTTCCCTCTGTCTTTCTAGAATGTTCAGGTGGACTGGCCTCTGTTCAGGCATTATGGCCAGTACCTGGTTTGGCGCTATATATATATAAGTGACGCGCACGGCACAAGTAGAGTGGTGGGAGCGGACATCTCAAAGATCTTCATTGATGGCTGTTATTTCTTGCCGGAAAGTCTGTACAATTTCACCCATCTTTGATGTTACTGTGACAGCTAGTCGTTCCATCATGGCTTCCATGGTGCCAGCAGGGAGAGTTGTTTCTGAAATATGATGCCGATAACTTGTTTCAAGAACTGCATCTAAAACTCGGTTAATGCATCCAGCTCCGCTGATTTCTGCGTTGCCAGTATAGCCTGCGTAGACGAAGGGAGGCGACCTAACCACAGAGATTTCAACACGGCATCAGGTACAAAGGTCCCAGCTAGTGAGTGAAGGTGCCTGAGAAACTGAGATGGCTTCCTATCTCCCATTTCTTTATGTTCTAGGAGACGTCTGGTCTTCTGTTCTTGTGTTGCACTCACCCGCTGGATCAACTCTGTTTTGAGCTTTTCGTATTTTCCTTCATGTGGAGGTTTAGTTAGAATGTCTCTGACTTCAGCGGCATATTTAGCTTCTAAATGACTACTCACGTAAAAGAACTTAGTTTCATCTACTGTGATACGAGCCAAGGAAAACTGCATCTCGATCTGGGCAAACCAAGGTTCAGGATCTGCTGGCCAAAATGGAGGGATTTTTACTGCAATACGATCCACTGAGGTTCCTTCAAGTGGCATTGTTACTGTGATATTTTTTACAACTTAAATCAGATCACGTCGGTTTGTCACCACTTTGGGAGTAATAAATACTTCTTATTCATTATTTTATGATGTATAGTACAAATTAATAGCTAGATATTTTAGTTAAACGAATTTAATTTTAGCATTATTTACATGATCAGAACAAATACCACAGTTGCTATGGAACAACAAACAAAGTAAAAAAAAATCATAGAAACTCATAGATCAACTATCAACTGACTAACTTAAAAGAAAGAAAATAAGAAAATATGAAACATTTAGTTAGTCACTACAGCGGCCTTTTTTGCATAGTCTCTGTCAAAAATACTTATACATAAGTTTAATTTAATAATATAAATTTCTTTCAAAAAAATAGGCTAGATTGTTATGTTTTTTAGTAAAAATAAAAAGTCCTATTGAAAATCTTTGGATTAACTCATTAAATACTCCGCAGCTTTCGTTGGACAACATTCTGCTGCCCTAATACTACAAAAGATTCCAAAAAAACGTGAAGCGGAAAGACCAATGAACTTAGAACAATGATTCAAGCTACCAAATTGTTTGTTTCGTTGAGATGAATCCAATGGTGAAAACAACAGTTTGATAATTTTAATTTTTCAATTTGAAATACTGAAAAAACCCATTTTTGAGGGGCAAAAAGGGGCCTTCCAGAGGTGTTTTCGCTAATAACTTGGATACCAATGGACTTGGAGCAACGATTCAAAATACCAAATTGTTTGTTTTTTCAAGCTGAATCCAATGGTGAAAACAGTAATTTGATTACTTTACTTTTTCAATTTTAAAAAGCCAAAAAACCATTTTTGGGGGGTAAAAACAGCCTTTACCCCACTTTGGATTTTTCGATCTCGCCGGTTTACGAACTCGTCCAAGAGAACCTAGTTTTACATGTGTGTACTGAATTTTGTTACGATCGGACGATTTTTGCGTGAGTTATCGTGCTTACAGACACTCAAAAAATGAAAATTCTATTCCCCATATAAGCCCATGTTAAATTTTGAAACAAATCGTGATTTTTGCAGGTTAAAATGTAGTTCAGCGATAAAATCACTTGATATCCAGAAAGTAGACACAAAAAGCTATCAATTGATATAAAAATTATTATGATTGTTGAGGTTACTTAGAACGGATATTTTTTGTCCATTCTGTTAAAATGACGGTAATAGCTTATTTCTAAGGAAATTCGCTAATAAAATCGGGAACATTATTTTATAAGAGAGTAATTAATAGTTTACGAATACTGGTACTAACATATAAAGTCTAAAGCTAGAGTACAACATGTAACAAAATGTAGAGGATGAATTTGTAACATATAGGACAGTCCCAAAAATAACACAGAGCAGTTTTTAGTTGATTAATATACGTGTAAAGGTCAACTAAATTCATACTTAAATATTTGCATGTGTATCTAAATCTGCAATATTTGCTTTCCGACCTACTTCGGTTTCCGCAGACAGTTCTGTTAAGGATGAGCTTAACATAAAAGTGGATCGTTTCTATCACTGTGACTTAACAAATACTCTGCTGTATCCACTTCTTTAACATGAACTTCCTTGTTGGTTGGTTATATTAACAAATATGAACAGATTAGTTCAACAGCAATTGCATATATATATATTTTAAATCGACTCCATTCCGATAACATCCTTTTCTCAGGTACAAACATTATTTGCGAGATAATTAGGAAATCTCTTTTTTTTAGAAGATAACAGTTTAGAATTACCAATAACCTGGAAGTGTAGGCTAGTTTACTAAGTGTACCGCTATACTTGACTGAGGTTAAGGCTTTGATGTTAGCCCCAATTTTGCTCCGTTCCGACTAAGTAAAGCAAACAGTCGTATTTCATAACAATTCATAAAAAATCATAAGCAAAGTAAAATGTGTCATCGTTGTATATTAACGATGATTTGCAGCAATTGCCATGAGTTGTTGTAAATATAAAGAATCAACAGAATGGGAACAAGCACGGAAATTTGAAGCGCAGAAAATACAAAATGACAAAAAGTTTGTATACAACACCGGACACAAGCACAGTGTCGACATGGTGCTCGGACCGCTAAATGTACTTTATTGCAACACATAACACGACTTATACATTCGTTACGACCCACAATGGTTCATTTGCTGAACGACAATGTTTGAATTTGAAGGAAAGAACACGTTTTTCCCAAATTTATATAACTTTCTTAAAAGACGATACAGCCAGCGTGATTACCTCTCGATGTAAATCTTTTATCAAATGATTTATGTCAAATATCCCACATGAAAAGGACATTACTCTAATGTAAACAAAAAAAAAATTGCAAAAAACTAAAAATTTCTGCATACTTTTATACAGTCTAAGGGTTGTGATGAATAAAATTCAAAGGATTGTTTCCAGTATTAATTGATGGAATATTAATTGAATGAATATTTTACTTAAAAATTATCCAGTAAACATACTGGTATTTTTAAGTGAATTGTTTAACAAAGGTAAGTGTAGCATGTTTGTTTCCAAAGACGATATAACATTTTGTGCTTGTTAACATAGATCCTTGAGTTACTTATGGTTAGTTATATGTAAGGTACTCCATTCCTGTTATATTTTGATCGCCTGTTATACCCTTTCGTTCGCCAATCTACTTTCATCCAATGATTACAAAACTAATATCATTAAGGTAAACCGCCTATATGCCGGACGGCTAGGGGAAATGTTACTGCAAAGTCAAATATCGCCTGATTGGATAGAACTAGGCAAAATCCACAGAGATAAATGGATTCGCCGACAATTTCTCCACAATTTTTATCATAAATAAAACATTTCAACCGATAAAAACTAATTAATAACGAACATTAAGTGTCGATCGATCTGAACGACAACAGCCCAAAACCGGACGGCGACAGTCCCAACACCGGAAGATGGCTTCCCAACACCGGAAGACTCTTCTCTCAGCATTAAACCAATGCTTTTCGGCACTTTATGACCTTAAAATGAAGTTTGAAACAATTGGTTTTTTGATTAGATAGAAATCATACACTGTACGTCCCGTTAAATACTGGAGCGTGAATCAAGGTAATCCATTTAGTTAAGAAACTAGTAATCCCGTTGCTCGGAATCGATCAATTGTCAAGTACTTACCCCTAAATAAGGTACAGTATTCTAGAACTTCTTTATTAATGATATGGCTAAACTTCAATGCCACTTCCGGTAATAGAGTCGCAGACACTAGGGCGGGTGAGTGAGTGCGCTTCTGGCGAAATTATTGTTTATTTTTTGTTTGGGTAGTTAATCAACTATATGATCATGTGTTAAAGTAAACACAAGTTTACACGTGAAAAGTCCCGAAAAACGTAAACAAAGTTTTGATAGTTCAACAAAATCATTACATTTGGTTATATCATCCATCAGCTGAGGTAGCTATAGCAGACGATTTGGTGAGTTTACAGTTTTTGCCGCCCGCCCTATTCGGTGCCCGCAATTATTGTGAGATTATTTACTAAAGTCTTTATAAACAATCCAGTGCCTTCTTTATACAACTTAATCCTGCGCCTGAATACGGCTACTACATTTTCATTTTTAGATCATTACTTACAAACAAACGTCACACTAACTGTCACCTTAAATTCCAAGACAATTGTATGCTCAATCGAGTTCACAAAGGCGCCTCTGTTTGTAAAAATATCCAATACTGAGTCTGAGTTGCAGCAGACCTGCATACTCAGCGAATTTCAAATGCAAAAGAGCATATTTCAATCGAACATAGCGAGATTTGACATGAGCGAGATTTGACATGTTTTGGTAAGCTCCATAAGAATAACATGGGGAATGAGTATGGAGGTTTGCTGAACGTCGTTCTTTTAGTCTTAAACAACTATAGATATAAGGATCGTATTGATTTTTGTATAATTTTATGTAAATTAAACCTTTTATTACATTTTAAAATAATTTTATCAATCAAATAATTTTTTTTTTCAATTCTAAGGCTTTCCGTTTTTGGGAAACTTCTCCTGTCTAACTCACGAACGATTATCCGGTATTGGACAAGCCGTGCTTAAAGCATCCCTAAATGCGGACGCCTTGTAATTTGTAGTAAATATAATAAAAATGATGTTTATTATACATAAGAAAACGATTAACATGTCTGAGAAATTTTAAGAATTCCAAAACTCACAATTAGGTATAATAAAATATTAATAAAACCTTATTTAAATTACCTTGCTACTTAGTCAAAATCGCGCGGAGTTTCACGCCGAAATGTGAAACTCGGCAATTTGACCTGTCCTCGGTCTTAAATATTTTTTTTTCCATTTTACAAAATTGAAGTAAGGGGGTTTTCATACATAAATAACCATCGCAAACCGCTGCGATCGGCGTTTCAGCCGACAGTCTTATTTTTCGCCTAAAAGAGCGTTCGTCCGGATTTGGGCGGGTTCCGGAGTTGGGGCGGTTTACCTTATTTACGTAGCTTTATTTATTAATATTGGGTGCTGGTAAATGATATAATCAATTACACCTACGTTTAGTAATACTGCATGGTCAAATTAACCAACCAATTGAGATATTAAAAAACGGATTGTGGCATTGTAATCAGTGAAAAGATCTAGCTTAAAATTATGGGTCAAAACACCACTTTGACATAAAAAAAAATTTTGGATCCAATATGGCGGATCCAAGATGGCAGCTAAAATTGGGTACCCACTCAAAATTAAGTATCAACTACCCAATAATTTTTGGGGTGGTTTGGGATTGATATTTGAAAAAATATATGAAAAAGTTGGGGGCGGGGTTGTTATGGGACACCCGGTATAATACTAATTAATAACTTATTATAAGACGAACCCAAGTACACTTAATTCATTATGAGGCAATCTTGTCACCAAATTAAATTGTTCCATAATTATTTGCCTTGGTAAGTGGCCTTGAAGTGTCTAATATTGTTTTTAACGCTGTACGCGTTTTGGATGTACTACCATCAGCAGCGGAAGATAGCCTGTAACGTGTTTTATGTTGCTAATCCTAGAACCATTTCTAACGGTCTACACCAACTGACTGGTACGGTCCCTTAATAGTTTTCAGCATGCCGAAATTTACGTTTTCTTATGAATGTGTCTTGTAAATGTTTTAAATGTGAGAATGTACTTAGTTCGAATCAATAAGTGTGATGTGACAACCAATGAGTATCGAGCTTCTCAAAATTAGTTACTGGCTATTTTGCTGCTAATGATGGACGGTAGTAAGTCCGGAATGCTTACAGTATAAATAAATATTTTTTGACACCTCAAGGCCATTACCAAAGTAAATAAATTTGAATCAATACGCTTAGGCCTAATTGTGTGAAACATAATTCATTCCGGTAAACTTACAACATTTACGAAGAGAGTAAATCAAAGCTAAGTTGAAACTGATTAGAAAGATATTCAAAGAAAAGTGAAACAAATTAATATACTATAAAATAAGTTATAATAAGTTGGCCTGGATGAGGTCAAGCTCGCACACCCATTTGAATTCATACAGTAAATGACGGATTCATAAAATTAGTTCTCGTAGGTTACGAGATTGATTTAAAATTTTGACTGATTTGACTTAAATACATTTTCCGTATCATTAAGACTTAAATTTAATGAATTTCTGTTAAATTTGGCTTACATGAATTGAAAAGCTATACACCCTACTTGAAAATTTACTTGAAATGTTGATTAATGCAGTTTTGGTTTTATTATATTTTGTGTCCCGCAAATCCCACATGGCCTCGGATTGTTATTTCATAAGTGTAAATTGAAAGTTTTCCTCTAGGGAACATTTGTACGTTCATGGAATGAAATTTTTGGGGTTTGAACATTTTTACTTCCTTGGCCAAAATGGTGCATCGTTTTTGGAATATGCTACAAATATGTCCTACGCAAACATAACATAATATTTAAGTTAATCTTATACAAAATTATATTAAATCAAATTATTAATTTTTATATGACATTTTGGAAAATCCCTCAAGTCTCTAGAACGATTTTCAAAAAAAGGATTTCAGCGTAGATGTTAGCATGATAATCTAGTTTGGCACCATGAGTCTTAAACAACCTTCACATTTATTTGAATAACAAATTCTCATTCAACATATCAGATCCAAAATGGTGGCAAAACAATTAGAATACGTCAAAGTTAAGGGTATATGACTTAACTGAGAATCGTGAAAGATTAGTTAACAATTTGCATATAGGGTCTTATTTTATCTTCATGCCACGTAACATTAAATTTTTGGATCCAAACTTATGCTAACGATGTCTAAGAAGAACACATATTCATCTAATTTATGCCGCTCTTATTTCATAGTACTACCTTTAAAATGATGCATTATTTAATAGGAGAGTCTGTTTGAAAATTTGGGCTTACTCCCAAAGTAACGCACTTGCGGGGAAAAGGGAGAAATTTGTTGGACTCCCAAAAATGTTTTCCCCTTTCATATAAACGTTTCCCAAAAATAATCATATTATCTCGGTAAAATTATAGTAAAATGGGGGTGGGACTTTCCGGACACAAGGTACACATGTGATAAAATCCCAGATATTTTAACGCAAGAATTGACAATGAAGTAGTGGTAAGTTAATTGATTGTAGTATCATGAAATCTCAATAGTATCGTTAACTCGTATTATATAGATTCATTGTAGGCAAATCTTTACGTTTAGGAAATTCAGTTCAGTTCACTTGGTGGAAGATACTTAACTCCTTTGATTGATTTTAAAAAGGATTCTGCAGACTTGTTTGGCATTGAATTTGCACGGGGATTGACGTTGAGAGGCTTTAGGCTGTTTCCCACCCCTTTTACTCCACCCTCCCTTGCTCGATGAACCGTTCGTAACACGTTTATTCAATACAACGTTTCATTATTCATCATTTTAATTCTAAAGGGGAGAAATACAATATAGATTTATTTTAGTTGAATCGAGTATAATTTTTCACATTTTCATGAAGATCAATTGGAAAGAAAATAAACTTTATTGTGTTAATTTGAAATATATCCATATAATTAAAATTGATGAAAACATTGGCTACACACCACTAATTCTGTGGTTGCTATAAAAAAATGAAATGTCTGGGATAGAGGAATATCCAGGTTAGATTGGCAGGTAGGCAAAAACTAATTGTAACGCTTATTATTATTATCATTATTATTGATGTTGTTAACCCTTATTATTATTATCCAATTTGTTAAAATTAACCCTTATTGGTGAGATCATTTGCTTCAGGAATAAAAAAGGTCTTATTTATGTTGGCGGCAATAATCACAAAAGTCATGTGATCTGGTTTATTCGGCATTACGCTTCTTCAGAAGAATTACTGCATGGGCTTATGCACTAAACTAAATAAACTAGTCTGTCTTTTTTGAATCTCATGATTACTGACCATTGCTATCTTCTAAAAAATCTTAATATAATTACTTTGGAGACTAAAGCTAAAGTGGGCAGGTGTCGTTGAGCTATACGTGCCATGTCTCATTCCCCAATTGGTTTTCGCATCCTAATTACATGTAGCCTAAAGTGTCGTTGAAATCTTCCTCAGACACTTGTTGCACCGAGACTATCAGGACCCTTGTGCTACATCAGGCTGATGTGTGTGCCTGTGGGGAGAGGGACTGAGATATGTGTCCAGAGGGAGAACAGCATGAACTTGGCGCAAGTATTGATCTGGTCCTCGCATCATGTAAGCACATAGCACATCAAACCGTAGACAATTGGACAGCGAAACTAAGATCCGTATGGAACATTTAATTCGGCCTAGCCAAGGCTTAGATTTACAATGTTTCGTTTTTTTTTAATGCCACTACAGGTTTATGGAATAAAAAACAGCAGATTCGTAAATTATATTATAATTTTATTATTATATTATAAATCATAAGGAATAAAATGTTTTATTTTTATTTTAAATTAATTTTCTCAAGTGCTAATATGGATCAGTTAGAGAAGTTTAAAACGTTCTATTAGAAATAATGATTTATTAAGGCTCCAATCTGTAAATATTACAGATCTGTAAATATTATATAATATATTATAGGTATTAAACATTCTTAAAGCATATTTTTGCAAAAAATTGGCAATCAAATATGGCAAGTGAGTGATTTTGAATCAGAAAAAAGTAATGGAAGGTATATTTGAATTTTACGGCCATGTCATCACACGAGTGGGAATGTTATTGTCCTGCCGTTTTTCGAGATTACTCTTCTCGATGGGGTTTGATGAAGTCTGTTTTACACAGAGTAGAACCGATATGTTTTACTCTCCTACAAAATGTGACTCGACTAAAAATGTTATGCTCGTAAGAACGTTTACAATTTCACTTTTAATAAAACAATAAAGTAATACCCAAAAAATCTACCAGTAACGGAAGTGTTAGTCCCTGAAGTAAAACTCGTAATCTAGCAATGAACTGTTAAAAAGTTAAAATATTGTTATTATTTTACTTTACTCTTGCGGAAAAATTAAATATATGTTAAATATAGGGGCCTACATGTATGAGGTCTTTAACCTTTAAACATACACATGAAACTGTATTCATTAGTTGCCATAAAAACCGCAAAATGCACTCCCAAATTGTCAACTGCGAGAGACAACTAACGTGATATTGAGGAGCTTTTTAGGCCTAATACAAATGTCTCAAAAATTAAGCGTTGTTTAAATTAGCGTAATGCTTAGATCAAAACAATGAAAAACAACGGTTTTAGAACACAAATCTTGTAAAAACCTCGGAATAGTAAATCCACTTGAGGACGCTTACCGTGACTGTTAAACGATAATAGTGATAAATACAAATTTAAACAAACTGACAATCTAATAACTGCCTAACTACTACTTCTTCTTCGATTAGACAACCTATAAATATTCTAAATTGATTCTCTCAAACCAAGAAGTTTCTTGTAACGTAATAACTTATTCAATTTCATGGTTGCACGATGACACTGTCTTATAACTCTTAATTGGTTCTAACAAGGAGCAAAGTTTTAAGCTTCTGGGGAAGAAAAATGTTTGTGAACTTTTGAGGTTTAATAAAACTGCGCTTAAAGTTGTAAGAATATAATTAACACGAATAAGAAGATTATATAAATTACCGAAGAAATACGCCACTCGTGTAATGTAAGCTTAATCAGTAAATATCGATTCGGAAGGTGATTGAATCGGTTAAAACATCAAAACCAAACACAACTCATAAATTTATATATTATAAATGATATAGGGTATAGTTATTTAATACTCTGGAGGGTCTTGTAATCTTTACTCCCCCACAGTTCTGAACCATTTTTAATAATTAATTTAGTTGTTGTTGGAAAGAACTCGGTGTCAATTTGAGCAGGAATTTTCTTTTTAAATTCATACTGTAGGGAACAGCCTTGGATCGTCTAAGTATTTTGCACATGCCCACAGGATTTAACGATGGAATAAAAATATCAAGGCTTAACATTTGGTTATAATAAATATAGTTTTACCATATAAACAAAAAATAAAGTAACATAGACCACAGACTTCGGAGCCTTTCTGAGGTTGCTAGGTATGTGTAATATATGTATATATCGTTTTATCAGCATCTAAAAAAGAAAAGAATAACATAAACTACAAGCTTTTGAGCCCTTCTGAGCCTCTATATGTTATAAATGTACATACACTATGGATATTTAATAATTTATTTAGTAAATGTGTGTGTGCGTGTGTGTATAACCCCACAACCTACATGAGGTCACCTGTGCATTAAATAATTTTCACGATACAATCAGAGTGTGAGGTGTGATCAGTGGCGTTGCAGTGGCCACATAGGTCGCGGCGACGGCGTGTGTTGTGGTCTGTGGCCTATTTTGTGTGTGTTTGCATACCACCCACAACGTAATATGTGATCTGTTTATTTAGTATTTAGCAATAGATGTATTTTAATTACCCTATACTACGAGTATCACACTGTAGGGAGCTCTCGAGTGTGGGACTGAAGGCGACGACGCAATTACAGAGCAGACTCCCCTTGTCATAAATTCATAATGCGTTTCCAAAATTATCTAAATTATTGTCTTGACCATAAGAAAATAAAAACTGAGTTATTTTAATCATTGATCAGTAACCTTTTAAATATAGACTGTCATCAGGTGCCAAATACAAGAAGTCAGGAAGATGGCGAGATATTTTTGTAGTATAGCTAATAATTTTAGTAGTATAGCTATTAATACCTCTTTCGCCGTTCTTGGTCCCACACTTGTGAGCACACAACAATAGAGTATCATGACCGCAGGCCACAGAGACATCAAGTTAGACCGCGCCAAAGACATGCAAACGAAGATTGAGCGATTCATGCAACAAAGAGATTTCGGAGTAAAACTCAAAATTTCCTGAGAGCAAAAGGCTAAAAAAGGCGTCTACTGACGGAGTCAGGGCAACCCTGCCAACAGGGCCCCAAACAGTCACTGTTCATTATTTATATTATTTACAAGAAATGTATTTTTCATCATACTGACTCAGAAACATCTGTTTTCTGTTCCTTTTTGTTGGCTCGAAAGTTACCCATTGCCGTCCTAGTCCGGGAAAAACGTTTTCCTGTACTAGGCCTGGAAAACGGAAGTAAACAATCAGCTGATTTGCAGCAAACTTACGTTTAATGCTTGTTTATTGGTTACTTTTTAAAGGAATGTAGTGGCAGCACTGGCAGCAGTAGCAAATATTTGTTCTGTTTCTTATAGGTTAGGTTTGAAGGATTGAGAAACATATTGGTTTATGCAAGGACAACGACTACTACGACTACGTTATGATTGAAAGTATGTTTTTTTCTGAAAGTATGTTTTTTTTTCTGCGTACTCGCATGAAAATCCCGCACTCGCTTTCGCTCGCGCGGGAACTATCATGCTCGTCCGGCAAAACAGTACTTTCCGGCCTAGTAACGTAATATAATATTGTATCTCAAAATGTAAGTATTTGAACACTTGAATAATAACCTAACTGAAAAAAATATTAATGTAGGTGTCTTAACACATTGTTTTTGGTCAAATTTTAAATTTACTGGGTAATGAAAATATATTGATATGAATTTTGTAGTTGTCTTTTGCTATAAACATTTGTGAGGACTGTATATTGAGGCTGAAGGGAGGGACATGCCGCATTACCGAGCTGACCGCAGTCCGAGGCAACAGACCACCGTCCACACCTCGCACTGACCGCAGTCTGAGGCAACAGACCACCGTCCACACCTCGCACTGACCGCAGTCTGAGGCAACAGACCACCGTCCACACCTCGCACTGACCGCAGTCTGAGGCAACAGACCACCGTCCACACCTCGCACTGACGGCAGTCTGAGGCAACAGACCACCGTCCACACCTCGCACTGACCGCAGTCTGAGGCAACAGACCACCGTCCACACCTCGCACTGACCGCAGTCCGAGGCAACAGACCACCGTCCACACCTCGCACTGACCGCAGTCTGAGGCAACAGACCACCGTCCACACCTCGCACTGACCGCAGTCCGAGGCAACAGACCACCGTCCACACCTCGCACTGACCGCAGTCCGAGGCAACAGGCCACCGTCCACACCTCGCACTGACCGCAGTCTGAGGCAACAGACCACCGTCCACACCTCGCACTGACCGCAGTCTGAGGCAACAGACCACCGTCCACACCTCGCACTGACCGCAGTCCGAGGCAACAGACCACCGTCCACACCTCGCACTGACCGCAGTCCGAGGCAACAGGCCACCGTCCACACCTCGCACTGACCGCAGTCCGAGGCAACAGACCACCGTCCACACCTCGCACTGACCGCAGTCCGAGGCAACAGACCACCGTCCACACCTCGCACTGACCGCAGTCCGAGGCAACAGGCCACCGTCCACACCTCGCACTGACCGCAGTCCGAGGCAACAGGCCACCGTCCACACCTCGCACTGACCGCAGTCCGAGGCAACAGACCACCGTCCACACCTCGCACTGACCGCAGTCCGAGGCAACAGGCCACCGTCCACACCTCGCACTGACCGCAGTCTGAGGCAACAGACCACCGTCCACACCTCGCACTGAACGCAGTCCGAGGCAACAGACCACCGTCCACACCTCGCACTGACCGCAGTCCGAGGCAACAGACCACCGTCCACACCTCGCACTGACCGCAGTCCGAGGCAACAGACCACCGTCCACACCTCGCACTGACCGCAGTCCGAGGCAACAGACCACCGTCCACACCTCGCACTGACCGCAGTCCGAGGCAACAGGCCACCGTCCACACCTCGCACTGACCGCAGTCCGAGGCAACAGACCACCGTCCACACCTCGCACTGACCGCAGTCTGAGGCATCAGACCACCGTCCACACCTCGCACTGACCGCAGTCCGAGGCAACAGACCACCGTCCACACCTCGCACTGACCGCAGTCCGAGGCAACAGACCACCGTCCACACCTCGCACTGACCGCAGTCTGAGGCAACAGACCACCGTCCACACCTCGCACTGACCGCAGTCTGAGGCAACAGACCACCGTCCACACCTCGCACTGACCGCAGTCCGAGGCAACAGACCACCGTCCACACCTCGCACTGACCGCAGTCTGAGGCAACAGACCACCGTCCACACCTCGCACTGACGGCAGTCCGAGGCAACAGACCACCGTCCACACCTCGCACTGACCGCAGTCTGAGGCAACAGACCACCGTCCACACCTCGCACTGACCGCAGTCTGAGGCAACAGACCACCGTCCACACCTCGCACTGACCGCAGTCCGAGGCAACAGACCACCGTCCACACCTCGCACTGACCGCAGTCTGAGGCAACAGACCACCGTCCACACCTTGCACTGACCGCAGTCCGAGGCAACAGACCACCGTCCACACCTCGCACTGACCGCAGTCCGAGGCAACAGACCACCGTCCACACCTCGCACTGACCGCAGTCCGAGGCAACAGACCACCGTCCACACCTCGCACTGACCGCAGTCCGAGGCAACAGACCACCGTCCACACCTCGCACTGACCGCAGTCTGAGGCAACATACCACCGTCCACACCTCGCACTGACCGCAGTCCGAGGCAACAGACCACCGTCCACACCTCGCACTGACCGCAGTCCGAGGCAACAGACCACCGTCCACACCTCGCACTGACGGCAGTCCGAGGCAACAGACCACCGTCCACACCTCGCACTGACCGCAGTCTGAGGCAACAGACCACCGTCCACACCTCGCACTGACCGCAGTCTGAGGCAACAGACCACCGTCCACACCTCGCACTGACCGCAGTCCGAGGCAACAGACCGCCGTCCACACCTCGCACTGACGCGTCTCAGAGCTGGTGCACATGAGTACAATAATGTATCAAATCATTTTTTTTTACAAATTTGCAGGCAGCTGATAACATCAAGGTACAAAGTTTGGAAATATGAAGGTCAGAAGAACTGGAACAGTTGAAGAAGAACCTTCAGGTTTTAGTATTTAGAAACCGCAAATTAATTTGACACTGAAGTATCGTAAAGAATTAGACTAGGATTCAGGGGAGTCAAAACTGAAGTAAGATGAATACAGAGATGACACAAAAGATTCACATGCTCACCTTATTACGATTAGCTTGTAAATGCTACTAATGAAGATCTCATATTTTTATAAAATAGTGCTAGTATATATCGATTTGGGTACCTATTAAGTACCTATGGTGCCTAATAAGTACATAAGGGCAGAGATATAGTTAAAAGCTTGATATAATTCGCGACTCTTTCTCTCCAATGGGACCAGAAACTGTTATGACTCACATCGCTAGACTACATCGGAACGTTAGCGCACTTAATGTGGAACTATGAAGTAGTTCGAAATCAGAACTTTCTAAATTCAATCTTATTATGTCGAATGTGCCTCCTCCAAACTTTGAGTTTAAATAAACAGAAGGTACTAAAAATATATTCTTAGAATTTTTATCTATGACTTTGTTGCTGCAAAGTTTCGGCTGGCCATGAAACAAACAATTTTTACGTTCACAAATATTTAAATTTCATATTTTGACGTAATTGAAAAAGGTTTGGTTTGACGGATCATAAAAAGTGATGAAATTGATTTTTAAAATCTGAATGAATACCATATCCGTCATACCAAGCTGTAAAACATCATGTAAAATTATAGTTGTTTTCTCAGTTAAGTGTCAGTTTGATTGAAGTACAGATTCCTCGTCTGACGGCGTCTAGGTCCAATTACATAAGACCTTGTCACCCAACAGTGATAACGGTTTCCGCCAGGAAGGCGCGATCCAGTTATAAAACTTCATTCGAGATTGGACCACGTTTCGTTATTTTATTTTAGCTTTTATTTTAGCTTCGTTATTTTAGCTTGAAATCTAAGAAACAAGTAAATAAAGCACGGCTTTCCCCACATACCAAAACAGCGATAGTTAAAACATTAAACTTCCCAGTGGTCAATATAGAGAGCGACAGCCATGGACGTCACATAGCTGGTTTGGTGCAAACATTGGTGAACAAGAGAGCTACCAAAGTTAATGGCTATTGTAAGCCTGGGGCAAAGCTGTTGAGTGTGGTCGATGGCGCGCAACCTCCACCTGGAAGCTGCTCAGTGTTGATCGGTGGATCAAACGATGTTGCCGATGGCCAGCAGAAGAACATCTACCAACACCTCGAAGGCCACATCACTTCTCGCCTGAAAACATCTAAGGTAGTCGTGGCAACATTACCTCACCGCCATGACCTCCCGTCAGGCAGCATCATTAATGAGCGGGTGGCCCTGGTAAACGCCTACATCGAGGAGGTGTGTCTGCGATACCCAAGTGTTCAAGTGCTTGACATTAACAAAATCAGCCGTAGATTTTTTACACGTCACGGACAGCACCTCACGATGGGGGGGAAACGGCTTCTGGCTCATCTTGTTTTGGATGCTGTGATGAAAGTAGACAAACCTACAAGGACTCTAAGATCACCACCCCATCACGCATCCACTCCTTCAACGCCCAAGAGGACCATCCGAACGGAGCAGCCGCAGATAATGTCTTACGTGTCCTACGCAGATGCGGTGAAGTCCCCCCCCACTCCGGCACCGACCCAGATTGACCTACAACACCAACAAAAAAACTTGCCTCCGAAGATCACCGAAAGACCATCAAGATAAAAACATCAGCGCCAAATTTGGGTCCGTCAGGTCCAAAATCTGGGGAAACTCAAAACATTAATTTTTCTAAATTTAAAGCATTACACATTAACGCCCAGTCAGCAACCAACAAAGTTGACGAACTCACCATTTTCAGTGAGGAGATTCAGCCTGACATATTTATTGTGTCAGAGCACAGTTTCCAAAAAGAAAACATGTCTCTTTTAAAAATTCCAAATTTTGAATTGGCTAATGAATTCCACCGAACAAAATTTAAGGGGGGTGGTGTGGCAATATTTGTAAAGAGTTCAGTGAATTATGAGGCATTCAAAATAGGAGAAAGTAATGATCTCGATTTTGAAGTCAGTGGGATTAAAGTAGATTTGGATGCCATTGGAAAAGTAATTGTCATCGGTGTCTATAGATCACCCAATGGATGCCCTGATTCTTTTTTCAAAAAACTAGAACATCTTTTAAACTTTTTATTTTCAAACAAAAGTAAATTTATCATAATGGGGGATTTTAATATTGATGTTCTAGACCACAGTCACCACCTCACCCAGCGGTTTCGCGATATTCTCAACACTTTCAAACTTATCTGGTCCGTGAACACTCCGACTAGAGTAACAGCGACTTCGAGTACGGCCATCGACAATGTAATTACAAACATCCAAAATTCAGAAGTTTCAGTGATAAATGCAGCCATTTCTGATCATTGCGCACAGGAGATAATAGTCATGAACCACCCACCGGAAAAAGTCCCTCCCGTTTTTGTGACTAAAAGGGCCACACAGCCTAGAAATGTTTCTTTTTTGAATAAAGCGCTCTCAGGCGAAACTTGGCAGTGTTTAAATGAGTTTGAAACTGTAGACGAAATGTTCCAGGCATTTGATTCTTGTTTTAAATTTCATCTAGACAATTTCTGCCCTTTTAAAAAATCTAAAGTCAAACCTTCATTTGAGAGAAATACCTGGATTACCACAGGTATTTTAAAATCACGCGAAAGACTAAAATTTTTGCATTCAATTTATTCAACGACTCAAGATTTAAATTTTAAAAATTTTTATAAAACTTACAAACAAATTTACAGAAAGGTAATCAGGGCTGCTAAAGCCTATGACGTAAATCACACTTTGAAAAACTGTGAAAACTTTTCCAAATCAGCCTGGAAAATAATTAATAACTCTTCAAAGTCAATGAAAGCTTCCAAACCGATTCATCTTAAAATTAACAATGAAATCATTGACAACTCTCAAGAAGTTGCAAACGAATTGAATAGATATTTTGCATCCGTTGCTCTGCCGGATGATTCATTTAAAGGGACTCGAGTTGATTCGGTTAGAGGTCCTGCTTCGTCCATGGCCTTGACTCCTGTGTGTGAGACTGACGTGGCTCGCGTTATCGAGGAACTCAAACCAAAAAAATCATGTGACATTGACGGCAGGTCAGTGTGGTTGATCAAACGTTGCTACAGGCACATTTTGGCACCACTCACAAGATTAGTAAATTTGTCATTTCAAACTGGAGTTTTTCCTTGCCAACTCAAGTTGGCAAAGGTGATTCCACTTTTCAAAAAGGACGATCCTCATCTCTCCAGCAACTATCGTCCGATTTCAATTTTGCCAGTGTTTAGTAAGGTATTTGAAGAGCTCTTCCTCGAAAAGCTTATGAAATACCTAGATCGTTTTGACATTCTCTCATCACATCAATTTGGATTTAGGAAAACCTATTCCACAATTGATGCGATCACAAATCTCATTGAAATGGTTGTCGATGGCCTCGAGAGGCGAGAACATGTGCTCAGCGTATTTCTCGACCTTTCGAAAGCTTTTGACTGTGTGCATCATGAGACACTGTTGCACCAGTTAGAGACGTACGGCATCCGTGGAGTTCCACTCAAGTGGATTACTTCCTACTTGAATAACAGATTCCAGTGTGTCCAAGTTGAAAACTTTCTTTCTCAAAAAGAAAGCATGGCCCAAGGAGTCCCGCAGGGATCTATTCTGGGACCAGTTCTATTCCTGTTGTACGTCAACAATATTGGTTCTTCGATCCAGAATGGAAAGGTGATCCAATATGCAGATGACACCACCATCTGCGTAAAAGCCTCAACAAATCAGGAGCTTGAAGTGAAGTCATACATTGATCTTAACTCTTGCATCCAGACATTTGCAGAACTAAATCTGAAGACGAACAACTCTAAATCAAACGTCATTTCATTTTGCCTCCGACAGCAGGAACACGACCTGCAGCCTGCTGTCATGGTGGGTGATGTCCTCTTAGAGGAAACTGACTCCGCCAAGTTCCTAGGAATGTACCTTGATCGAGGGCTGACCTGGGAAGATCATGTCGACCACGTCTGTGCCAAGGTTACATCAGGTATTTTTGCATTACGTAACCTTGCAAAATTCTGTTCAAAGGACGTGCTGTTAATGGCCTACTTTGGCCTAATCTACCCCCATTTTTCCTATGGAATTAGACTTTGGGGTAGCTGTGCTAAGCTGAGGCAAGAAAGGGTTTTCAGACTGCAAAAAAAAGCAGTCAGAATTATTTGCAAATTGCAATCAAGAGAATCTTGTAGGGAAGCCTTCAGGGAGCTTGGTTTGCTTACATTGCCCTGCCTTTATATCTTGGAGGTAACACTGTACTGCAAGTATAAATGCTCACTTGTCCAGGGCAGTCAAATCCACCAGTACGATACTAGGGGCAGGGACACTTATCGACTCGGGCAGCACAGAACTGTGACGTTTGAGCATTTGCCGTCGCAAGCTGGAGTCAAGTTCCTAAATAGGCTCCCTGAAGGTATCAAACAATCAGAAAATCAAAATCAATTCAAAACTCGACTAAAACGCCTTTTGGTGTCTAAAGTTCTGTACTCGGTTGATGAGTTCATGATGAGCCGCTGGGATATTTAAATTCTAGGCATTTCACGCGAATTAAAATTTGGCACTGATAGTAAGATAAAGAACATTGTACTTTATACATATTTGTACTATTGTAATGACGTTTGCAATGCAATTCTATTGTCGACTGCAATAAAGATATTATTTATTTATTTATTTATTTATTTATTTATGGTGAATATCGGTGTTGGTAGCTCTGCAAACGTGGCACAACCAGACGTTGAATACAGTTTTTTTCCTACTTACTTCATTTATTAATTGAATTATAATACAATTTGATTACAAAAAGTTTGCTACAATGACCTGAACTGCGGCAAAAGTGATATAAAGTAAATAGGTACAATTAGTCACCACATTTGAAAGAAAATAATACAACATTTACATCGTCGATATTTTTTCTAATTAAATTAAGAACAATGGAAAAATTAAAACCTAAATAGTGACCTATTTAGCCAATGTTTCTGTGTGACTGCAAAGCGGAAGTTGTAATTGGTGTAGTTGGGGGGGGGGGAATGTTAATTAATAAGTGTTAATTTTGGAAAGAAATTTATTTCGTAAACTTTACAATTCTCACTATAAGCATTAGCTTTTGTAAATAGGTTTATGTATATAGTATCAGAATAAAATTAACATTCTGTTACTATATACATAAACCTATTTACAGATCATAAAAAGTGTTGAAATTGATTTTTTAAATCTGAATGTATTCTGGGAAGTCAACTGCTTAGAGTAGTTTATGGCTAAACTCTTCATTGTATTTAATGTTTGGACATAAAACATTAATTACGCATATACGTAATTAATGTTGAGCATATCACGCTACCTGTCCTGAATACTGTCTTATTTTACATATCCTTAGTATTGCATAAATTCAGTTACCGGTAACGAAACAGACTAATGGCATAAGTGATCTATAAACGTGAAAGTTATAAGGTTACATGAAATATTCTGACAATAAAATGTTTGCAATTCGAAATTTTAAGGAGAAGTGAAAAGAACTTCCGAAAGGATAAGTTGAAGGAAAACATCGAATATTTAGAAGTTTTCCAATGAAGATTTATCCCCATATTATGAAAATATATTGTCCGTTGTTCTCTGTTATTTCTAAGTTGCACGAGGAAACTACACAAAGTTTCTCCATTACGTTCTCATTTGTGTTCTGCGTTAGCTTTTCTACAGCCCCATAGTAGTACATAATATCCCAGTTTAACTAAGAATCTCCCTTAAATGCTGGTTATCGTCATTTTGATTAACGTATATTTTCTCGTTAGTTATAAAAAAAATGAAATATTAGCTTCTCACTACATTATGAAACACTCTCTAGTTTCTGGGCATAGCACGGAGTTTGCCTAAATTGTGAATATATCGACTAAAATTTAGTTTGCCCTCATTTGTCAGCGAATATTCAATGTTTTCTGATTATTTCAATTAAAATTTTTTTCCTAAACTTTGAAATGCGCTAAAGCTTCATTCTAAAGGGACAATTTATTTATTTCTTAGCAATTATGATAAGCAAACCACATGTGTAAATTACGTTATTTCATCTATGTTATAACTGAGAAAATAAGGCTACTTTCTTTTATCATTTTGTCATTTTTTGTAAAGCGGTGTAACTTCTACAACTCAATCAATAAATTAAGGACGCAGCTTATTTACTCATCGATGTAATACAGTATTGGGAGGTTTAGGTTTCGACAGAAATATTTTTCAATTACAATTATATCTTCCAATTATAAACTTTCTTCATGACACAAAACCAAACGATTTTGAGTTGACTTAAAAATTTTTTTATAAACTTGTATTCAGAATTTTACTTTTAGTGAGAAACTATTGTTCAGAAAATGTGGAAGTTCCCTGACATTTATGAAGCCATTCAAGCTTTCACGCATGACAGCAACAAAATATTCATTTATTGAATAATAATTATCAATTTACAATTCATTGAAATTTTAAGGCTTCAAAACTTTTTATTTTACTTGAACCCACTCCTAAAAAGCGCAAGGTTTGGAGGACTAATCGTGCTTGATAAATTAGCTAACGAGTAAAACATCGGTTTAACAAGCATTTTAATGAACACATCAAACGAGAAGCGGCTAATGAGCCCAATGACGTGTTGGCCCTTTATGTAATGAGACCAGCCCCTCGTTATCCAAAAAGTGGAGCACTTTCTTAAGCGCCCATCATATTTACTGAACAGCCTACCTCCCACCTCAACTATATCATTCTTCGCCGTGGATCTTACCGATTTCATTTCTTAATTTTAGATTTGAGATATAATTACCATTCGTAGGGGGAGATTGTACTTTGATAAAAATTCAAAGTGTAGTGGTGACATTCTCTAAACTTATATAGAATTGGAATTGGAACTTATACAAATTATATAGAATTGGAGTGAGATGGACCGGAAAACCGCTGTATTTAGCCTTTGTTATTCAAGCGCTCTTGGACGATATTGGTGTTTGTTTTCAATACA
Organism: Flexamia atlantica; assembly: GCA_035578135.1. NCBI lineage: Eukaryota > Metazoa > Arthropoda > Insecta > Hemiptera > Cicadellidae > Flexamia > Flexamia atlantica. The sequence goes on from JAQJVK010000001.1 coordinate 123,023,463, forward strand.
ATTTTCAGCTGGTACACCTTATAAATACTTCGTTCCGGTATAAATAATAAATAACCGAGCATTCTGGAACTCACGTATGATTAAACAAAGTAAACTCAGAACGAGTGAGGTTGATGTGAGTTACGAGGTTGGTTTTTTACCAAATGACTAAAAAAGATGGGTACATTATGAAACCAATTCAATTAAATACAAACGTTTCTTAGACTGACATACATAAAACGCTTTGTAAATAAGTTAAGAATAGCACGAGTATATCTATTGACCTAGTACATGATTGACCTTCTGTAACGCTGTAACAGACGATTCTAATGTCAACAATACTATTATTATAGATGTAAGAATAGAAGAGTCGGTAATAGTCGTGATCGAGGGGGATGTATTCCAGGGAGGAGGGAGGGGGTCTCACTGGTCGAGTCAACAAGGCCTCGTCCTGTGTAAACAATCGTCGAGTCGTTCTTGATTGATACCTCTAGACCATATGTTGGTCCACCTTTCCCACGCCAATAACAACTTATATCTTTATACAATCTTTTAACAGTGTGATGTCCTCTCTAAACTGATTGAACACAGCCCTATAATTATTCCCCTTATCCTTAAAAACCCTTTCAAGGTAAAATTGAGTGTATAATAATTTTTTTGAAAATACTATTTTACACCTACTCCAATAAGTTAATTTGTCAACAAATGGTTGATACAATTTATAGAGTGGTTAACCAGATTTTAACCACTCTAAATTTATAAGATTTTATGATGGTTATTTTAAAATTCTGGCATTAATACAAATGAAATGATACAGGGTAAAAAAATATTACATAAATTGAATGTTATGTAATACTTTTATAATAAAATATGTTTGCCTTGATTCAAGAAATAAATCTTCAAATATATCTAGAAAGTTTTGAAATAGCAGGTATGTAAAAGTTCTAAAACATTTTGAGAAAATGTTACGCATTGGCATTGGGAGAGTACAATAATTTTATATACTCCCCACATATTACAGGCAGCAATAAGGGACAAGTCAAGTTTGCCTTCGTGGTGACAGGGGTTACACGGAGCTTTGGGTAAGGCTGCAACACACGTCATCGTATCTACCACAAGCCTCTGGCTTCATCTGAATGATATAATTGAAAGGAAGTATAATAATATATAATATAATAAATATATTATCAAAATTAAAATTATAGTTTTTTGACAAGGATAGGCCTACCATCATCAGAGATAGCTTATTTATTGATTCGCAAAATCAGAAAGACATTCCTCATAGATTCGTCACCAAAGTTTAAAATCTAGTTTAAATTAATTAATTAAATTAAAGAGTTAAATTAAAGGTTAAAGAAATTAGTTACACTAGTTACAATTAAATTTGAAAGTCTCGAGAGTTCAAAGAAAGAAATATACGTAAAAATAAACAATAATTATATTTTGTTTTAGTAACCGAGATCAAACCATCACTGAAAATTTGTTTTCGTTCTTTTAGAATTAAAAATAGAGATGTAAACATCAGTTATACTCCACGCAGATTATTATTTGTGACCTACGCACTTATAATGCAATACTTACAATCGGTAAAGTAATGTAGAATGTTAAAATACTAAACATAAGGGTATCAGGAACGATGGTGTAATATTACAGAAACATTTATTATTGTTGCGGGCATAAGCAGTTCTCGGGCTGCGGCTATTAAGCGGGACGACTGCCTCTCTGGAACTCCGAGTACAACTCGCACTAAAAAATCATGACTTCTGATAAAGGTTTTGCGAATGTCAGGTTTCATCTGTACGATATTGAGTAATAAAAAACGGTATTGGGCTCGGCTTTATAGCCTAACAGGGTTTTCTAAAACTTTTCCCAGATTTTAAAAGAAAATAAGTAAAAAACGACGTTTTATTAAATTGATGGGATTTAAATACGTTTTGTTACGGCTTCCCGAGAAAGCGGCTGTTTTTCGTCCTCAAAATAGGTAATTCCCGTATTAATTTTATTTTTACTAATTATGAATTTATTTGGCAACTCTGGTTATAAAAATATCTTATCTAGTCCTTGGTGTGCCAAACGTTATAATCGTCATTAGTTCTAGCCTGCAATCTCACTTCCGGGAACTCAAGGAAAAAATTTTTTGCAATTGAAAAGTTGCAAATTTTAATTCAATTAACGCTGATATTAAGATTATAATGATCGGACAACTAATAATGGAGAAATTAAAACTTTTCTGCATAAAAACATGGTTCTTTACGACATACTGTCTGAAATTTGCCTATTTTAGATTGTAAAAAATTAAATTTCTCCATTATTAACTGTCCGATCATCATAATCTTAATATCAGCGTTAATTGGACTAATTTTCGCAACTTTTTCGCCTCTTGTATGATTTTCCTAAAATTTACCGTTTTTAAGATATTTAACTTTGAAAATAAAAAACAGCCGCCATTTTGAAATAGTAAAAAGCAGAAACTTGATACTCAATACAAAGCTAGGTCCTATTAGTCATCATAGATTTACCAAGTTTTATATCAGTATGTCGCGTCGTTCAAAAGTTATAATCAGTTACGTAAAAATCACGTACAGGCGGACAGACGGAAAACGAAGCGAGATAGACCCTATGTTCATAGACATTTTTTGTTTGTTTTGACCTGCTGAGTAATCTGGCAAAGTTTGGCATAGTACTCGCTGGACACCCTGTATACTGAAAGCGTTTACATGTTATTTATTTAATTAAAAATAAAATTTTACGGCTACTCCATGAAATTAAAACTACCTCCTGGGTTTATTAGATAACAGTATAATATCTACAGCATCATTAAAAAGTTAAGTTTGCTTAATATTATTAAAATGTAATCTCAGAAACAGGGTGTTGTGCTTTCATGTGTTATGTAAAGTGTCCTTTAGATTTTTTCTTCAATTTTTAAATTGTTAACCATGATGATATGAAAATGGTGTATGATTGTTCGAGTTAAGCTCCGCGGTTTAAATACCTTCAGATAGAAATTTATTCTATAGATAAGGTAAAAATAATTTGCCTCCTAAATCTGATTACTAATAGAGACACGACATTTTTTTGGCTTCATCAGCTGGACAAGGAAGAGAAGGTCAGTGATTAAATAGTTTTAAATTTTCCTGTAAAATTTTGCCAAATAAATTTTAAAATGCAAAACCTTATTTTTGGATAGAACTTTCAACATTGTAAAACAATTTTAAATCGGTGAGTCAGGTACTAACCCGTCTATGATCAATTAGATAACGATAAGTTGGGTGAACTATAATCATGATAGCTCTAGTGGCGTGCCAGGGTTTGGCTTGGAGGTCATGTGACTAATCATCAAAATGGCCTCTCATCCCGCCTAAGCCCGTATGATCCTACTGCACAGCTCCCGCCGCCGCGCCGCACCGCAACACATACGCGCATCCCTCAGCGGTGCGAGGCCAATGTCATTCCATGTATGACGCTGTGTATGTTATTTCAGATATATTCTTGTTTAATCTATGTGTTTGTTTTGGAATGTTATAAATTAAAAGGACATAGAATATACTATGATCTATTTACTAGGATATTTTTAGTAGGAAGGGTGAATGGGACGAGGTTGGTAAATATTTGAAGGGATTCTGGAGAATGGACTTTTTTGATCCCTGGAAAATGTTCCCCCAAAACCACTTCAACTACTTATCAACCATAGTCCAACTACCCTTTAATTTTAAGTTTTTTTCACAGATAAAAACATTCACTCTTAAGTCTGAAATCGTTTGTATTAACCAGCTGCCTTATAGATTGACTCAGCCTATGGCTAATTATCCAATATATTCTCTTCTTATTGATGAATTAAATGTATTTAATATTAGTTCATGACTTACGTGCAGAAAATATTGTGTTGAGACACTTACCTGAAACAAAAAAATTAATTTATAACAAACTGATTGATAAAAACAACACTTTTAAAGTTCTTTGTGTTACAACTAATTTTATAAATCACACAAATGAACAGAAAACACAATTATTAATGCAACTGGCAATAGAACTATTGACAAGTTCATATTATTACGATGATCATTCAAAGGAAACAGATACAAAAAACTACATTTGCAGTAAACGTTTAAAATACACCAAATAATACAAGGGATAGTAAAGGTAATCCATCAAAAATATTTCCCTTTTAGGATGAGGTTAAAATCAATCCTAGCTTATTTAGAAAAGTTTTACGTTTAGTCGTCAAAGTGTCAGAATCACTTTTCTAACTTTACTTTTCTGGGTTTCAATAGCAACTTGGAACTGAATCACAGAATAAACTTAAAAAGTTACTCTCTACAGGAAGTGGAATAAACTGGTGGGCTACAATTGACATATTTATTTTAACATCTCGACTTGCAACCTGTCAAATGTTGATAGCTACTTTAGTAAGAAATAATTAACTTTTAATTCGAAAATTTAAAAAATACCGCGCGGTACCTACTTTTTATACGATTAAATTGTTTTAAAATAGTGCATTGTAAATTGTTAATAACGTAGTCATTTTACTTAGTTAAAATAATATTGTATTCATACCATTCACCATTAATTATAATATGACATTGGAATAAGTATTACAGCTTACTTTTATATATTCAGGTTGATCAAAAAATAAGTATACAACTTTATTCGTTTCCTGTAATCATGCTTCAATTATGAAGTAGGAGCAACCTACATTTTTGGAAAGTACATATTGTATCCAAATTTTAAACGCACCTTAGAAGCATGGAAATAAGAATATTTTATCAACACGAATTGGTTTTAGACATTGTCAATGTAGACTTATCACTCTTTTACATTAAAGATACAGTTAACAACAAAATAAATAATTCAACAGCTTCGCACGAATAAATAATCTAAATCAAAAGATCAACGATATGCAGGCGTTATTTTCATTACATTTGCTGATATGGAAAAATCAACCTGAGAGAATTGTTACAAAGTTTCACCCAAGGAAAAAGTGACTACCTAAGGAAAAGATCGGATTTTATTTAGTCTACAATGGGGTATTTCAAAATGTGTTCGATTTCAGTAGGAGTGAAATTCACTCCTACCGATATATCAAAGGGTTATATCTTTGGCTATTGATAGTGTAACAAATAAGGCCACATATATATATAAATTGTAAAAGGAAAAATCTGTAATTTTTAAATAGAGGTTGGAAGTAAGCATCCCATGAAGAATTTATGGAGTGACTAACAACCTTTTTTTGAATCAAGATTTTTTTTTACTTTTGGAGGATTATTATATTTTGTATGAAATGTATTTATTATATGAGCAGTATCAAAAGTAGATGGTTTGGTTTTCCAAGTACTCTTAATATGAGCACCTGTCTATCGCACAATTTAATAAAGAATTTTTGCTCTGGCCAAACATTTCAAATGGTGAGGCAATCAGTACGCTTGATATTACGCCAGGTAAGAGTTGTAATGAAAACGAAGAAGCAGAAACTTTGACCGCACATAGTCCATTGAGAAACGTATCATTGCGTTGTTTTAACGGAATCATACAAATAAACCTGATATAAAAGGGAATGGGTTAATTTTAAATTATAATAATGCCTAATTTACTCTCAGCAAAGTCTTATCTTTACGCCTCACGCTTTATGTATTTGTATATGTAAAAGCCAAAGTCGTGTTACCGTAATTCCTTAAAACCACCTTTAAAAGCAAAGATAATAGTAGTTGCCTTACAGCCTGCAGACAACCCTACAGTTTAAAACGATTGATCAGAGAACACATTTTAAGAACGTGTTTTATGTGAACCAAGATTACAGAGCAAGAGTCTTACGAGTAAGAGTCTCGTATAAACTTAAAGTAGAATTCGAATTTGGTAGTGAAAGAAAAAAAGTCGTAGGCCGTTTAGTGTATAAAAAAAATATATATATTTTTTTAACTCTACACAAATTTTACATTGTAGTTGTGCAAGTAAACTATACATTAAAAAGATTTCTTCTTAAGAGAGTTACACACTACTGCTATTAAAACCCCTTTGAAAACGAGTAAAAGTGTGTTACAAGTATATTCGTATATTTGACAATAGAAATTCAGAATTGTAAATATGAATGGACCCTAATATGCACATTCTGAGCGATATCATTACAGTATGGAAATAACAATAAAATACGATGACTTCTGATAAAGATTGCGAATGTTCAGTCTTTAAATCCAATGACGACGGGAAGAATAACACGAGGAATGATTCAAAAATGTTCTCAATGGAGTTCTGAGTGGTTTATATATATTTGGATAGTTAGTACATATATATATTTAAAATCTGATATTTACTAGACGTGTACCACGAGACGTTTTGAGCTTTATGAATAATACAATAAAACTATATATTGTTATTACTATTATTATTATTATTATTATTATTATTTCCCCGTGTTGGGCCGGGACAGAATGTCCAACAGTATCCCCTGCTTGTCGTAAGAGCCGACTAAAAGGGGAGGGGGGCGCACTGGTCCTTTTTTCGCGTCTCCTTTTCATAACTCCATTCTCCGGTTCATTTCAATAGCCCGGTTGTTTTTTCTAAATCATTCCGGCCTATTTGCTGGGGTGACTCTGTGTTCTTCAGCCTCCATTGCGCTGGAGGTCTAGGACGAGCAGAGGGTACAGCTTAAAAACTGGGTTCTGCACCTCCCAGGCTGCCGGATAGTACAGGGGCCCGGGTCAGCCCAGCCAGCTGACCTGGCTGCCCTATCAGCCGGCGAAAATCCCTTTGGCCGTGGCGGTGCCGGTTGGCGACCGGATAGGGCCCTGCTGCGGTCACGGGGGGGCTCTGCCGAGGCCACTGCTCGTCTGGGACCGCCGGTGTTTTGGAGGCGGTCGAACACGGATATAGTTTCTCTGGTGATGGGTCGGTCTGACTTTCTCATCGGGGTACTATTGGGGGGTCAATGCCCAGTCTCGGGGGCTAAGCCAGACACTATGGACAGCACTGAAGGAAAAGAGACTCAAAAGGTGCAAGAATCAAAACGGGGTACCCTAACCCCACAAAGTAACCAGTCGCATAACCGCTCTTCACTGAGCGGGCCCGGTGACAAGGTGGCAAGCCCCTTCGAAAGAAGGTCGCGCATTGGAAGATCGCCGCCGAGCCGTGTCGTGACACCTGCCTCATCGGGGGCCAAAACACCTGTGGCCATCGATGAGACACCCACTGTAAATGAGCGGATGGATGATGGGTCGTCTCCCTTCGAGGCGGTCATCGCGCTCGCCAGGCAGCAGGAGGAGGAGCACATCAAAAAGTGCTTCGACACCCTCGCTGTGATGAAGGCCGCGACCACCCGGCAGAAGAACATCAGTCAGGATGTGAAGGATGGCATCGTCCAATTGGAGGCCAGCCTTCACCACATAATCCAGCTGAGGAGGTCGTGGCAGTCATGTGAGTCGGTGACTGCGTCGACGCAGACGACCCCATCACTGCGGGTGAAGGCTCAGCCGGCCGGTGGGAAGCGGGCTGCTTCCAGCCCCGCCCAACCGGAGGCTGAGAAGAAACCGAGAGGTGACGGTCCAGGGGAGACATCGGACCCCGAAAAATGGACGGACGTCGTTAGGAAACGACGGAAGAAGAGAGACCCTCCCCAGGAGCCTGGAAGCCAGCCCGGCGGACAAGAGAAGAAGAAGGCGCCAAAGAAGAGGCCCCGCAAGCAGCGGCCGGACGCTCTTCTCATCAAGCCGTCGGAGGGGAAATCTTACGCCGACGTGCTGGGCGAAATTCGCAGCAAAGCGAAGCCCGATAAGAAGGGCGCCGTCATCAAGGGCATGAGAAAGACTCGAGCCGGCGATCTTCTGGTCGAACTCGGGGACGCCTCCAAATGCAAGTCCGCTTTCAGCGAGGACTTGAGGACTCTTCTGGGAGCGAACGCAACCGTCCGCGTTCTCGAACCAAAGACGACGCTGGAGGTGCGAGACCTCGACGAGCTGACGACTGAGGCGGAAGTGACCGCTGCCGTCAAAGCCGTTCTCGGAGAATCCGTCGAGGTAAAAACCTTCCTCTCAAAGGCGAATGCTCGGGGACAGAAGGTGGCGATCCTGACGCTGGGAGCCAGAGCTGCCGCGAAGCTCCTGGAGAAGGGCCACCTCAAAGTCTGGTATGTGAGCTGTCGGGTGCGCGAGAAGCTCGTGGCCTCCAGATGTTTTAAATGTCTGGGGTTCGGTCACGTAGCTAATCGCTGCCCTGGACCCGATAGAAGCAAGCTCTGCTTCAAGTGCGGGGGCCAGGACCACAGGGCCAGCGCGTGCAATGCAGTGTTGTCCTGTGTCCTGTGTACAGAAGCCGGCTTGAAGGGCGACCAGGTCAAGCATTCCGCTGGGTCTGGTCGTTGCGGGCAGTACAGGCGGGCCATCCAGGAGCTTCGCCAGAAACAACAGAAATGATCAGTGTTCTGCAACTTAATATGCAGAAGAGCAGGACAGCAAACGACTTGCTGTTCCAATTCGCCACGGAGCAGGGTGCTGACCTACTGCTTCTCAGTGAGCAGTACCAGAACCGACGCTCCGCGCAGTGGTTCTCGGATCCCTCCAGCACTGCGGCAATATGGATCTTGGACCTCGGGAAGGTGCCTGTTCTCGATTCCGGATCGGGCAACGGCTTCGTTTGGGTGAGGAGCAGGGGTTTCACCGTCTTCTCCTGTTACCTCACGCCAAACCAACCGATCGGAGACTACCGCCACATGGTCGATTCCATTGAGGATGAGATCATGAAAATCTCTGGCGGGGTCATAGTCGGTGGCGATTTTAACGCAAAAGCCGTGGAATGGGGTTCCCCGCGGACCGACACTCGAGGTCGTTACGTCCTCGAGTCGGCTGCCAGGTCGGGCCTCTGTATCCTTAATACAGGCGGCATTTCCACCTTTCGCCGTCCGGGGTGCAGAGAGACGATCCCTGACATATCCCTTGCCTCTGAAGGGATTGTCCAGCGGATCTCCGACTGGCGTGTCTGCGAGGAGTATTCCTCTAGCGACCACCAGGGGATCCTCTTCAAGGTCCTTCCCGAGGGTGCGCGCTTGCGCGCTGAACCTGCTCCTCTGGCTCGACGCTGGAACAACAGTCGTCTGAGCAAAGACACTTTTAAAGAAGTAATCAAAGACCAGAGCATTGTGAATTTCACAGGTGCCGAAGATCTGGCAGCATCGACAATGCGTCTCATCGCGACCGCGTGTGAGCAGTCGATGCCCGGAGTTTCCCGCCGCCACAGGAAGAAGCCGGTTTACTGGTGGACGCCTGAAATCGCGGAACTCCGGAGGAGATGCCTTGGTCTCCGACGAGCTGCGCAGCGAGCCAGGAACCGCCCTGATGCAAATGCCAGATCGGCTGAGCACAGAGCGGCCCGCCGAGAGCTCCGCGGTGCCATCAACCGGAGTAAAGTCAGGTGCTGGAAGCAGCTGTGTCAGGATATCGACAACGACCCCTGGGGGATGGGCTTCAAACTTGTAACCCAGAAGCTAGGGGCTCGCTCACCACCTGCGGTCATGGAACCACAAGCCATGGCCGTCGTCGTCGATACACTGTTTCCCAGCCACCCAGTTCGGCCAGTCAGGGAATTCGGAGAGGTAGGCGCCTTCCCAGTTTTCCGGGAAGAGGAACTCACCGCCGCCGTCCGATCCCTACGACCCAGAAGAGCGCCCGGTCCCGATGGCATTCCGGCGGAGGTGCTCAAGCTCGCTGCGGAGGTTAATCCAAGACTTCTGCTCGATATGTTCAACGCGTGTCTGGCGGAAGGCGTTTTCTTTTCTTCGTGGAAGGTAGCCCGCCTTGTTCTTATCCCCAAGGCGAAGAGTACACCGAGGACCCCTTCTTCTTTCCGACCCCTGTGTATGCTCGACACGGCCGGGAAAGTGCTGGAAAAGCTTTTGCGCGTCAGGCTGACCGAGGCCATCGTCTCTGCGGGGAACTTGTCCCCGCAGCAGTACGGCTTCAGATCCGGTCGCTCTACCATCGACGCTATCCAGGAGGTAGTTGAGGCAGTGCGGAGGGCGGAGGACCACAACCACTGGTCGCGCCGCGTGGTCCTTCTCGTCACGCTCGACGTGAAGAACGCTTTCAACTCCGCCAGGTGGAGCGATATGCTGTGGGCGCTTGAGCATACGTTCCAAGTTCCCTCCTACCTCCTGCGTATGATCGAGGCTTACTTGTCAGCCCGCGTTCTGTTGTACGACACGACCGAAGGTCAGCGGCGCATTCCCATCACTTCCGGGGCTGCGCAGGGGTCCATCCTCGGACCAGATCTCTGGAACGTGTCTTACGACAGCTTGCTGAGGCTAGACATGCCCGATGAGACCCGCCTCGTTGGCTATGCTGACGACGTCGCTGCCTTGATCGCTGCGAGGAACGTCGAGCAGGCAAAACTGAGGCTCAGCGTAGTAATGGCCAAGGTCAACGGGTGGATGCGAGACCACGGCTTGTCCCTGGCTGTCAGTAAGACGGAGATCGTCGTCCTCACCAAAAAGAGGATAAACACCGTGTTCCCGGTGCAGATAGGTGACGTCACACTCGAGACTAAGCCTGCTGCAAAGTACCTGGGAGTCATGGTCGACAGCAGACTGTCTTTCGGCGAGCAGATCCAGCGCACCGCCGACAAAGCCGCTAAGGGTGTCGCTGCCCTTGGTAGGCTTATGCCCAATGTCGGCGGTCCTCGTTCCTGCAAGCGCCGTCTGCTCATGACTGCCGTCCAGTCAGTCTTGCTGTACGGGGCGGAGGTATGGGCTCACGCACTCGAGAAGCGAGTCTACCGAGACCGGCTTGCCCGAGTCCAGCGCCGAGGAGCTCTGCGGGTCGCTTCGGCCTACCGCACAGTCTCCGAGCCTGCTGTGATGGTGATCGCCGGAGTCATTCCCGTCCTCTTCCTCGCGAGGGAGAGGCAGGCGATTTACCGGAGGAGGCCTGAAGTGGGCCGGGAAACAGCTGCCAGGGAAGAGCGCGATCGCAGCTTCGACTCTTGGCAGCGCGACTGGGAAGCCGAGCTGAGGGGACGTTGGACCTTCCAGCTCATACCTTCCGTCCGACCATGGGTGGAACGGCAGCACGGCGAGGTCGATTACTACGTGACCCAGTTTCTTTCTGGGCACGGGTACTTCCGAGCCTATCTGCACCGGATGGGCAAAGTCGCCAGCCCGGACTGTCTGTATTGCCCCGGCATCCCAGACACGTCCGAGCACACTTTCTTTCAGTGCGACCGTTGGCACGTCCGCCGAGTCTCGCTTTCATCTGAGATCGGCGTGGTCGTCAGCCCAAACAACATCGTCGGAGCTATGCTCCAGGGAGAGGGCAACTGGAACTGTGTCCAGCACTACGTCCAGGCCATTCTTCGGGCGAAAAAGGTCGACCTCGATCGGCCTTAATTCTCAGCTTTTCCCCAAAGAGGTTGCCCTAGTGGCGTAATATCAAAGGCCTAGCCCGAAGTAATGTGTGAAACAGTTCCAGGTTAGTGTCCTCGGTGCCGAGGGAGGTGGTTTAGTCGGTAGTTCACGGGACATCGAGCTCGTGGGAGTCCGACACTACTGAGGGGACAATGAGTCCCTCAGTGTGCGTAAATGCATTCCACCTCCTACCCAAAAAAAAAAAAAAAAAAAAAAAAATTATTATTATTATTATTATTATCATTATTTTTAAGAGGTTCCCGTGTTGGGCCGGGACAGAATGTCCAACAGTATCCCCTGCTTGTCGTAAGAGCCGACTAAAAGGGGAGAGGGGCGCACTGGTCCTTTTTCGCGTCTCCTTTTCACAACTCCATTTTCCGTTTAATTTCAATAGCCCGGTTGTTTTTTCTAAATCATTCCGGCCTATTCGCCGGGGTGACTCTGTGTTCTTCAGCCTCCAATGCGCTGGAGGTCTGGGACGAGCAGAGGGTACAGCTTAAAAACTGGGTTCTGCACCTCCCAGGCTGCCGGATAGTACAGGGGCCCGGGTCAGCCCAGCCAGCTGACCTGGCTGCCCTATCAGCCGGCGAAAATCCCTTTGGCCGTGGCGGTGCCGGTTGGCGACCGGATAGGGCCCTGCTGCGGTCACGGGGGGGCTCTGCCGAGGCCACTGCTCGTCTGGGACCGCCGGTGTTTTGGAGGCGGTCGAGCGCGGATATAGTTGCTCTGGTGACGGGTCGGTTTTGACAATCACATTGGGGTACTGTTTTGGGGGGTAACAAACGCCCAGTCTTGGGGGCTAATCCAGACATCATGAGCGGTTCAAAAGGAAAAACAATTCAAAAGGTGCAGGAATCTTCCCGGGGTACCCTAACCCCACAAAGCAACCAACAACGCTCTTCTCTAAGCGGGCTCGACGACGGGGTGGCAAGCCCCTTCGAAAGAAGGTCGCGGGTCGAAAGATCGCCGCCGAGCCGTGTCGTGACACCTGCCTCATTGGTTGCCAGAACAACAGCGGCCACCGATGAGACACCCACTCTAAACGAGCGGATGGACGATGGAACGTCTCCTTTCGAGGCAGTCATCGCGCTCGCCAAGCAGCAGGAGGACGAGCACATCAAAAAGTGCTTTGACATCCTCGCTGTGATGAAGGCCGCGACCAACCGGCAGAAGAATATCAGCCAGGATGTGAAGGATGGCATCGTCCAATTGGAGGTCAGCCTTCACCATATCATCCAGTTGAGGAGGTCGTGGCAGTCATGTGAGTCGGTGACTGCTTCGACGCAGACGACCCCGTCACTGCGGGTAAAGGCTCAGCCGGCCGGTGGGAAGCGGGCCGCTTCTAGCCCCGCCCAACCGGAGGCTGAGAAGAAACCTCGGGGAAACGGTCCAGGGGAGACATCGGACCCCGAAAAGTGGACCGACGTCGTCAGGAAGAGGGGGAAGAAGAGAGACCCTCCCCAGCAGCCTGGAAGCCAGCCTGGCACCCGGGACAAGAAGAAGGCGCCGAGGAAGAAGTCCCGCAAGCAGCGGCCGGACGCTCTTCTCATCAAGCCGTCGGAGGGGAAATCCTTCGCCGACGTGCTGGGCGAAATTCGCAGCAAAGCGAAGCCCGATGAGAAGGGCGCCGTCATCAAGGGCATGAGGAAGACCCGAGCCGGCGATCTTTTGGTCGAGCTCGGTGACGCCTCCAAAAGTAAAGCCGCCTTCAGCGAGGACCTGCAGACTATCTTGGGGGCGAACGCGACCGTCCGCGTTCTCGAACCCAAGTCGACGCTGGAGGTGAGGGACCTTGACGAGCTGACGACCGAGGCGGAGGTGACTGCTGCCGTCAAATCCGCCATCGGCGACAACGTCGAGGTGAAAACCTTCCTCTCAAAGGCGAACGCTCGGGGTCAGAAGGTGGCGATCCTCACGCTGGGAGCCAGAGCAGCTGAGAAGCTCCTGGAGAAGGGCCACCTGAAAGTCTGGTATGTGAGCTGTCGGGTGCGCGAGAAGCTCGTGGCCTCCAGATGTTTTAAATGTCTGGGGTTCGGTCACGTAGCTAATCGCTGCCCTGGACCCGATAGAAGCAAGCTCTGCTTCAAGTGCGGCGGCCAGGATCACAGGGCCAGCGCATGCAATGCAGCGTTGTCATGTGTCCTGTGTACAGAAGCCGGCTTGAAGGGCGACCAGGTCAAGCATTCCGCTGGGTCTGGTCGTTGCGGGCAGTACAGGCGGGCCATCCAGGAGCTTCGCCAGAAACAACAGAAATGATCAGTGTTCTGCAACTTAATATGTAGAGGAGCAGGACAGCAAACGACTTGCTGTTCCAATTCGCTACGGAGCAGGGTGCTGACCTACTGCTTCTCAGTGAGCAGTACCAGAACCGACGCTCCGCGCAGTGGTTCTCGGATCCCTCCGGCACTGCGGCGATTTGGATCTTGGACCTCGGGAAGGTGCCTGTTCTCGATTCCGGATCGGGCAACGGCTTCGTTTGGGTGAGGAGCAGGGGTTTCACTGTCTTCTCCTGTTACCTCACGCCTAACCAACCGATCGCAGACTACCGCCACATGGTCGATTCCATTGGGGATGAGATCATGAACACCTCTGGCGGGGTCATAGTCGGTGGCGATTTTAACGCCAAAGCCGTGGAATGGGGTTCCCCGCGGACCGACACTCGAGGTCGTTACGTCCTCGAGTCGGCTGCCAGGTCGGGCCTCTGTATCCTTAATACGGGCGGCATTTCCACCTTTCGCCGTCCGGGGTGCAGAGAGACGATCCCTGACATATCCCTTGCCTCTGAAGGGATTGTCCAGCGGATCTCCGACTGGCGTGTCTGCGAGGAGTATTCCTCTAGCGACCACCAGGGGATCCTCTTCAAGGTCCTTCCCGAGGGTGCGCGCTTGCGCGCTGAACCTGCTCCTCTGGCTCGACGCTGGAACACCAGTCGTCTGAGCAAAGACACTTTTAAAGAAGTAATTAAAGACCAGAGCATTGTGAATTTCACAGGTGCCGAAGATCTGGCAGCATCGACGATGCGTCTCATCGCGACCGCGTGTGAGCAGTCGATGCCCGGAGTTTCCCGCCGCCACAGGAAGAAGCCGGTTTACTGGTGGACGCCTGAAATCGCGGAACTCCGGAGGAGATGCCTTGGTCTCCGACGAGCTGCACAGCGAGCCAGGAACCGCCCTGATGCAAATGCCAGATCGGCTGAGCACAGAGCGGCCCGCCGAGAGCTCCGCGGTGCCATCAACCGGAGTAAAGTCAGGTGCTGGAAACAGCTGTGTCAGGATATCGACAACGACCCCTGGGGGATGGGCTACAAACTTGTAACCCAGAAGCTAGGGGCTCGCTCACCACCTGCGGTCATGGAACCACAAGCCATGGCCGCCGTCGTCGACACACTGTTTCCTAGCCACTCAGTTCGGCCAGTCAGGGAATTCGGAGAGGTAGGCGCCTTCCCAGTCTTCCGGGAAGAGGAACTCACCGCCGCCGTCCGATCCCTACGACCCAGAAGAGCGCCCGGTCCCGATGGCATTCCGGCGGAGGTGCTCAAGCTCGCTGCGGAGGTGAATCCAAGGCTTCTGCTCGATATGTTCAACGCGTGTCTGGCGGAAGGCGTTTTCTTTTCTTCGTGGAAGGTTGCCCGCCTTGTTCTTATCCCGAAGGCGAAGAGCACACCGGGGACCCCTTCTTCTTTCCGACCCCTGTGTATGCTCGACACGGCCGGGAAAGTGCTTGAGAAGCTCCTGCGCGTCAGGCTGACCGAGGCCATCGTCTCTGCGGGGGACTTGTCCCCGCAGCAGTACGGCTTCAGATCCGGCCGCTCTACCATCGACGCTATTCAGGAGGTAGTTGAGGCAGTGCGGAGGGCGGAGGATCACAACCATTGGTCGCGCCGCGTGGTCCTTCTCGTCACGCTCGACGTGAAGAACGCTTTTAACTCCGCCAGGTGGAGCGATATGCTGTGGGCGCTTGAGCATACGTTCCAAGTTCCCTCCTACCTCCTGCGTATGATAGAAGCGTATTTGTCAGACCGCGTTCTGTTGTACGACACGACCGAAGGTCAGCGGCGCATTCCCATCACTTCCGGGGCTGCGCAGGGGTCCATTCTCGGACCAGATCTCTGGAACGTGTCCTACGACAGCTTGCTGAGGCTAGACATGCCCGATGAGACCCGCCTCGTTGGCTATGCTGACGACGTCGCTGCCTTGATTGCTGCGAGGAACGTCGAGCAGGCAAAACTGAGGCTCAGCGTTGTAATGGCCAAGGTCAACGGGTGGATGCGAGATCACGGCTTGTCCCTGGCAATCAGTAAGACGGAGATCGTCGTCCTCACCAAAAAGAGGATAAACACCGTGTTCCCGGTGCAGATAGGTGACGTCACACTCGAGACTAAGCCTGCTGCAAAGTACCTGGGAGTCATGGTCGACAGCAGACTGTCTTTCGGCGAGCAGATCCAGCGCGCTGCCGACAAAGCCGCCAAGGGTGTCGCTGCCCTTGGTAGGCTTATGCCCAATGTCGGCGGTCCTCGTTCCTGCAAGCGCCGTCTGCTCATGACTGCCGTCCAGTCAGTCTTGCTGTACGGGGCGGAGGTATGGGCTCACGCACTCGAGAAGCGAGTCTTCCGAGACCGGCTTGCCCGAGTCCAGCGTCGAGGAGCTCTGCGGGTCGCTTCGGCCTACCGCACAGTCTCCGAGCCTGCTGTGATGGTGATCGCCGGAGTCATCCCCGTCCTCTTCCTCGCGAGGGAGAGGCAGGCGATTTACCGGAGGAGGCCTGAAGTGGGCCGGGAAACAGCTGCCAGGGAAGAGCGCGATCGCAGCTTCGACTCCTGGCAGCGCGACTGGGAAGCCGAGCCGAGGGGACGTTGGACCTTCCAGCTCATACCTTCCGTCCGACCATGGCTGGAGCGGCAGCACGGCGAGGTCGATTACTACGTGACCCAGTTTCTTTCTGGACACGGGTACTTCCGAGCCTATCTGCACCGGATGGGCAAAGTCGCCAGCCCGGACTGTCTGTATTGCCCCGGCATCCCAGATACGTCCGAGCACACCTTCTTTCAGTGCGACCGTTGGCACGTCCGCCGAGCCTCGCTTTCATCTGAGATCGGCGTGATCGTCAGCCCAAACAACATCGTCGGAGCAATGCTCCAGGGAGAGGGCAACTGGAACTGTGTCAAGCACTACGTCCAGGCCATTCTTCGGGCGAAAAAGGTCGACCTCGATCGGCCTTAATCCTCAGCATTTCCCCACAGAGGTTGCCCTAGCGGCGTAATATCAAAGGCCTAGCCCGAAGTAATGTGTGAAACAGTTCCAGGCTAGTGTCCTCGGTGCCGAGGGAGGTGGTTTAGTCGGTAGTTCACGGGACATCGAGCTCGTGGGAGTCCGACACTACTGAGGGGACAACGAGCCCCTCAGTGTGCGTAAACGCATTCCACCTCCTACCCAAAAAAAAAAAAAAAAATATTTTTAAGAGGGTGACGGCCTCTTTTTACCTTGCATTTGCCCCCCCCCCCCACATAGGCCTCAGGCCTGTGCGTGGAAGTTATCAAGCAAACCCAAGGAGTGAGCCGGTAGAATATAAGCATGAACAGTAATGCTAAAAAGTATGCGGCATCATCGGGACTCGATCCTGCGACGCTGCCGCCACAGTACCGGGGCCGAATGCGCTACCAACTGCGCCACCCACTCACTAAAAAAAAAACCGAATGTTACCCGATTAGGGCAAACGTAGCCAATATCGAATGCGTAAATTTTATTTAAATGTTATTTATAAATATCTCCTGATTCTGTGTCGTTACTCGTCGTGAGCTTTGAGCCTGTAAATTTAATCTAAAATAAATAATCGTGTATATCAGCCAATACACTGGCATTATTGGTCCCACGGTTCACAACCTGTCACTATGTGATTTTTTTAAAACTTTTTGATGAACTCACTTATTGCTAAGAAATGTTTTTAATGGACTTCAACATCGTCCTCAGAAATTACAAGAAGTTGTCGGTAGTGTTATCTTGCTCTGACCTCACTCTAAAGCGTACTGTATTAGGGATGTTCGTGAAGGCTGCGTTTAATCTTCCTTACGTCTTGAACATTGGAATCAAGAACATAGTTAGACGAAAGCATAGTGCCTAACTCTTAATTGCAGAGTTACTTTTTATGTTTAAAGTTCTGAGCAACGACATCAAATAAGTGGGTATTTACTATTAACATTCTAAGAAACTCCAGTTCAGTTCAGTTATCACGTGTGTACCTGTAAAATTGGCTACATTAGCTTACAATTGGTATTTAAGTTGTTAAGTATTTGGGATATCGGGTGTATTCGTTATGAAACGTCTATATTAGCCTGAAAATGGAAGAAGATAAATTTTAAAAGGGTAATTTTTGTCTGATTATAAAATTGATAACATTGTATAAGTAACGTGTTTTTTCAATTCAAATATTTACAAACATCGGATAGTGCAGTATCTAACGAGATTGTGTTTTCTGAATAAATTCTTCAGAAAGACAATTACATCTCCTTGTTGGTTAAAAAAAAGGTTATACACGATTTCTAAATATGCCAATTATTTATACCCTGTTAGGTTTGTATTTGGAGGAATGAAAGCCCTGGTATTGACTAGGAACGTCTCTCTCAGAAATTTTGTGTTATTGCTCATGGGCAGAGGGGGTTTAAAAGATGGAAAAGGTTTGGCATGGTCATTCAGCCTCGCCCCTGAAGGAAGAGAGGAACATTTCCAACACATTCTCTAGACTCTTCCAGGGACAAATCACGCCTAATCTTCGATCTTCTAGTCACTTTTCGATAAGCACCATCCGGGAAGCAGATACCCCACTTGAACGCGATGGTCAAAGTCTGCTTAAGAAGCCCTGCCGGCTAAGCGTTTGCTTGGAGGATTGAACACACTATCGAAACTAATATTATATTATTACTAAAAATTAACCTAACCTAGTCTAGCCTACCATTCCTTTCTACCATAAAATTCTTTTGCTCATTCAATCAAGTACGTCACAATGTAACTGCAACAAACCAAACTTAAAAATTAAACAGTATATTCGCGCGATCTTTTTATTGACTGTAGTCCCTGTTGGCTTATGAGAACAGATTAGTTCTATATCCACACTCATTTGAGTATACCCCAAAAGTGACCACCACGCTCAGTTGGGATGCACCCTTTGAGGGCCATAAAAAACATCCCTCAACTAATCTGACCTCCACCCTCAGTTAGGGTGTACCTCCCAGGAGCTCCACTTGTTTTGCGGAGTCGATTCAACCTGGGGTCTTGCAGATATTAGGAGTCTGTCGGGTTAAGGCCTCTATCCCCCTCCGAGATGTACAAGCTAGGATAATCCACTACACTTCACTCCCCAGGGCTTTGGCGTGGTTGGATGTCCAAGCTAAACAGTAAATCAGTTTCCAGAGAGACAAGGAGAATCAAGGTAAACATGAAGGTAAACATTCTATATAGCAATGGAAGCTTCAAGCTACTGTACCCGTTGTCGACCTGTGAAGTAATCTAAACCAGAGCAATTGAGGGTTTCAATAACGTACATGCAAAAGTAACCACCAATTATCTTTTCATTACACCTCCTTGATAGTGATGTCTGTAATGTAAAATATTATGACTAATCGAACCACAAGAATTATCATTGTACCGTCTGTTCTATGATAAGCAATCTGATATGAGCGACAAGTTTAAACGAGAATGTAAGTGCAGAAGGGACATGTATTACTGTTGCTCGGCTTGTGCTCAATAATTCAACGCTACATCTCCAATTAGAGGCAGGCGTTCATCATTAATGCTGCCAATGCTGAGCCTGATACGTGAAATAGTGCGGCGCTATCATCACTCAGACCGATCATCGGATCGGCCCTACACATTACCGCTGTAAAGGCTGGTTTTCTAAAAAATTAAGTATTTTAAATTCCTATTCCTAAATATATTTTAAGCTCTGTAATAAACGTAGGCACTGATTAAAAAAACTTGCTTATACATGTTCATATTTATTTCTGTTAAAAACTGATACAAACTATACATTTCCGAAAAAAAATTAATTCCATTGTTTTTTCTCTTAAATAAAAAAAAATTACTTCTGAGATAAAAGGGTTTAAGAAAATATGGAGGGGATGAAAAATTATAAGGCATAACAATCACAAAGGAATAGTAAGACAAAAAGGGTGGAGATAGACCATATTTGTGAGTGCCATTTGTTGTTTGTTTTGAACTATTGAATAAGTTGAAAATGTTTCGGAAGTCGAAGCTGGACACCCTAATTTAGATTGATGAGCTAAAAAATAAAAATAAAATAAATATTGCAATACAATCAAGTGATTGCCAGGGAGGAATAAAACTACTTGGATACAATTCAAAAAAGAATCGTATTTGCAACAGATGTTTGTTGTAAAACACCTTTTCACTTAACCATAGGAAAGCGTTCAACCTGTGACCCAACTCCCTTTTATTAAATGATATAATCCTGATCTGTTCAAGAACTCCTTTTGTGATCCACCACAAATTTTACAAAATAAATGTATTTTTCAGATAAGTGTGATACATATTCTAAATATTGCATGACTGGTTGGCAATCAATAGAGATATTAGACATTTGAAAAAGATATTACATAATATTTCTTGAATTTGGTTTTAATCTAATTCATAATCAAAATAAACTATTTTAAATAGCTTTAAAATATAAAAAAATACCTGTTCAGGGCTCCCTAAAAACTGGAACATGTATACTGCGGCAACAACATTCTGCCATATTCTCACAATCATTTCGGCGCATTTCATTCTTCTCAGCTAGCGGTTCTGTTCCATAAACTCCTCCCCATTTCCTGTCACATCATCTTCCATTTAATGCTTCCTCTGTACAGTGTACTCCTTGTATTTCAGTACTCATGTCATGAATACATTTTTTCGTTATACTGTTTTAAAAACAGCTGTTTTTAATGCATGTTTTCTGGACCTAAATATGCTCTTTTTTCCTAGGAATTAAAAGCTAATGTACTCGATACCAGCTAACTCTTTTTACTCCTAGGACTAAAAAAAGTCAAAAGTACATCAGCTGTTTCATTTTTGTCGTTTATTATCATAACTATCGTTCACTAAACTCTTTCATTTGAGTACATATTATCGATTCGAACAATCGATAATTTATAAGCAAATATTTCCGTTCGTAAATGAAGAAGGTATAAATTCTACTACTTCGATGAATGATAAAAATTATTAAATTTAAATAAACATTCAATAGTTAGGGTAAACAGATTTCCTAGAAAGTAAAAAGTAAGGAAGATAACAGATCTGTGAAACTCGCTCATTTCACCAATCGATTATTACATGCATCGATAGTTGTTCATTGTTGTCGTCTAACATAACACAATTGAAACAGACAATCAGCTGATTGCTTCAAATAGCAAGAACGATATGGCGGCATCTTTGGAAGGCATCTTTAAAGGTAAACAATCGGTAACATTTTGGTTTTCTTAAGTAGTTTACTAATTGTATTGAGCAATATAACGAAAAAAATATAGTTCATCACTATTACATGCATCGATAGTTGTTCATTGTTGTCGTCTAACATGACACAATTGAAACAGACAATCAGCTGATTGCTTCAAATAGCAAGAACGATATGGCGGCATCTTTGGAAGGCATCTTTAAAGGTAAACAAGCGGTAACATTTTGGTTTTCTTAAGTAGTTTACTAATTGTATTGAGCAATATAACGAAAAAATTATAGTTCATCACACAGATCTAAAGCTGCTTTTCGTTACTCGGTAATTTTTCAACCTCGGCTTACAGCCTCGGTTGTAAAACTTGACCTTGTACGAAAAGCGTCACTTTAGGTCCTAGTAATGAAATATACTATTGTAAAAGCGATTTAAAAAAGTTAAGTTATTTTACCACCAACAAGTTACGTTATAGTTAAAACAAAATTAGATGATCTATTTTCAGCCAAACTAGGAAATGCAAAAAAATTATTATTTTTGACCGCCAGTAAAACCACACCATATCAGTCATGATAATTATGTTCGTGAAATATTCCATTCATAAATAATTTTCAATTAGGAAATTCTATAAATTTGTTATTTGATCTACTTGCAACGCAACAGTGGGAACATAACGAAATACATATTTTGTTTAAAGTATTTAGAACAAGCACTACTTAAATATTTATTTTGAATTAATCTTGAACAAGTTTGGATTAACACCACATATATAACATTTACATACATTATATTGCATAGTAAAACAAGAAATTTTGTAACTAGTATTTTAATGGAAATAGTTTTGTATTAAAAGCCACATGAACAGGTATAAAATACTTCTATAGTTTAATTTAATATTTATTATGTAGTTGCCAACTACAAAAGGTTATTTCTTTTCGAAATGACAAGAGAAGAAATGTTCAAAGAAAGAACCAATGTAGAGTTTTAAATTTAATTTCCTTAGCAAACCTGCCACCAACTCTCCATAAATATGAGGTTCGTAATATACTGATGCAGGACCAGCCGGTTATTAAACATATTAGACGCATAACACGACGGAAGAAAATGCTCTTTGTATAAGAAAGCTTTCAGTTCTAAAAAAAATTAAGCTATTGCTGTTTTTATTTATAACTTAAACCTACAGTAAAAACATGGCTACTTGACAAGCAGAACACTTAGAAGTATTCCATTAAACTACCGTTCCTTTATAAGATAAGTTGTCCACGTAATATACATAAAGAGTTATTTGTTTTTATTAACACAGTTAATTGAAAGCTAAGACGATTAAACATGTAGGAACTAATGAAAATCCATGGTTGGACTAGGGTTGAGATGAAATGAATTGTTTCTAAATTACAATACCAAACACTTGAAATATGCTTAATTTGATAATTGGTAGCATTTAAGGATTGAAATGGATTAAAATTGGCAAATAACTTCTGGTATTTATGAAAATTAACGCAAAAAATCTGTATAATCAATTATTTTTCTCTCTCTATATATATAGCCTATATATATATATATATATATATATATATATACGTTTTAGTATATACAATTTAGATCTAGACCATTCTGAGGGCTTAGTGAGTAAGAAAGGGCAAATTACCAACTTTGTAGAGAATTTTAAACCTTATACTGTAAGTAATCTCCGTTTTTCGATATTACCTTTAGGTTAGGTCCTAAGGTTAAAATAATCTTTATTGAAATACACGTCTCACACACCTTTTAGGGAGGGAGGGAGGACAGTTTAGGTTTTAAAACTTTTCCTTGGAAATATAAACCCTATATTTTCATGAAGGAATATTAATGCTTATTTTTACTTCATAGTTCATAGGAAAGTTGAATACAATTTTAATACCTGAGTATTGTGTCAGTGAGTTAACGAGTGTGTACACTTACGGCTTCACAGGATTAGATTGCAGCTGCACGCGGCTATAATATTGCTACTATGCCGAGATGTATAATTGCATCTTGTAGTACATTTAAGCCATAGTGGTGTGCCCTCGTTAATTTAAAGGACCTCTCGTTTTGGCGCCAGAACCCAAAAAAGAAAAGTCTTTTGAGATGACTCCCCACCCATCGTTAAGAGGATAGTAAGGTTTTCATTTTTGAGACTAATCCCTGGACATTATAAATACTCCCCACGAAATATTCGTTCCCAATTTCAAGTTTGTAGCTCATTGGGAACTTGCAACGATTCTATATAGTTCAGTCATTAGTCACTGAGTTACACATTCGGCGTTTAAAACCTTAGCCTAAGGTTTTTTTACCATTCGGGATGAGTGAGGTTGTTGGGGGGGGGGGGTAAATCGTTGGAGGGGTAAATGTATGACCTTTGGTAAACCTTGCAGATCAAACTATCAATCTCTTGGTCAGAATTTAAGTCTCCCAGACATGAGATTTACTATAGACAAAAAGCAATATTAAATAAAATGGTTTAAATTCCACGAGAGTCCAACTTTAGATTACTTTTTGAGGGGTCAAAACAGGGTAAATGGCCAAAACACTTCTCATAAATCTCAATGGTCAAACTGGCAATTTTCATGTACAAATAAGGGGTTTCTTTCAAAAAATGAATTAGCAGGAAACAAATTAAAACATAAAAATATTCCGTGAAAGCCCAAGATTAGATGTCGTTTGAAGGGGTTCGACATGATGACCTCTGATAATGCTGAAGGGCCAAACTGACTTTCCTAATTGAAAATTAGGCCTCTCAGTAAAAAAGTGACAAAAACACGAATAAAAATACAAGTTTACCCTAGGGGCCATTTTTACGGTGAAGGAGTGAGGTAGGGAAAAAACATGACGACCAAAATCGTGGACAGTTTAATAGTATATTTCGCAACTAATGCGGGAAGTAGGTGTTTGCGTGCGAGCATGATAATTCACGCGCGACGCTTGCGGAGCGCGGGAATGTCATGCGAGCAACGTAAACACCTTCCCGGTTGAGTTGCGTACGATAGTTTTCGCGACACTACCAGTGACAAATATACAGGGTAAGTAAAAAAACAACGCTTATACACAAGCACAACGTTTTTAATGGTCACTAATTTGTAACAGCATATAAAAATATTAAATAAACTGTAAAAAGAAAATACGTACAAAAGTATATTTATCTGTGCGGGGGAGATAACTAAAAGCGTTATCTCTGCTGTTCAGCGACCGAGTAAGCCTTTCTAGGAATACGTCTTACCGTAACACAGACGGAAACAATTGATTAAATAATACTGCTTCTTGTTAACTTATCGCTAATAACTCTACGTTGTCGTAACCTGGGAAACCAGTTCAGTTACAATTG
This sequence comes from Flexamia atlantica, assembly GCA_035578135.1. Classification (NCBI taxonomy): domain Eukaryota; kingdom Metazoa; phylum Arthropoda; class Insecta; order Hemiptera; family Cicadellidae; genus Flexamia; species Flexamia atlantica. The sequence goes on from JAQJVK010000001.1 coordinate 123,047,594, forward strand.
AGATATGGTCGTCATAGTTAAAATATGTATGTTGTGTTTATGTATAATGTATGTAAATTGTGTGATATACTATTTTTTTTCTTGAGTGGCAGCATTGAGCATTTACCGCACGCAAACTCTTACCGCACTCCAGCTGATTTTTTACCTCACTACAGCTGATATTTGTCCTGCTCTTTTGTAAACGGCGACTTCCACACTGAAACGGAAGCGGAAATCGGCTACTTACTAGCGTATTGTCGCGAAAACAACTATACAAGTGACCTCCGCTTTCAATGGTACCTCTCATTCAGGCGCCAGCCCCCAAAAGAGATTTTTTTCAAACCATGTATTTTTTAACTTTTGTTTATATATCGATCCACCAAGAAATATTTGTGTCAAATATACAGTTTATAGCTCTTGAAAACGTGAATATGAGTTGTATATTACCTGAGTCTGTAGGTGAATGGGCGAGTTACTCATGTGGCTGCTCAGCTATTTACTTGAACACTTTATCTAAAAGGTATGTTAATATTATTAACTGAAATATTGTACTGTAATCACCATTAAGCAATAAACTGCATATAGTAAACAATCATAAAGGAATAAGCGGTTAAAAATTAAAGCTCAAGACCTCCACTCTAAAGTAATGGACTAACTTAGTTTATGAGATGCATTGAACTTAGAAATAACAGCGAACAGTCCTTTGTTTAATATAAAGATAAATCTTAAATGAAAGGATTTTAAGCTGCAAAGCACTTATATATTTAGCTCAAGTCAAACTTATTGTTATCCTAGCTCCGACGAGCTTCATCTCTGTTTGTAAATATCTGTTTGGACCTGATAATTAATTGTATTAATGAGCGAAAGGATCATTAGTAACATACGACCTTTTCCATATGATACTCCTGTATACTCAGACCTGCATACTCAATTAATTTTAAATGTGCAAAATCATATTTCAATCCAAAGTGGCAAGAAATTACATGTTTTTTGTAAGCTCCATAAGAATAGTATGCAGAATAGTATGGGGAATGAGTATGCAGGTTTGCTGCAACACTTATATTGAAACTTGGTAGTTTTAATTCATTATTTAGTACGTCTGAACTAGAAGAAGCCATATACCAAGTTGTATCAAGATATGTTAAGAAATAAGGATGTTGTAGAATATTTTTTATTCTCCACAAGGATAACATGGAATATGAGTATTGTATAGGTTTCCTGTCATAAAATGGAAAAATCGAGTATTTTAGGTAAGTATATGTTAGATATCATCTTGATGAAGCCACAAATAAAATTTTTTTAGGATATGATGAGAAATAAGCGAGCTTTAGAATTAATTGTAGTTATTTCCCATTAGATTGACCTTAAGACAACGTACTGTATTTTCCACTTTCAATGTCTCAGTAACCAATGGAAAGAGAGCAATCAGTAAAAATACTAAATCTTTTGTTTATTTGAGCTGAACCCAATGGTGCTAACAATAATTGAATTTTAATTTTTCTCTATAAAAAACTCAAAAACCCATATTTGGAGTGGTTTATTTCCCTTTACCCCCCTTTCGTTCGTCCGTCGGGCTTGTTTGCGAACTCGTCTGAGTGATTACTACTTTACGTGTCTGAACCAAATTTTATTAATATCGGATTATTTGTACGCCGCTATCGTGCTAACAGACAAATATATAAATTAGAACGAATGTTTTTTTTTTTTTTTTTGCTTCGGGGAGGCTCAAAACGAAAAGTAATCATGGGTCTTGGGTTTAGGTCTTACCATGAAACCTACGGTAATAGCTTCTTACCTATAGAGGAAATTCGCTAATAGCTTAAATATACAGGGTGTCCCGTAACTATCTGGACAAGTGTATATAGCGTTATAGCTTAGGTCAAGAAAAACACATTTCACCATAGGAACATGGGTCTCTGGTGGCTAGTTTTCCGTCTGTCTATCTGTGTGTGTGTTTTTTACAAACAAATTCATAACTCCTAAACGGTTTGAGGTACAGCGTTGAGATTTTGCACAAATGTTTATCTGATTAGGATCTATCTTCTTTTAAAATTATACCAAAATATCATTAACCGTTTCAAAATGGTGGCCATTTAAATTTTTGTATGCCAAATTTCACGAAAACCGTTAATTTAATCAAAAAATTGCAAGATACATAAAAGTAAGTCCATTTTATGTAGTTTTCAATAATACCTTATTTGTTAAGATTTTATAAATATTTACGCTGTACCTCAAACCGTTTAGGAGTTATGAATTTGTAAAAGCACATACAGACAGACAGACGGAAAACTAGGCACCAGAGACCCATGTTCCTATGGTGAAATGTGTTTGTCTTGACCTAAGCTATAACGCTATATACATTTGTCCAGATAGTTACGGGACACCCTGTATATCATGACCTTTTCAGTTCAAAACTATTTATTTTTGTGAATTCGAAGAATACAGGGTTGGCATGGTAATATCAAGGCGTGTTAAAAGTTAAAAATATTTTTAAGTTCTAAGGATTTTACAAAACATATTTTGTAAAAAGAATTTCCATAAAAATAATTGCTCCATCATAAGAGAGTAATGTTTATTTAAAAATAAAAATGATAAAGCAGGAAACTCTTTTCTAAAATATATACGATTCTGGAATAGATGAAGAAATGTATAGCAAACAATAAAATAAAACAAGCTATGGATTACATAGTTTGCATTGTTTGGGTCTCCTCTGGACGCACTGTGGTCTCCGTTAAAAAATTACTATATATTATTATTATTTTTTTTATAATTTCAGCCATTAATAAATTTCAGTAGCTTAGTTTGTATCACTTATTCGTTCCATCAATGATAATTTGTATCAGTAATAATGAAATGTCACTTTTATAACTGGTGAAATATTATTAAAAGCCTGGTAAGGTGTTAAAAACAGAACAATTTTTAAACAACTTCCGAAAACTTTTAGATTAGTTTAGTAAGTAAAAAATCTAGTTTGTCACATCCACTATAACAGGTATCAGTGCCAAGCCTGCACTCTGCATTGGGCGAGAAGTTTGCCCGGTTAATAAATCAAACACCAAGACTCCACACACTTCCGAACCCACTGAAATGCTGATACCTACGCCAATTCTAACACCTCACCTCTGAAATACCTCTCACAGAGGTTTTTTATCATTAGCTGGTACAGTATTCACACTATATATAGCAAAAAGCGTTAAATCAATTGGAGTATAACATAAAATAATACAAATTTGTTAAATATAGCTACACCAACTTCTATCCCCTATGCTCTTGTTCGTAGGTGCTTGCATTTAAAATTTATTCCTGACAATACCTTGAAAAGGCATTAACAAGTAAAAAAAGCTGGACCATGTAAGTACATGGATTACTTAACATTAAAAATATTGGAATAAAAAATATTTTGAATTGTGATAAAAATGTACATTTGGTTTAATATAAATGTATCATTTAAAAATGTTGTTAGTTATTTTAGGTAGATGGGACCTAAAAGTATCGTTTGTAAGTAAAAAATTGAATTCATATTTATAGACCTTATTGTATTTAATTTATTTAATTATCAAAGACAAATATTCATAACTAAAACAGTACGATGAATGTTCATAGAATAAACACATATCTATCTAAGATTGAGAATTAATCTATCATAAAAAATAAGTTTGAGGATAAAACAAATAATACAGTGATATATCAAAATATTATGTTCAATTTGTTACTGAATAGAAATAACTAACACTAATGAGTGTATGCCTTTTAAACTAACGTTCGTAAAAATTGAGTTTAATAAACGCTTTGTAAAAAAAAAATCGTTTCCATTGTATCGAAACAAAGGGTGCGTATTTATTCAATTATCGTTAGCTTATGTCTTTGCGTGTATCGAACAGTTTGTTTGTCAACCAATCAATCAGATGACAATCATATCAACTTGTACCATCGGCGTCTCATGTCAGTTGGTCAGCTTAGGCCAAATTGGTTCATCGCTTCAGACCATACTCTTACCTTCATCCAAATTTGATTAAAGAGACACTTCGTCTTCTTCAATCTCCAATTCTTATTTTGAAAAAATTAACTTGCAATATTTTCTATATTACCAAAAAAAACGTTATTGACAACTAGTGTATTTTGTTTCTCTTTTAGCGAATTTCCCCCTATAGGAAAGTAGCTATTACCGTAGGCGGCTTGGTAGGAATTAAGAATGCGACCACCGTAACTTTTCATTTTGATGCCCCCCGATCCCAAAAACACCGTTCGTTCATTTTCAGATATATATATATATACATATATATACATATATTAGGATATATATATACCTGTCCGTAGGCGCGATAACTTGACATTTATTACTTCGAGTTCGAAAACCTGCGCAATAAATTAACTCTAAGGAGGGTTTTTGACAAAATAAAATTTATTTTTAGGATTTAATATCTTTATATAATTTTTTTTGTAAATTTAAGTGTCAAAATTTAATTCAGCTTAAAAAAATTAACAATATAGCATTTTAAATGATTACTCTACATCAATCGGTTGCTGAGATATTGGATCTGCTAAATGCAGTACATTGTCCCCTGAAGGGACATGAACTATCCAAATTCTGGTATAAATACCTAAGTTTTTCATTGAATTCCCCAAAAATGGGATTAAAAAAAATTATATTACAAACCATATGATTGAATATAATTTGTTCATGTGATGATTCATTTGTTTTTTACTTCTTTGGATCTGGATAGATTGATAACATGTTTGCTGACTTTTATGTACGATAACAAGTATACATTTATTATTATTATTATTATTATTATTATAATTATTGAGAAATAAGAACATGAATGATAAAATTTACTTTATTTAAATTAATATTTAAACAAAATTAAATATTCAAAACAACAACTTCCCTCACTGATGTAGAATATGCCCACATATAAAAAATAAATCCTTTAGAAATTACCTGAGTATGTAAAGTTTGCTGCAACAAGCTTTTTTTTAAATTTTAAGATGAATCATATGTTTGGATTTAATTTTTTCATATGATTATTTTATTTGTTTTGATTTTGACTGATTTTAGATCATTGATTGTATGTTGGCTTACATTTTTATACTATAACAAGAATACACTTACAAAAACTATTATACTAATAATTATAAGAATAACAAAAAGCATATTACTGGAGTGGATACTGAAGTGATTCCCATAATCATTTCCTTTATATCGTAGGCTCTTCAATTATTACTTAATATACTTTTTGCAATAATTACAAAAGGTGTTAGAAATTTTTTTCTTACATACATTAAATGAGCTCCCATATAAAAAATAATTCTTTAGGAATTCGCTGAGTACGCAGGTTTCCTGCGACGTGGGTATTTTTAGTAAACATGTAATTGAGTATATAAAGGTTACTTTTCGTGGGCTTCTTACAATCACTATCATAGGGCATCGACCTTATTGATGTTCGACGTAGTAATATTCGACCTTATAGTACCTGAATATTAAAAATAAAAAATTGTAAATTGTATGAATAACAAAAATTGTGAGTTCACAAATTATGCATAAACTAGTGAGTGCATAAATTAATTGAATTTATGCACAACGTTAACTATAAGTAAAATATGAACGAATGTGAGCCGTTTAGAAGACGGTCGACTACGTAGTCCATAAAAAAATAATAATGTCCAGTTAAAGCCAAGAAAATTAAAAAGGAGCGGCAATAGCTGTAGAACACAGAAGGGATTCCGATAGGCTTTAATCAAATTAATTAGAAAGGTCTTTGAGCATCCGGTCTGCAATTTACGGAACAACAGGGTGAAAAGCAAAACACAGAAGGTTCGATGCTATCTTTCCTGCGACAAAACTTCCGTTTTCAAAATCTCCAAGTCCCTTGTTCGTTTAAATATAATACAAATCTAAAATTCACTATTATAATTTTTCGTTTGTATTTCAACGTATTTACGAAAATTATTGTGCATATTATTAATTATAATGGTGTCAAAATGTGCGTGCACTGTAACAGGTTTTTAGACTGTTCAAAAAAAAGTTCGGGTCTATTTTAAATCCATTACATTATTATTAATTTAATATTGATAGTTTTGGCATATTCCTTACTTTCCGTCTCAGTTTTCGATCTTAAGTCTATAAAAATATACTGTTAAATATAATCTACTATAAAACCATGGTACCATGGTAACCAAGTACCAAGTTCCGATATCCTTCAACATTTTCATTAACTTTATATTATTTGGTTTACTAGTCGACATGACATTACAATATACTTAAGCATACTGCATTTGGGCTGATTAGTAAGAAGAGTTAATAATAATCACTACTCATTATTCCCTATTTTTCTTACACGGAATAAGTGGTACATCTAAGTAAAGAACTAATGATTAAATACCCCCGTTGCAGCAGACCTGCATACTCAGCGAATTTCAAATGCAAAACAACATATTTCAATCCAACATACCGAGATTCAACATGTTTTTGTAAGCTCCATAAGAATAACATGGGGAATGAGTATGCAAGTTTGCTGCTACGGGTATATTAAAACTGGGTGGTTTTAATTCAATATTTAGTTGATCTGAACTAGAAGAAGCCATTTACCAAGTTTTATCAAGATATGTTGAGAAATAAGCGAGATATAGAATTTTCTTTATTTCCCATAAGGTTAACATTGGGACAACGTACTGTGTTTACCACTTTCAATATTTCGGAAACCAATGGACATAGAGCAGTGATTCAAAATACTAAATTGTTTGTTTTTTTGAGCTGAATTCAACAATGTTAGCAAAAATTGGATAATTTTTAATTTTCTATGCGAAAAACTCAAAAAACCCATTTTGGGGGGGTTCACCCCCCTTTACCCCCCCTTCCGGTGGTCCGATCGAACTCGTCCGAGTGATTACCACTTTACACGTCTTTACCAAATTTCATTAAGATTGGACCATCGGCCGCTATCGTGTTAACAGACATATATATATATATATATATATATAAATTCAAACGAATAGTGTTTTTTGCTTCTGGGGGCCCCAAAATAAAAAGTTAACATGGTCTTGGGCTTAGGTCTTACCATGAGGCCTACGGTAATAGCTTATTCCTTTAAGGAAATTCGCTAAAATCTTTAGATCTGATTTATAATGAGGTTAATTTATTACATTTATCAGCTAATAGAAGTAGTGATGATTATTCATATTTTTTTTCTAAATATATTTATTTATATGCCTCGTTCTCCTCAATAAAACCTTGACTTAGTTTAAAGAATATCTCTTACCTCTAGTTACTTTGAATGTAAAATAATTTTGCTTGTTTCAAGACATTAAAACGCTTGGCATACTTAGTTTATTTTGCAGTAATTACTTAATAGGTTTTACAAAATTTAAGGGGATATTCCCCTAAACGAGTGTCTCTCAAACAACTTTGTAGGCCTTTCAATTAGATTAGTTTAAACTTCGCACTAGCAAAAGTTGGAGAATCACAATTAGGCAAGTTTTACTGGAAACAAAAGACCTTCAATTTGGGCAATACCAGGCGACTTTCTAATTTAAATTTGAAATGGAAGAAAGAAACCGTTAACGACTGTCAACCCCCTCCTCCTTCCTTCTACACTAAGTGACAACCGACGTCACCGGAGAAAGGACCGGCAGATTTACATAATCCTTCCAGAGCTCTGGAATACTTGCCTGAACAAAAGGATGAGGAAACCATATGGTCATTGAACGTGCAGTCAAACAACAGATAGGCATATTTAATACTGAAACAAATTCACTTTTTTACTTGCCTTAAAATTTCCATTCAAACATGGATACTAATGAACAGTTCAAATAGGCTTTATTCAGTAATCTTCATATAAAAATACCCCCGTTGCAACAGACCTGCGCACTCACCGAATATCAAATGCAAAACGATATACTTCAATCCAACATAGCGAGATTTGACATGTTTTGTTAAGCTCCATAGGAATAACATGGGGAATGAGTATGCAGGTTTGCTGCTGCAGGTATATTAAAACTGGGTGGTTTTAATTCAATATTTAGTAGATCTAAACTAGGAGAAGGCATTTACTAAGTTTTATCAAGATATGTTGAGAAATAAGCGAGATTTAGAATTTCCCATACTTTCCATAAAGTTAACAATGGGACAACGTCCTGTGTTTACCACCTTCAATATCTCAGTAACCAATGAACATAGAGCAGTGATTCAAAATACAAATTTGTTTCAGCTGAATTCATTGGTGACACAAAAAAACAGGATTATTTTTGTTTTTCTATGTAAAAAACTCAAAAACCCCATTTTTGGGGAGGTTTACTCCGCGAGAGGACCGATCGGGCTGGTTTAAGAACTCGTCCAAGGGATTACCAGTTTACATGTCTGTACCAAATTTCATTAAGACAGACCATTTTTCCGGCCGCTATCGCGCTCACAGACACACACACACACACACACACACACACACACACACACACACACACACACACACACACACACATACACACACACACACACACACACACACACACACACACACACACACACACACACACACACACACACACACACACACACACACACACACACACACACACATATATATATATACATAAATTCAAACGAATGGTGTTTTTTGCTTCTGGGGGCCCCAAAATAAAACTAAATACATTGGGTGATTTCCAATTTATAATACGAGACCTCGTAAGACCTAGTTTAGGCGCTAAAGCCTAGAAACGAAATAGTAGTTTATGCAACGATTGTATTATGAATGTCTTTAAGCCACAAGTGAGGATCTAAATATCTCACGAGTGGCTTAAAGGCATAATACAATCGTTGCATACACTACTTTATCTACGACCAACAATATACGACAACATTTCCCCCGAAGCTAAACAAAACTCATGACTTTTACTCATGATGAAATAGGATGAAACAGGATTATTTTTGTTTTTCTATGTAAAAAACTCAAAAACCCCATTTTTGGGGAGGTTTACTCCGCGAGAGGACCGATCGGGCTGGTTTAAGAACTCGTCCAAGGGATTACCAGTTTACATGTCTGTACCAAATTTCATTAAGACAGACCATTTTTCCGGCCGCTATCGCGCTCACAGACACACACACACACACACACACACACACACACACACACACACACACACACACACACACACACACATACACACACACACACACACACACACACACACACACACACACACACACACACACACACACACACACACACACACACACACACACACACACACACACACACACACACACATATATATATACATAAATTCAAACGAATGGTGTTTTTTGCTTCTGGGGGCCCCAAAATAAAACTAAATACATTGGGTGATTTCCAATTTATAATACGAGACCTCGTAAGACCTAGTTTAGGCGCTAAAGCCTAGAAACGAAATAGTAGTTTATGCAACGATTGTATTATGAATGTCTTTAAGCCACAAGTGAGGATCTAAATATCTCACGAGTGGCTTAAAGGCATAATACAATCGTTGCATACACTACTTTATCTACGACCAACAATATACGACAACATTTCCCCCGAAGCTAAACAAAACTCATGACTTTTACTCATGATGAAATAGGTCAGCTCAAATTTGAGGTTAGGCACATAAGCAGACTTAACATGAAATCGTTGAGGAACAATCAGCTGATGGGATAAGTCAACTCAAACATGAATCGTAATGCAACAATCAGCTGATGTGCGAATTGCGTAATAGTCATTATGACAATACTTTCGTCAAATGCTACGCTCCCATTGTCTAGAACCTGTATCATAAAGTGACACCAGTTGCATAAAGTTAACTTTATGCAACGGGTTTGAATTTGGTTTAATAATGAGCCTCATTATGACATTAGTTGTAACATCGTTATTGGTGATTATTGCTATGGTCGTAGATAAAGTACTTTTTAGATTATTATTAATGTTTTTACTTTTGGAGAGGTTGGGGGTAAACTTTTAGACCCTTAGAAATATCCCTGCAACGTTTCTAGCTCGTCGGGAGTAAAATTCTTATATTTCAGTCAGTTAGCGAGTCAGAGAGTTAGTTACACAAGCGAGTTAGTCAGTGCGCTGCCGGCGAAATTATTGTTTATTATTTGTTCGGGTGGTTTAAATCAACTTTATGATTATATGTTAAAGTAAAAACTAATTTACTATTAAAAGTTCCTAAAATCGTAAATAAAGTTTTTACAATAAAAAAGGTTCATTGAGTCATTTCAGCTGAAGTTAAGAAGACAATTTTATAAAATTAGAGTATCTGCCGCCCGCCCTATATCGTGTACTAAATTAAGGTTATTTAGATTTCTCAAATTGCGGAGCTCTCTGCTAATATAAATTAATTTAAACTCCCTTCCCCCACCATTCAATAATCAATTTTCTCACCGACAAATTATTCGTTTTAGCGAATTTCCCCTATAGGAAAGAAGCTATTACCATAGGTTCATTAATACCTAGGCCCGGGACCATAATAACCAAATTATGTACTAACTGAGGAACAGTCTTAAGACTTTAATCTAAGATAAGTACATTTAGTGATGTATATTCTAAATAATAAACCTATCTCCAAGTTAAACACGGTGTTGGAGTCGTGATTCAGTCGTGACAGCTCGTTTATAGCAAGCTCCAGCCGTTAATTTAACACCAACGTGCAGTACAATAAACGTACACTGAATAATGATGTTTGTAATTACCTACGAAAAATAGGTCGGGAAAATTTACAGTGATCGGTCATTAGGGGAAATTGCAGTAAAACTTTTACACCAGTTCGTTTAACTTGAATAGGCTTTGTTCGGGAGCAGTTTTACACGCTGATAAAACTGAGAATTTACATGCTTGTTTGTTTTATTGTCTTCCAGAACCGAGTTCATATCTTTCATAACCCTGTCCATGTCCAATGTAAATCAATCTCACACGTGATAGACAACTATTTTATAACTAACTATCCTCATGATATGTCTTTGGTTTTATATTTTTTAAGGAATAAAGAAACCTCATAACAAGTTTTTGTGAATAAAATACTGTAGTATATTTCATTATTAGGGGCTAAAGTGGCACTTTTCGTATGAGGTCAAGTTTTTCTGTTGTCACACAGGCTAATGCGCTGAGGTGTAAAGTGTGATGAATATTTTTCGTTCTACAGACTCCGCTAACCACTTAACAACCTAAAGTTTTACAATTGTTTTTAATTTGAAAAAGTTTTTAAACAAGACTACCATCTTGTTCTTGCTATTTAAAACAATCAGCTAATTGTCTCATTTGTGTTTATATTAGACTGGCGATAACCAACGACTGCTGCATAGAACGGGAACGCGCCAAAGTCGGACGACGGCAAAGTCGGACAGCGCCAACTCTGGACTGTTTTCCGTCCTGAGTTGGCACTTTCCGACTTTGACGTTTCTTTGCAAAAATGAAACAGTCCGGGTTTGGCACCTGACGCTCCCGACGAATCGGGACTGTTTGAAAACAGTCCGGGTTTGTCGCCTCGCGCACAAGCGGAACTAAGCACTTGTGGCCATACCCCGATTTATGTCATTGACTGTACTCTCCGCCATATTAGCCACACCCCCCAATTCTATTGGGTTTTTATGAGAATCCCGCTTCTCCGTTACTTGAGGGGCATTTGAAACAGAACAGCTGGATACGTTTATATGATATTTAAACCTTAATTATGGTGAATGTCCTCATGATTTTTCTTGTTTATGAAGTTGCAGTTTTTTAATCGAGTTCATACGATGAGTCATTTAATATAGGCCTATTTTAGATCCTTCAGTAATCCAGTTTACCAAGACCAAGTTAGATAAAAGGTTTTCTTAATGTACTCCTGAGTAATATTTATGGCAATTTATTATGTCTATAAAGATTTCTGCCCCTGTATTTGATCAAAGTCGTTTTAAAGAATAATATGCTTACTGAACAATGCTTAATTTGATCAAAATAATTTTTATAAACACTAATCAATGACTTTGTTTTACTCTTGTAAAGCTTGAGGGTGTGTTTAATTTTATAGTTAAATGGTTGAACAAATAATATAAAGTTAATAAATAAAGGAATAAACAATCTGACTCGCTTGGCTGCTGAGGTTAGGATCGAGATTAAATCAACACAGTATAAGATTATAACAACCCAATCTATAATTATACATTTAATAAAAATTATCAATCAAAATACTCTAAAAACAGATAATATATCACAATACCTAAATTCTATTTATACTGAAATAACCAGTGGCTCTATTTTGTTGATATAGTTTCTGGCAAATAAAATATAATAGCACAAATCAAATCTCTAAATTACTATATACACAGATTTAAATCGAGCAATAAAATATATATACATGACTGAAAGGGGTAAGCTAATCTATCTATTATTAATGGTGTAAAATTTCAAAACATTAAAAACCACATCAATATTAATAGTTATACATTTCTTTTGGTTAAGCTATTACATACACCATTATATTTTCACCTTCAGTCGTTAAGGTCTTCTCTTTTACTTATTTCACCTCATAAAATTATTCTTATGACTTATTAGTCAGTTTCAATGATTAGTTTTTAATCTGATTAATAAATATTAATTCGTAACTTCAATTGTCAATCAGTTAAAATTTCTTTTGAGATATTTACTAAATTATATATCGTTAAAATATTTTATTTATATATGGATTTAAATCCTATCCTCTTATATTTATATTGAATTGAATTATTAACATCGGGAGAACACATACCCTCCGGGCCGTCTGCATAGCTTCTCTTGACGATTCTCTGCGGGGTGTCCTGTCGTCAGGGTCCTCTGCGGGGTGTCCTCTCGTCAGGGTCCTCTGCGGGGTGTCCTCTCGTCAGGGTCCTCTGCGGAGTGTCCTCTCGTCAGGGTCCTCTGCGGGGTGTCCTCTCGTCAGGGTCCTCTGCGGGGCTGTCCTCTCGTCAGGGTCCTCTGCGGGGTGTCCTCTCGTCAGGGTCCTCTGCGGGGTGTCTTCTCGTCAGGGTCCTCTGCGGGGTGTCCTCTCGTCAGGGTCCTCTGCGGAGTGTCCTCTCGTCAGGGTCCTCTGCGGGGTGTCCTCTCGTCAGGGTCCTCTGCGGGGGTGTCCTCTCGTCAGGGTTCTCTGCGGAGCTGTCCTCTCGTCAGGGTCCTCTGCGGGGAATCCTCTCGTCAGTGTCCTCTGCGGGGCTGTCCTCTCGTCAGGGTCCTCTGCGGGGCTGTCCTCTCGTCAGGGTCCTCTGCGGGGTGTCCTCTCGTCAGGGTCCTCTGCGGAGTGTCCTCTCGTCAGGGTCCTCTGCGGGGTGTCCTCTCGTCAGGGTCGTCTGCGGGGCTGTCCTCTCGTCAAGGTCCTCTGCGGGGTGTCCTCTCGTCAGGGTCCTCTGCGGGGTGTCCTCTCGTCAGGGTCCTCTGCGGGGTGTCCTCTCGTCAGGGTCCTCTGCGGGGCTGTCCTCTCGTCAGGGTCCTCTGCGGGGTGTCCTTTCGTCAGGGTCCTCAGCGGGGTGTCCTCTCGTCAGGGTCCTCTGCGGGGCTGTCCTCTCGTCTGCGTCCTCTGCGGGGTGTCCTCTCGTCAGGGTCCTCTGCGGAGTGTCCTCTCGTCAGGGTCCTCTGCGGGGTTGTCCTCTCGTTAGGTCTGTCGCTGGCCCGGGGCTGTTTGATGGTCGTTGTTCAGGGATCCTCGCTCTCCGGGGTGTTGTACCGTGAGTGGAGGCATCAGTTAGATACTCTTCCACCCGGTTGTTGAACTGCCCCGGAGCCCAAGGGCTTCTTCTCCCCGAACTACTTGACCACCTTCCTCTTCCCCTAATCCATGGTGACTCTCCTAAACGTCTCTTCCCAAAATTTTCAGAAACTTTTCCCGCACCAGTTTTGTTTTTCCCCCGATTTGGCTTTGCTCCGCCTCTTGACCAATGGTGTCAGCTTTTCGTCAAGACAAACGATGTCATTCGCTGATCGCCGAAATCAGCGTTAGCAAACGTGCAGAGGCTGCTTTGTTGCCGTCGGCATAAATTTTGTCTACAGCGTTTTATTCCCAGCGGACGTCTTCGATTGTCACAGGATGTTGAAATCCAATACATCCTGTTGTGTATCCGGCTGGTGGTTGAGTGGAAATGAATCTAATCTTTTCTTGAACTAATTTTGAATGAAGTTAAATTATTAAATTTTGTTTCAGGGATTAATTAAGATAAAAAAAATAATATAGTAACACTCTTTATCATGAACTATACAACCTTTTATAAACGGGCCTAAATAACTTTTTAAAATCGCAATACTAGCCCATTGTCATCGTTTCCTTTACAGCGAACCAATGAGAATAAAGGGGAGGAGCCCAGTACAGTAAGGTTAGAAAAAAACCGTCCTGAGTTGGCGCTGTCCGACTTTGTCGTTTGTAGTCAGAAATGAAACGGTCCGGGTTTGGCACCTGACGCTCCTGATGAATCGTGATTGTTTCAAACCAGTCCGGGTTTGGTGCTGTCCGACTTCGTCGCTGTCCGACTTTGGCGTTTTGGGATTTTTAAACAGTCTGGGTTTGACGTTGTCCGACTTTGTTAGCGTCCCCATAGAATACACTAAACTAGCGAATAGTGAAATACTTTGGCGACAAACACAGCTGATATCCTCGACTTGAGTAGATTCTTTTTTCTCTTTAGGGAGAAAAAGAGCTTCTTTAGCCCCGCGACGTGATAAAAACTGCCACTTCCTTAGTGATAAAACAAAAGTATTATTATGTGATTTTTAAAATTGTTCTTGTATTTTAACTGTTTAACACATCATACTATTAAGATTTTTTTTTAATTGCCAATATTGAAGAAAGGACCTATTAACACACGATTTAAAGTTTTCACACACAGAAAACTAATATCAATATAATAAAAATTGTTTTTTATCTGAGAAAAACGATCGCAATGGAACAAATGAAATTAATATGTCACCACATTTACCAACCCGCATTACCTAGCAAGTCGCTTTTTCCTGTAGATTTACAACGATCTTACAAAAAATAAATGTAAAAGTGGTTATCTTAGAATCAGAATATTAATTTATTATCAAAACTGCAAAGTTTTTCGTTGGTTTCACGCAGAAATAAACAATAGAGGGAAAAGTTTGAAAGTTTTAGTTGGCCAACTTGGATATCAGGCGGCTCACTAATTTAAATCTTCGTAAAGAAAACTGGCCGCGTTAACGACGACTCCGGCGACCCTTTTGGGCCTTTAGCGTGGTTTTGGGTGGCGATAATTAAAAACACCCTCGCAGTTGACATTTTAGTGGCTGGTCATCTTTATAGTTATAAATTCCACGCACTCTGGTTCCTACTTGATTAAGATTATCAGAATGAAAAACCTTTTAGTTTTAGCGAATTTCCCCTATAGGGAAGAAGCTATTACCGTAGGTCTCATGGTTACACATAAGCCCATAACCATGATAACGTTTCGTTTTGGGGCCCCCAGAAGCAAAAAGCAATATTCGTTCGAATGTATAGATATATATATACATCTAAATTATTATATATATATATATATATATATATATATATATATATATATTATTAATAAGAACATTTTGAAACAAAACACCCTTTTTTATTCATATTTTTTATTATAACTTTTATGACGACATGTTTCGGGAATTTATGCTATCTTCAACGTCAACATAGCCTAATTAAATAATTCTTCTTATTAATAATTATAACAGCCCTAGCCAATCAACTAATCTTGATATATATATATATATATATATATATATATATGTGTGTGTGTGTGTGTGTGTGTGTGTGTGTGTGTGTGTGTGCGTGTGTGTGTGTGTGTGTGTTTGTGAGCACGATAGCGGCCCTAAAAATGGTCCGATCTCTATGAAATTTGGTACAGACATGTAAAGTCGTTATCAATTGGACAAGTTCGTAAACCAGCACGATCGGACCACTGGAAGGGGGTAAAGGGGGATAAACCACCCCAAAAATGGAGTTTTTGAGTTTTTTACATAGAAAATTTTAAATAAACCAATTTTTTTAGCAGCATTGAATTCAAAAAAGAATTAGTATTTTGAATCACTGCTCTATGTCTTTCCTCTATATTGAAAGAAGTGGTAAAAACAGTACGTTGTCCCAATGTAAACCTCATGAAAAAATAAGTCAATTTGTATACCTCGCTTATTTCTCAACATATCTTAATAAAACTTGGTCAGTGGCTTCATCTAGATGAGATCTAATGTGTTTTGGTCTAAAAGCATTGATATTTCCATTTTCGTGGCAGCAAGCTGCATACTCATTCCCCATGTTATCTTTGTGGGAAATAAAAAAATCGATATCTTCCTTATTTCTTATCTTGATAAAACTTGGTGAATGGATTCTTCTATTGAGATCTACTAAATATTGAATTAAAACCACCCAGTTTTAATATACTTGTCGCAGCAAACCTGCATACTCATTCCCCATGTTATTCTTATGGAGCTTACCAAAACGAGTCAAATATCGCAATGTTGGATGGAAATATGTTCTTTTGCATTTGAAATTCGCTGAGTATACGAGCTGCTCTAAATTTAGAATAGTGTATGTTTAAATAATGAATTATGTATAGACAACTTATTTTATAAGATTTTTACTTTTCTCCCTCCCTTATACGTACAGATTGTGTGTGTGTGTGTGTGTGTGTGTGTGTGTGTGTGTGTGTGTGTGTGTGTGTGTGTGTGTGCGTGCGCGTGCGCGTGCGTGCGGGTGTGTGTGTGTGTGTGTGGTGTGTGCGTGGTGTGTGCGTGGTGTGTGTGTGGTGTGTGGTGTGTGGGTGTGCGTGCGTGCGTGGTGCGTGCGTGGTGCGGGCGTGGTGTGTGTGGTGTGCGCGTGCGTGCGGGTGTGTGCGTGGTGTGCGCGTGCGTGCGGGTGTGTGCGTGGTGTGCGCGTGGTGTGTGTGCGTGGTGTGCGCGTGGTGTGTGTGCGTGCGTGCGCGTGCGTGTGGGTGTGTGCGTGGTGTGTGCGTGGTGTCTGCGTGGTGTATGCGTGGTGTGTGTGTGGTGTGTGTGTGTGTGGTGTGTGGTGTGTGTGTGTGTGTGTGTGTGTGTGTGTGTGAGTGTGTGTGTGTGTGTGGGGGGTGTGAGGGTGTGTGGGGGTGTGTGGTGGTGTGTGGGGGTGTGTGGGGGTGTGCGTGCGTGCGTGTGTGCGTGTGTGGGTGGAAAGAAGCTATTACCGTAGGTCTCATTAATACCTAAAACCGGGACCATAATAACTTTATATATTTGTTGGAGAACATATATTTGTTAATGTGTTCAAATAAATCATTATTTCATTTCATTTCAACATTATTTCATTTCATTTCAAAACCTTTCGTTTTGGGGCCCCCAGAAGCAAAAAACACCATTCGTTTAAATTTATATACAGGGTGAGTCTTCTAAGCCGTCCACAACAGATTATAGGCAAACGACTTTACATACAAAGACGAAACAAAACATTTCCCCACTAAATCATACCTAAGGAACACCGTAATAATATTTTTAAGCTTTTTAAAATACAGGGTGTTCCAAAAATCGGGGGTCATGGGTTCGAATCTCAGAAATTTTAAATATAAACATATGTCATATTATACATCATTTTAAAGCTCTAAGCGAGATAAACAATTTGGTGAAAACAGAACTCAATTATCTTTATCATTTTTAAAATAAGGCCATTTTTGTGAAAAATATTGGTATTTACGGAATACCCTGCGTCTCGAGATTTACTGAAGTTTTTTTCGTTCTGTTTGAAAATTCTTAATCCTTGTTAACTCAGCTTTAATTTGATATGCAACATGCCAACATTTGTAATGTTACAAAATCATGCCCAATTCTAAATAACAGACTTTTCTTATCCATGAATTCTGGAGTACAGATACCAATATTAAAATATTTACTGGGCTATGAACAAACTACTTAAAACAAGTATTACTGAATACACAGTTAAACTCACTTTTATAAATAATTATGGTATTTAATAAAATACTATACAGCCGTATGAAACGGCAAAATAATATAATGTCTAATTAATAAATAAAATCTAGTCAAGTATATTGCAACGAAGTGAACAGCAGGGTTCCGACGGTGACCGCTAGTAGCGCCACGACTACGCTCCGCCCACCGAAGCTCCCCAACCCCGCCGCCAGCAGTGGGAAGCGAAGAGCGGCGACGCCGTCGTCGGGCCCGCCGCCACGGCGCGTTGAGCCGGCAGCAACCTCCCCTCCCCTCCCTGACCACCGCAGAGGCACGCTGCGCCCTCGGCGGTCAGTCCGTCCCCGGCCACCGCAGAGGCAAGCTGCGACCTTGGTGACCGGGCCCCTCCTTCCGGTGGTCCGATCGGGCTGGTTCACAAACCCGTCCGAGTGATTACCACTTTACACGTCTGTACCAATTTTCATTAAGATTGGATCTTTTTTACGGCCGCTATCGTGCTAACAGACACATACATATATAGATATATATCCAAAAATTCGAACGAATGGTGTTTTTTGCTTCTGGTGGCCCCAAAACGAAAAGTTATCATGGTCTCGGGCTTAGGTCTTACCATGAGACCTACGGTAATAGCTTCTTCCTTATAGGGGAAATTCGCTAAAAAATATTTAGGAGAGAAAAAGTTGCAAAATTTAATCTAATTAACGCTGATATTAAGATTATGAAGCTCGGACTATTAAGTAGAATTTTTAACTTTTCTGAATAAAAATATGGTTCTTTAAAACATACTGTTTGAAATTAGCATATTTTTAATCGGAGAATTTAAAATTTCTCCATTATTAGTTGTCCGATGGAGAAATTTTAAACTCTCCAAATAAAAACATGCAAATTTCAAACAATATGTTTTAAAGAACCATGTTTTTATTCAGAAAAGTTGAAATTTCTACTTTATTAGTCATTATTATTAGTCATTTATTAGATAATTATAATCTTAATATCAGCGTTAATTGGATTAAATTTCGCAAAATTATTGCCATTGAATCACTTTTCTAAAATTTACGGTTTTAAGATATTTACCTATAAAAACAAAAAAACAGCCGCCATTTCGAAATGGTTCTCACAAAAATAGTTCGTAATAGTGATCATCCATATACTAAGTTTGAAGTTTTTTTCGCTAAGAGGTTCGTGAAATATGATTGAATATGTAAAAATCACAGACACACAGACGGAAAACGACGCACTATGGGACCTAAGTTTATTTGAACTTTTTCTGATTTTTATCCCTATTATCATATACAGAAATATTTTACCATAATTTCCGGACACTCTGTATATCTCCAGCTTCATAATTTTTTTTTGAATCTCAGATTTTTAAGGGTATAAAACCTTTTTTATCACCACAAAAACCCAGAAAACTACCACATTCTAAATTTGATTTGTAGTGCCAAACAAAATGGTTTAATCAGCTTTTCTGTAAAAATTCTGATTCACAAGTTATGTGGATTTTTGTGAGTAAAAAGTTCATTTTACGAAAACTGTCATCTTCATGGAAAATTCATGTACAATCATGAAATATGGTTTGAAAAAACTGTATTTTAAATTGTTAGTCTACGTTAACTAGTGGCGGGTAAAATTTATATCTTCTTTGTCGGTAAACGCAACACGTTGCCATCAAGTTGCCTCCAGCCTCTTCAGCCCTCCACAATCTCAACTTCTCCCACTAATCTCCTCACATCTTCAGCCACTTGGTCATACAATCTTTCTCTTGCCTTGTCAGTTGGGTTGCATCTTCTTTCGTTCTTACATGTCCAAGCCACCTGATTCTCCTACTTTTTATCACAGCACAGTATCTAGTCTTCTGTACAGGTTTCTGGGCTCTCTATTTTACTATACAGGGTGTTCAAAAAATGTGGGGCAATAATTTACAAAGTGATTCCTTGGGTCAAAATAAGCAAAAAAGTTTATATAAACGTAGGTCCTAAAGTGCTTCGTTTTCCGTCTGTGTGTCTGTTTATGATTTTTACATATTTAATCATATCTCACGAACCACTTAACGTATAAACGTAAAACCTGGTAAATGGATAACGACTATTAAGAACTATTTTCTTTATAAGTACCAAATTTCTACCTTGTACCATTTTAAAACGGCTACTGTTTTTGTTTTCAAAGCTAAATATCTTGAAAACCGTAAATTTTAGAAAAATTATACATGAGACAAAAAGTTGCAAAATTTAATCTAATTAACGATAATATTAAGATTACAACAATAGGACAACTAATAATGGAGAAATATTAAATTTTCCGAATAAAAACATGCAATTTTCAGACAAAATATTCTAAGGAACCATGATTTTATGCAGAAAAGTTAAAATTTCTCTGTTATTAGTAGTCTGATTATCATAATCTTAATATCAGAATTAATTGGATTACATTTTGCAACTTTTTTGTCTCTTATATAATTTTTCAAAATTTTTCTGTTTTTAAGATATTTAGCTTTGAAAACAAAAAACATTCGCCATTTTTAAATGGTTCAAAGTAGAAACTTGGTACTTCTTACAAAAATAGTTCCTAATAGTGGTTATCCATATACCAAGTTTGATTTTTATACGTTAAGTGGTTCGTGAGATATGATTAAATATGTAAAAATCATAAAGAGACACACAGACGGAAAACGGACCTATTATTATTGTTTAGGACCTATGTTTATATAAACTTTTTTGCTTATTTTGACCCAAGGAATCACTGCGTAAATTATTGCCCCACATTTTTCAAACACCCTGTATACTTCAAACCACTTCTTTAAATGTTAGTTTACATATATTTTTATAAATATATGATTTTCAAATATGATTATTACAGATTAATATATGGAGCTGGAAATTATTTTGCAATCAGTACAGGAAATAATCTGTTATTTTAATGGTTGGTAATTTGTTCTAAAATGATAGAATAAACTGGGAAAATAAATATAGATTTGTATGGTTTACTTTCTACTTTAATTATAAATAAATAACGTATTTCAATCTATTTAAATTTATAATTTACCATTCTCCATACCTTTAAGTAGGAACTAATGTTTAAGATATAGCAATTATATAAAGCAAAGATTTTAGGTCCGATAAATCAAGTGAAATTTACAAATAAAACCTATGGATAACTTGGGATACTTGACAACTTTTCAACTCTTTTTGTTTTATAAAATTCCTTTATTATTTATACATTTTCTTTATTTATTTCAAAGCACTGATCATCAAATTTGGTATACTGATAGATATATTCACGACTCTTATTATTGTTAAACAAAAATATCAAGGGGTTTATAATGGCATACAAGAGTAAGCGTTGCACCATGTTCGATACAATGTATCAAATATCGAAATATAGACATCAACGCAAATGTCAGTTTGGACGTCAAAGTGAAAGTTATTGATCTACAATGCCTCTAACTGACACAAAGTCATTCAAAAGAACTATTCTCAGCTGTATGTCTCCATTACAACAGACAAAGTTTTTTTAAGTCTTCTTAGTTCAAATTATACTATGTTTTTTATACTGCAACTGAGAACTAAAATTACAGATTCCTTAAAAGGAAGTAAGTCAGCTGATTTATAACTACTGGCTGGTGTTTAGTTGTTTCTGCGACTTATGTAAATCTGCAGTCCGCGTGGAGGGAGGGAGTGGGGAGCAATCGTTAGCGCTCGCCTTGTCCGCTTCCAGATTCAAATTAGAAAGTCGCCAATACCGAAACTTGCTAAAATTGGAACATTTCAGAGTTTTGTTTCGCTGCCAAGTCCTCGCGGAGTCACTTGTTTATATCTGTATTGTTCTGTCTTCTAGATTCTAAAGTTTACGTTCCATGATAAATCAAGATTATGACCCAAAACCGTCCTGGCGTCCAGAGCTCGATTTCTGTAAGAGAGTCAAACAATCAGAGTTTAATCTTATTTTATTTTCTTCCTTTTCGAGGAATACTATTGAATTGAATCCATACACTTTGTAGCCTCTGTAAACCTAACCTCCAATAATTTTGCAGTTTTCTGTCTTTAAAACCCTTTTTAATATAGTTTTCATCATACTAACACAGAAACATCTGTTTTCAGTTCCTTTTTGTTAGCTCGAAAGTTACTCATTGCCGGCTTAGGCCGGATAAAACGGAAGTAAACAATCAGCTGATTTGCAGCAAACCGACATTTAATGCCTGTTTATTGGTTTCTTTTTAGAGGAATGTAGTGGCAGCACTGCATTCGTAGCAAATATTTGTTCTGTTTGTTATAGGTTAGCTTTGAAGGTTTGAGAAACGTACGTTTATGCTTGGACTATGTTATGACTGAAAGTATGTTTTTTTCTACGTAGTATGATGAAAAATATTGTACGTTACACAGCCGGGAAGTTTTGCCGTAGTCGCATGAAAATCCCGCACTCGCTTTCGCTAGCGCGGGAACCATCATGGTCGTCGGGCAAAACAGTACTTCCTGGCCTAGTAAAATAATATACTATTGTTGGTATTAAAAACATATCTTACAAGTCTTTTGCTGTTCAAAAGTTGTTTATATAATAGTTTTGGTTGGTTTGTTGAAAAATTTAAATTCACTTATATTTTAAATTAGAACCAATGGCTATAATGGCTATAATCTCAAGAGCTATTTTTTAAGGAATTGTAACATTTTCAAGTAATTAGACTTTCATTTGCTAACTAACTAATTTGTTTTCACATTTACTAAATCCCTGTTGCAGCAAACCTGCATACTCAGCGAATTCCAAAAGCGTTAAAACTGTTTCAATCCATCATAAGCAATATGTGACACGTTTGTGTTATGTCCATAAGAGTAACATTGGGAATGAATATGCAGGTTTGCTGCTATGGTTTTGAAAAACTGGGGGTTTTAATTAAATATTTAGTAAATCTGAACTGGATCAAACAATATACCCAATTTATCAAGATATGCTAAGAAGTGAGGAAGATATAGGTTTTTATTTCCCTTAAGGATAACTTGGGGAATGAGTATGCATGTTTGCTGCCACGGATAAGTAAAAAGCAGAGAAGGCTACTAACTATAAGGCATTAGGTTCTAACTATATGGAGCCTCAAATCAAGTTTAATTAAGATATGTTAAGATATAAGCAATAAATGTAATGTGACATATTTCCAATAAATATGACATAGGAACAATGTACTGTGTTTACCGCTGTTAACATCTTGGTAACAAGTATAGAGCAATAGTTACGAAGACTAAACTGTTAATTTTTTAGCTGAATTTAATGATAAAGAAAACAAATTGGATTAATTGGATATCTTTGCCAAATTTAATTCAGAACGAACCATTTTTACGCAAGAATTTATCGTGCTTAAAGGGACAAACTAACATTCTAACTAACAGTGTTTTAGGCTTCTGGGGCATCAAAACGAAAAGTTATCACAGTCTCAAGCTTAAGTCTTCTTTCCTGTAGGGAAAATATTGCTTAGAGCTATATGCATCGGATTATGGATTCGGTTGCATATACGTTATTAAAGGCTGAATACTCCTGAGTAATGAGAAAACCATCGCATCAGTGAGCTACAGGCCGGAACAACGAGTGCGAGTGGGCAAAAGGCGAGAGGCACAGACACATCAGTGGGCTACAGGCCGGAGCTACGAATGAGACTGGGCCAAAGCCGACAGGCACAGGCACATCAGTAGGCTACAGGCCAGAACTATGAATGAGACTGGGTCAAAGCCGAGAGGCACAGGCACATCAGTAGGCTACATGCCTGAACTACGAATGAGACTGGGCCAAAGCCGAGAGGCACAGGCACATCAGTGGGCTACAGGCCGGAACTATGAATGAGACTGTGCCAAAGCCGACAGGCACAGACACATCAGTAGGCTACAGGCCTGAACTATGAATGAGACTGGGCCAAAGCCGACAGGCACAGACACATCAGTAGGCTACAGGCCTGAACTATGAATGAGACTGGGCCAAAGCCGACAGGCACAGACACATCAGTAGGCTACAGGCCTGAACTATGAATGAGACTGGGCCAAAGCCGAGAGGCACAGGCACATCAGTGGGCTACAGGCCTGAACTACGAATGAGACTGGACCAAAGCCGAGAGGCACAGACACATCAGTGGACTACAGGCCTGAACTATGAATGAGACTGGGCCAAAGTCGAGAGGCACAGGCACATCAGTAGGCTACAGGCTGGAACTATGAATGAGACTGGGCCAAAGTCGACAGGCACAGGCACATCAGTAGGCTACAGGCCTGAACTATGAATGAGACAGGGCCAAAGCCGAGAGGCACAGACACATCAGTGGGCTACAGGCCGGAAATATGAATGAGACTGGGCCAAAGCCGACAGGCACAGGCACAGCAGTAGGCTACAGGCCTGAACTACGAATGAGACTGGACCAAAGCCGAGAGGCACAGGCACATCAGTAGGCTACAGGCCTGAACTATGAATGAGACTGGGCCAAAGCCGAGAGGCACAGGCACATCAGTAGGCTACAGGCCGGAACTATGAATGAGACTGGACCAAAGCCGAGAGGCACAGGCACATCAGTAGGCTACAGGCCTGAACTACGAATGAGACTGGGCCAAAGCCGAGAGGCACAGGCACATCAGTAGGCTACAGGCCGGAACTATGAATGAGACTGGACCAAAGCCGAGAGGCACAGGCACATCAGTAGGCTACAGGCCTGAACTACGAATGAGACTGGGCCAAAGCCGAGAGGCACAGGCACATCAGTAGGCTACAGGCCGGAACTTTGAATAAGACTGGGCCAAAGCCGACAGGCACAGACACATCAGTAGGCTACAGGCCTGAACTATGAATGAGACTGGGCCAAAGCCGACAGGCACAGGCACATCAGTAGGCTACAGGCCTGAACTATGAATGAGACTGGGTCAAAGCCGAGAGGCACAGGCACATCAGTAGGCTACAGGCCTGAACTATGAATGAGACTAGGTCAAAGCCGAGAGGCACAGGCACATCAGTGGGCTACAGGCCTGAACTATGAATGAGACTGGACCAAAGCCGAGAGGCACAGGCACATCAGTGGGCTACAGGCCGGACCTACGAATGAGATTGGGCCAAAGCCGAGAGGCACAGGCACATCAGTGGGCTACAAGCCGGAACTACGAATGAGACTGGGTCAAAGCCGAGAGGCACAGGCACATCAGTGGGCTACAGGCCGGACCTACGAATGAGATTGGGCCAAAGCCGAGAGGCACAGGCACATCAGTGGGCTACAGGCCGGAACTATGAATGAGACTGGGTCAAAGCCGAGAGGCACAGACACATCAGTGGGCTACAGGCCGGAACTATGAATGAGACTGGGCCAAAGCCGAGAGGCACAGGCACATCAGTGGGCTACAGGCCGGTACTACGAATGAGACTGGGCCAAAGCCGAGAGGCACAGGCACATCAGTAGGCTACAGGCCGGAACTATGAATGAGACTGGGTCAAAGCCGAGAGGCACAGGCACATCAGTGGGCTACAGGCCGGACCTACGAATGAGATTGGGCCAAAGCCGAGAGGCACAGGCACATCAGTGGGCTACAAGCCGGAACTACGAATGAGACTGGGCCAAAGCCGAGAGGCACAGGCACATCAGTAGGCTACAGGCCGGAACTATGAATGAGACTGGGTCAAAGCCGAGAGGCACAGGCACATCAGTGGGCTACAGGCCGGACCTACGAATGAGATTGGGCCAAAGCCGAGAGGCACAGGCACATCAGTGGACTACAGGCCGGAACTATGAATGAGACTGGGTCAAAGCCGAGAGGCACAGGCACATCAGTGGCCTACAGGCCGGACCTACGAATGAGATTGGGCCAAAGTCGAGAGGCACAGACACATCAGTGGGCTACAGGCCGGAACTATGAATGAGACTGGACCAAAGCCGAGAGGCACAGGCACATCAGTAGGCTACAGGCCTGAACTACGAATGAGACTGAACCAAAGCCGAGAGGCACAGACACATCAGTGGGCTACAGGCCGGAACTATGAATGAGACTGGGACAAAGCCTACAGGCACAGGCACATCAGTAGGCTACAGGCCGGAACTACGAATGAGACTGGGCCAAAGCCGACAGGCACAGGCACATCAGTAGGCTACAGGCCGGAACTATGAATGAGACTGGGTCAAAGCCGAGAGGCACAGGCACATCAGTAGGCTACAGGCCTGAACTACGAATGAGACTGAACCAAAGCCGAGAGGCACAGGCACATCAGTGGGCTACAGGCCGGAACTATGAATGAGACTGGGCCAAAGCCTACAGGCACAGGCACATCAGTAGGCTACAGGCCGGAACTACGAATGAGACTGGGCCAAAGCCGACAGGCACAGGCACATCAGTGGGCTACAGGCCGGAAATATGAATGAGACTGGACCAAAGCCGAGAGGCACAGGCACATCAGTAGGCTACAGGCCTGAACTACGAATGAGACTGAATCAAAGCCGAGAGGCACAGACACATCAGTGGGCTACAGGCCGGAACTATGAATGAGACTGGGCCAAAGCCTACAGGCACAGGCACATCAGTAGGCTACAGGCCGGAACTACGAATGAGACTGGGCCAAAGCCGACAGGCACAGGCACATCAGTAGGCTACAGGCCGGAACTATGAATGAGACTGGGTCAAAGCCGAGAGGCACAGGCACATCAGTAGGCTACATGCCTGAACTACGAATGAGACTGAACCAAAGCCGAGAGGCACAGACACATCAGTGGGCTACAGGCCGGAACTATGAATGAGACTGGGCCAAAGCCTACAGGCACAGGCACATAAGTAGGCTACAGGCCGGAACTACGAATGAGACTGGGCCAAAGCCGACAGGCACAGGCACATCAGTAGGCTACAGGCCGGAACTATGAATGAGACTGGACCAAAGGCGAGAGGCACAGGCACATCAGTGGGCGACAGGCCGGAACTATGAATGAGACTGGACCAAAGGCGAGAGGCACAGACGTGTGACGGCCAGCGGACATGATCAACGATTGGCCTCTCCAATAAACTCACTTTGCATTACGCTTTTTGATATTGACCTGTGAAGTTTCAATATAGGTTGTAACTTGTTGAAGTCCTGGTCCATTTTCGTTATAAATGGAGCGAGAATTGAGCACTTTTTTACTTCCTTTGGAATTTATAAAAGGATATCGGTTTAGAATTTTCAAATTACACATTTAACTTGTTTCTGTGGAAAATATAATTCACTTTTGAAAACCCCACCTGATGTAATTTAGTAAAAATAATTTATATTTCGATTCCAGCCACTCTCTGCTAAACGTTAATCTTTCGTGGTATACTGGAAAAACTAGTAGTATACAATTTAATGTGCCATGCTTTTAAATGGTAGAATTCGTGTTTCAACAAACAAAATCCATAGGAAGGATCTGCTGACTGGGTGTTCATTAACTTTTGTTACAAAATTTGGTAATTTTTACTTTAACAAAAATGGAAAAACATATCTTCCAAAAACTACTATTTTTAATTTTTTTTAAACATTTTAGGACCCTCTGCAAGTAGTATGCTAGAAACATTCAAAGCAGTAATTAATCAGGTAGTTTTTAATACAGTTTAAACGGACCACTGAAAACAGAA
Organism: Flexamia atlantica; assembly: GCA_035578135.1. Classification (NCBI taxonomy): domain Eukaryota; kingdom Metazoa; phylum Arthropoda; class Insecta; order Hemiptera; family Cicadellidae; genus Flexamia; species Flexamia atlantica. The sequence continues at coordinate 123,075,048 of JAQJVK010000001.1, forward strand.
AAAAACCTCAAAAAAGTCGTGTTAAAAATGATTTTTTACATAGAAAAATGAATCTGTCATATTTTGGATTACATTATTTTTATTTCGGTAAAAGCGCAGAATTTAGCATTTTAATCATTGCTCTATGTCTATTGGCTAAAAGAAATCGTAATAGTTCTAAACTGAGTAAACAATCCCAATGTAATCGTATTCATCATCATGTCTTGATAATACTTGGCATCTGGTTTTAAACAGCTGAGATCTAAAGCATATATTAGCTTAAAATCCCCCATTTTTACATTTTCATGGCAGCATAGCAACATGGCAATTCCCAATGTCATCCTTAATGGAAACAATTGAAACCACTCTATCTCCATTGTATCTTGACTCATTTTGATAAAACCTTTTATTTGGCTTCTTCTAGTTAAGGTGTGCTGGATTTTGATTTGAAATTACCCAATTTTCTTATGTCCCTGTAGCAGCAAATCTTGAGATTCATATATAACCATTCTACATGTTATACGGACAATATGTAAGATAAGCTCTACTCTACCTGTGTCCTATTGGCTAAGGTGCATTTCTGTCAATTCATTCTAAGCTCTGCCGAAATAGTCGATTAAACTCGTCGATATCCTTTTTGCTCCCTCTGTATTAATCTATCAAAGACTGCCGCTACCAGGAGTAAGTGAAGCTTCCCTTATTTTTCAATAGTCATCACCTTTGTTTAAAGCTGGTAAAACAAACCCGCTTAGCCGCTTAGGTGTTGGGAATTAGGTGAATGTATTAGAATTCTCGTCAGTCAAAAGAGACTGAAGCTCAGGCCCCCATAGGAATTGCCGGTTGGTCAGAATGACCCATGCTAAATCTCCCCACACCGAACGAGAATAATAGGTGGGGTGTAAATCTATTTAATGATGACATCCAAGCGGGCTTGTTTTAACAGCTTTAAACTGAGTGTTCTTGAAACGTAGTCTGATTGAAGGTACAGAGTTGATAGTTGTGGTGGGCAGAGATACGGTATGTTTCGACGCTGCGGCCTTGTCACGACCTGACATGTCATTTCCATTTGACTATGCTTTGTCGAGATCGAAGTTTAATGTATTGTTAGCTGTCTACATCACGAAATGTACCATTATCTCACTTAAACATAATAATATTTTAGTACATAGGAAATAATACACATGAGGGCTATTTTATCTATTATGCATGTCTACTTATTTTAGTTGTTCGTAGTGATAAATTTTACATTTCAATATGAAGTTTATGAGAGGATATCCAATTAATAAGCAAGGAATTGGATCATTCAGCAATTAATACTTGATAACACAAATTAAATTCAGTATTAAAACGATATTCTTATTGTGAGGAACCATCATTTCAGAGTAACTTTAAAGCTTGTTCGTTTAGATAGCCTCGTTTTCTACTTCAAACCTGGTCTGGTTTCCCGGTTAATCTCTACGAACAAATTATTCCGTGATGCAGTCAAATGGTCGAAATAAACGATAAACGTTAAAGGCGAATGGTGAACACCGCAAGTTCTTGTTATAGTAACTAAAACATTTATTTTACTAAATTATTCATAAGTGATAGAAAGGACTTAATGGAAGTAGAGTAATTTGAAAAATGCTATCGACATCTTAAGAGTCAATGTAATATATATTATTAAGTAAAGAGGGTTTAAAAATGTTTTAAGCGGTTATCGATAAAGTTTAGATCGGCTGGAGTGAGCAGGTGGCTCCAGTGGCGCGCTCTCTCGGCAAAGAGCTGAGGCGGTGGGGCAGGATACTTGATACGAGATAGGAAATGCACATAGCGCCTCTGTCATTCCTGATGCTCTCTTCCTGCCTCTTCTTAACGTCTGAATAAAGCTTACTATACAACTTCCGTCACGGATAAACCATAGGAAACTAACTTCAAATTTATAGATAAACTACTTACATCGATTGCAATTTAATAATATAAAATTATAGAAATTTAAATATTAATCAAATAGTAAATTTAAAATTAAAATTGTAAAAAATTATATATTAGAAAAAATCTCTTCATAATTCAGTGTTAAACAGTTTTATTAATTTTCGTCAATCTAGTGAACTTCCTCAGATAAATAAAATGTATAAAAGTGTATAAAATATAAGAAATATAAAAAAATAACCAAACAAAAAATTAACAGGTAAATATTTTTTTAGAATATAAAGAAAATAATATAAACAGGTTTTTTATATATTTTTTATTTTTTATATTCTATACACTTTTATACATTTTATTTATCTGAAGAAGTTCACTAGATGGACGAAAATTAATAAAACTGTTTAACACTGAATTATGAAGAGTATTTTTCTAAAAAATATATATAGTGTATATATATATATATATATATATATATTATCAAGAGAGATATTTAAAACGTATTTGGCATACTAGAGGTTGAGTATCGTTATTGGGGTGTAAGTACTCATTGGGAAACCAATTAGGTCCTACCAATTAGGGAAAGTTGAATCATAGTACAATTCATAACAGGCAGACTATTAATTTTTATTTGAGATTTTTATCATACTACGTTATTAGTGGTAAAATATGGACTAAAAAGGAGTTTGGTACTGTTTCCGTCCAGGCCCCACCTCCATAGGTAATTTAAGGCCTGCTTTAGCCTATCGGAATACATTTAATATCAAAAAGAGCGCAGCTAGACTCACCGCTTGCCACTTAATTGACTCGCAGGTCCCCTGTTTTTTCACCCTTATTACATAATATTGGGTTTTGATAAGTTTATATATATTTCTTATTCACTGTAGTTACTGTAGTTCATTTATCACTCAAACGAATATTCACGCAGCATGCTGACATGATAAAGCAAATTTCAGGCCTTAAATTACCTATTTGGGTTTTGAGCCCCTTTAAAATAGGGATATGGGCTTCCGATTTTTTCCCAAATTTCCTGTCCAATCAGATAATAGGAAATATATTTCGGCAAAATTTTATGTTAATTTGATGATGGCCGCTAGAGTGCAAAACCCTTTTAGGACAAATTACTGCTGGTGCTTAATCTTTGGGGGAAATATTACATTTAGTGTTTAACCCTAAAATAATATATTATAAATGGAAAAGCATGAATGTTTGTGTGTGAATCTAATGTGCCATCACGTGAAAACTACTGGAACGATTGGGCTTCAATTTTTGCAGGAATTGAGTCAAAATACCAGATATGGATAGCGGCCTATTTTTATTTTGAAACTCTACTAGGTATTACCGTAAATGAATACTGCTACTTTTAGCCACGGCGCAACTATCGACTAGAGTTTCAATATTCCAAGAAATAAAAATATTACGTCCCTATCTCAAAATAATATCAAGTTATAGTCCAGGAATTTTAGGAAAATCGACCTAACAAATCGTGACCAAGTTGAAACTCCGAACAGATGTTAAATAAACCTATCTAATTAAAATGATAAAATTCTCCAGATATCCTTGCTGTGATGCAGCCGTCATCTCGATAAAACAATATCCGGTCCGTGTTTCTCTTTCAATCAACATAAAAACTGTAAGAGATACTAAATATGATAAAAGTGTAAATGGCGTTCTTGTAGAGGGCGGAATTTCCGACATAATAATTATACTCATGTAAACGGAATTTTATAAATAACTGCAACTTAAGGAACACCCCGGTTAGCTCCTGTCATAAGGAATCGAGTAAAATTTATTCCCAATGGGGTGAAGCCCTTTGGTCTTAATGAATAATTTCTGTTCATGGAGAATACAATGATTTGATTTTCTTATTCATTGATTCCCGTTATTTAATGTAAATTAACAACTGCCATTTAATGTCAATGCACAGCGAAAAGGATAGTCATCAGCTACTTATAAATAAATGTACAGATAGTTAAATGGCCTCTTTAAAATATTCACGAACTTCTGAAGTTGACATTACGTGGAGGAAAGTAAAATGTTTCTCGGTTATTATGTAATTTTCTGCTGTAAGGTCCTCGACAGCTGAAGATTATATGCATTAAGAAAGAAGCCGGAAGAAAAATATTGTAAGAGCGAAGTCTGTAAAGTTGTGTAAATGAGGATATAGTCCCTGTTCCCCACTCCACTGAAACTTTGTTTACTTTTGAATGTTGAACAAACCGCAGAAAAACAGATGAGAACTTAATCACCAAACTTTCCGCCGGTATTAGAGACAATTGTGAATTTTGGAGAAGTCTTTTTGCTAAAGATTTTTAGTTTTGCCAAAGTTTTTCTGGAATTTAAAAAATTGAGCAGTCTTAAAACAAATACATCCTACATAACTAATTAAATATACAAAAAAATTAAAAGTTAAATCTAAAGCATTTATACCTTAACTTTTTCCATAAAACCATTACTATTAGTTCTATGGTTATCTGAAAAATGAGGCTCAAAATATCTCCCTTTTGCCATACTGTACAGCCAAGTATTATAATCCAAATTTTTACCATCTCTCTGCTCTTCTCACGTCTCTTACACGGCTCTCTTTTACATATTTTACATCTTGTGTTTATTTGTTAACTTAATTAAATACTGTCTGCATTCTCAGTTTTTATTAGCTTCTCGTTCCACTGATCAAATCACAGTTGAAAGAAATGAATTTCCTGACATAGAGTCGCAAAAAGGTTGATCAACATATTTTTTGTTGTTTCAGCAGAAACCGCAATTTAAATCAGCCCAGCGTGAATGGAGAAAAGCCAGTCACCCCTCCCTTCACTACCCCCCCACCCTTCCACAACCTCCCACCACCTACCACTATAGGCAGATTTGCATAAGTCTCCGAGACTGGCAAAGTAAAAGCCGGCCCGGAATGTGCTTTCAATGAATATTTATCGTACAGGTCGGGGGATTCTAGTAACAGGGCTGGTGCGGGGTAAACCGTAGGGGGGGGGCATCCGTCAGGAGCATTAGCTCTCTTAACGGATCAGTTATATTAGACTGTGGTCTCGGTTAAGTGCTTACAACTATGAAGTTATTTCTCATGATTGAGATTATAAATTAGTTGAAGAGTGTTTCATTGTTTTGCATGTAATATTCTCATGCCTTAAAAGCTTTTGTTATTTTTCTTTTCTTCCGACTTTTATGGTAACGTTATTTAAAATCATGCAAATAAGTTTCATTGAACACACACACAATTTAAATATTTAAATTATCGACAGAATAAATACGTTATATTTATGTTAATGCCGGAATCCAATCACATTGTTTACAGTTATATGATTGTTGGTAGGCCTATTACTTATGGACTGTATTTTATTTTTTAATAAAAGTCCAATGATATAATATATTTTATTCTTATCTAACTCAAAATTATGGATCTCCGTATTTAATTATTATTTATGGTCACACCATATTATAATATAGCAATGTTCACAAAGCTAAAGAATACCATTTATGATTAATTCGAGAGAAATACTCTTAATAGTTTCACTATAATATCTTACACAGTTTGGTTGAAATAATCATAAGCTATGTTTACTGACTCAGGCCTGTAATATTATTTTAATTTAACGCCTTTCTAATTTTAAGTAATGTAACTATTCCCTTCAGAAGTGGACCCACAGGGCAAGACAGGTGCAAGCATGGGAATGATCCAGAGTGTATCTGCATCCCAAGTTCATAAATCATTTCGCCGGTCACCAAGCCGACACTTGCTGCATTATATCATTCCCAGAGAGAAATATTATTCCAGCTATAAGGCCCTCGCACTTCTTAAACTTTCAGATCCCCATAAGTCAAATGACACAATTTTCCCTCGGATTTGACATTTATTACTTCTAATTTATCACTTGAGATAAGAACCGCTGCTTGAGAATCACGCCTTGCGGTTACAAAAATCTCTCGAGTTCGATGTTCACGTTATTCTACATTAAAATATATTGTAAGACCTTCTAGAAAACAAAATAAGACCTATTATCATCAATCGAAGATATTCACAGACTAGGATTTTTAAAGTAAAATGAATAATATAAAACATTAAAAAAACAGTAAAAAGAAGAAAAAACATTTTTTTTAAAGCAAAATAATTGATTGGGCCCAAACAAAATGAAATTTTATTGTTTATTTTAAAAATGGTTTAGTTTGCAAAAAATTCATTTTCAGTGGAAACAACTAATCACTATGAGATTTCGATTTTAAAGTATCATATTTAGTACAAAACATATTTGTCGTTCATATCTTAAGTACTTTCTACAGATTCGGATCAGCTCCTCAACCAAAAGTGGTTTTAAATATCGTCATGATTGAACGAGAAGTTGAGAACCGTTTTGTGATTTAATGTTGCCGTGACCGGGTCCATTATAATTCTGGCGTTTCACCAGTTATTTAGGCTACGATAACGATAAAAATCTCATGAATAAACCATGAAAACCCACAATACAGTTCCAACAAAACTATCCCTATAAACGAACCTTGGCCAAACATGGTGGCCAAACATTACATCGCCGGACGTGGAATCACCTTCGGCGGAATAACTCTGGAAAACTGTTATTTTGTGTCGACTTTGCGCCGGGCTGGCGGGCCAGCACGCCAGGGCTACTTCTCCTCTGTTAACGTTATGGCTTTTTTTGTTTCACGTGAGTTATACAGTATACACCAACGAAATCTTTGTGCGCTATTTACGTAAATATACGATTTATTAAGAATTTAATCGCTCATTACACCAGAATATCTGATACGCTAAGAAGACAAGAGTACCTTCAAACTTGAAAATGAACCGATTCAATGTTTCTGGTAGTAAATCCATTTATAATATTTTATTTATAAAACCGTCCATATTAAACTTGTGAATTTACTTACAGAATTAAATGTACAGTTATACTTTGTTTCAGCGGTCGTTTTTAAATGTTATAGGATGCATTCAAATATATATAACCAAAGAACCTTGGAGAGCCTTGGGCTCCGTTGTGGTTAAAATGCAATAAACAATTGATTGTCTGTCATATTCGAATGCTTTAAGCTCTCTAGCGTGAGAGGGAGCTTATGAGATATGGAAACAGGATAGCGTCACACAGGCACTTGTCATAAAGCGTGTAATAAGCTATTAAGATTAAACTCGGTGTTGGTGTAATGCTGGGATTAGAGAGGTACAAGTATAGGGTTACGGTGGTAAAGTTAAAAGCTAGGCTGTAGCATTAGCCTTAACCCTCCCTCCATAGCCCACATGCACACAAGCGCTGAGGAGCCCACTGTCATATCTGACACCTTGTAAACAAGAGGTGCCGCAGACTAATTAAACTGAGCCAGGATTTGCTTGTAAATTGATAACGAGAACTTCTTATGAAATCAAAGTTTCCATTAATGGAGGTAAGAGCTCCAAGTATCATCTGTTTTTGTGGGTTCTTGTATAACCGTAAGTTTCTTAATGAACTGCTAAACGGTAGATATATAGAACTATTTTGGATTATATTGATATTTTTTAAGGTTTATTTGGTTCTCGTTCAGTTATGAAAAATATATAATTTATTTCGTAAAGTTTTTTATATTTGTAAAGTTTTCGTCATTGGTTTTGAGAAAATAATCATATATTCTATTCTATTCTATTCTAAATGAGTATTTTTGAGTGTTCTAACTTGCATTGAATTAAAATATGAGAAGAATATTTTTTATGTACCGCTTTGTAATGTAAGCTCTATCTGCGCAAATTTAATACATATCATATGGTAGTTTTTGGACGAACTAACTTTCTACTCAAGCAAACCATATTCAAACCGACTAACTAATGAGCACAATGAGAAGAAACACAATGCTATCTACATTTTAAGCCAAATACATCATTTTAATATGACTGTAGACATGAAATAGTATTTTTTTCTTTATATCATAGTCACATTCGTTGATAGAAAATGTATCAGCGTAAACTATGAGATTTCATCAGCCATTTTTGTTTTGTGTGTATTTACGTAAGTGTGATTATATACAGTATTGTATATAATTACACATACCCCCTTTGTATAGTTACGTAGGCGTACTTCCAAAACTAGGTTTTTTAATAAAACGTCGAAAAAAGAGAATAGTGTTGATGTAGGTGTGGTGATGGAGGGAGGGGGCAGAGATGGACCGTTACACTGATTACAGGTCCACTTGTGATTTATACGGCACAGCGGCTGTGGTTATTGCTTATGACACATCGACAGCGCGCTAAAAGCGTAGTAAACTCAGATTTATCGGACAAACCACACACAGGTATGGCTAATACCGAGATCGTCTACACGGTGATTAGTGCAGGGATCATTGTCGATGGGATATACCCCTACCCAGGAAGGGACAACAATTTATGACACACAAAACTAAAAATATTTTGCTAATTAATGTCTAAAAATACTTCAATATATGGTTATAACATAAGTTAAGAAACTCGTGTGTATTTAACTACAATTAATCATAAACAACCGACTTTTTTAAGCTGCCTTTAACAACAACTGCCTATTGTCATGGAGCAATAGACCTATGTTATGATCCAACGACAAGCGAGACACCGTGGAGGCAATAGTCGTGCCTTGCGCTAGCCAGCGGTGACCAAGGGTCGCCCGTGGCTGGGATCAAATTCAGCGACGCCGACGTTTGACTAGGCGAGCGCTTTACCACTGAGTTACCGTAAAACTTATCTTTTATGAGTAGTAAAAAAATGTTTCAATGAATATAAACAAAGAACGGTTAACTAAGAGAATATATTTTACTGTACGTGACAGACATAATTTATTACTGTTGTTAATTATTAGATTTTAAAACTTATAGAGTTCAGAAACGTAGATTTTACTATTGCAACTGTCCCGACGTATTAATCTAATTATAATTGGTAAATACTAATAAATACAATGAAAAATTGAAAATATGATCGACGAATTTTGAAATCCTTTTTTAATGTGTTTTATTGTGGCAAGTTAAGTACACGAATGCTTAAGTTGCCATTCTTTTTTTTAATGTCAACTTTAAGGTGGGATAAAGTTTTGAACTAACAGTTTTTATTACCATTACAAACACAATTATCTAAAATTTTCGCGGCATTCTTTTAAACTTGTAAAAAGAATTGATGGACATGATCTGTAGCCTGATTATTGAGTTAGTTACAAAAACTATTTTCCTCTTTTTATAGCGATTATTGTTGTTATTAATCGTGAAATAAAAATTACAATAATATGTTTAATATCTTTGAAATAAGAAATGCTGTTGCAGCTTTGTGCAAAGGTGTGTTTTTCTAAATGGATGAAAAAGACAAGAATAAGAGTGATGTTACTTGTACATGTCAGCAATTATAAAGCGAGACACAAGTTAACATTAAGTTGACTTGCCGGCGGCTCTCTCGTACCCCCTTCTCCTCCCCCTTCTTTCTTTCTCCCTTCCTCATTCTAACTCTCTCTCCCTCTCTCTGACAGCACTGTACAAACTACGGACGCCTGCAGTCATTTTAGGCCCCATTTGTCAGTAAATGTGCCCTACTTCATTTCACCTCTCTAATTAAAAACAAAACATAATCTTACTGCGGTCACCCTCCCCGTTAACTTTACATTTAGTACCCTCTTAATTAAAGCAATAAAGAACAATAACAAAAATACCTAAGCCTAAAAATTCAAATTTTAGAAAAACCATAATTTAAAATAATTACTTTAACAGAAAACATTGGGGTTTTTTCTTTAGATAGAAAAACACAAAATTAAGAAGGACGATATTCTTATAAATGTACCACTATTTGAAACTTGATAAAGAGTTGTAACACCCAGTCAAAACCATAAAAATAATTTCTGCATGCGATAATTTAATATGCCATTGTGTTAACGAAAAACTCTTCGGAACATCATTTAAAAATATATTTTATAGCCTTATAACTAATATCATAAAGTGAGTGTGTTTGACCTTGGTACATTTTTTTAGGGTGTTTGTAGAATAAACCATCATGAAGGAGTTTTGAGAAAATTAGTTATAATTAGTTTTAAATATTTATTCAAAAAGTTGTAGGTTTTTGCAAGTGCTTTAAAATTATATCATATTTCTTTTATGTTGCATTTTAAAAATGTTTATTTTCCAGGCAACAAACATAAAAAAATTTGAAAAGTATATTTTTATTGTTACCATGACGTATAAATCTGAGTCTATAAGGATTGAGAATTTTTGAACAGAGCAAAAATAATTTCAGTGCTTTTCGAGATTCAGGGTATACCGTAAATACCTATGTTTTTCATAAAAACGGCTGCCATTTTGAAAATAATAATGATAATAATTGAGTTATGTTTTCACCAAACTATTTTACTTGTTTAGAGCTTTAAAATAATGTAAAACATAACATACACATGAAACAATTCTAAAATTCAAACCCACAACCTCCTGCTTTTAGAACACTATTTAAAAATAAGGTTAAAATATGTTTTTGTTATTCCTTGGGTATTATATACTGTAGTAAGGAAAAGCTTTGTTTCGTCCTTGTATGTCATGCCGTTTGCCCATAATCTGTTGTGGACGGCTTAGAAGACTCACCCTGTGAATGAGAAAGACGATGAACTTGGTAAGCACTAGGATAAAACTTAAAACTGTCATTAAACTTCATAGTTTTTTTCTTAGGGTCAAAATAAGAAAAATGTTAATATAAAATATAGGACCTATCTCGCATCATTTACCATTTATCGGTCTGTAAGGGTTTTGCCATAACTAAAAACCATAGAGTTACAATGATTTGAAAAAAAAAATATATTAATTCAGAAATGGTGTAAAGTAGATATATTATACCCTGTACCTCAAAAGTCCTAATAGTTGATAATACTGTAGGCACATCGAATTTGAAGATTGTACCTCAAGTGGTTTGAAATATACATAAAGATACGTATTAAACCCATCCAGAACAACAGAAAACAAGAAAGTAAAAATATTCCTATTTTCCAACTTTAGCTTTTTTTGTCACGATAAATAAAATTATGAAGGTTTCCGTCACTTTGAAGGAATACTTTTACATCAACAGATGGTGTTCTTTCATTTAAATGATTTTTAATTAGAATTAGTAATACTGTTAAGGTAATCTAAGTAATTGGAGAATAATAAAAACTTAATTGCAATATTTCAATAAATAATAGATAAAGTTGTGAGTTAATAAAAGGAGATAAATATGTATTGATTTCATTATTTGAATAAAGAATGATATCCTAAGGGACCTCCTAGCCGGATTTGGGTACCTTTACGACAACAATATTCCACAATGTCTCTATGAGGGTTATGGGAGGGCGCGGGGCAGTTGGAGTCCGTAGCTCATAACACGTGTCTTTCTCCACAACGGATTTCTTAAACTTTTCATGATTAAGACCAAGGTCGAATCTCTCTATCTTCTGATATCTGGTCACGTTTATAATATTATGGAAGTGCTTAATGTTAAGTGAATATGGTAATTTTAAAAAAGCTTTTTTAACAGTACTTTGATTTCTATCGGAACCAGTAGGGTTTGGTTTCCTTTTTTGTCTAATTAAAAATACCCCCGTTGCAGCAGACCTGCATACTCAGCGAATTTCAAGTGCAAAACAACATATTTCAATCCAACATAGCGAGATTTGACATGTTTTTGTAAGCTCCATAAGAATAACATGGGGAATGAGTATGCAGGTTTGCTGCTACAGGTATGTTTAAACTGGTTGGTTTTAATTCAATATTTAGTAGATCTGAACTAGAAGAAGCCATTTACCAAGTTTTATCAAGATATGTTGAGAAATAAGCGAAATATAGAATTTTACTTATTTCCCATAAGGTTAACATTGAGACAACGCCAATGTCAACAAACACAACACCGCTTCAATATCTCGGTAACCAATGGACATAGAGCAGTAATTCAAGATACTAAATTGTTTGTTTTTTTGAGCTGAATTCAATGGTGCCAACAAAAATTTGATAAACTTTATTTTTCTATGTGAAAAACTCAAAAAACCCATTTTTGGAGGGGTTTATCCCTCTTTACCCCCCCCTTCCGGTGGTCCGATTGGGCTGGTTCACGAACTCGTCCGAGTGATTACCACTTTACACGTCTGTAACAATTTCATTAAGATCGGACCATATTTACGTCCGCTATCGTGTTAACAGACATATATATAGATATATATATATATATAAATTCGAACGAATGGTGTTTTTTGCTTCTGGGGACCCCAAAATGAAAAGTTAACATAGTCTCGGACTTAGGTCTTACCATGAGTACTACCGTAATAGCTTATTCCTTTAAGGAAATTCGCTAAAATGGGTTGATAGGTTAGTTAAAAGGGTTAATATGTAATACATTGTTTGAAGAGTACTGATGCAAGTTCGATCTGAATAATTATCATTTTATAATAAAGAAAAATGCATCAACGCATAATCAATGGTCATGTTCATGTAAAAAGCGGGGAAATACTTTTTGTTTTAATTTTCCAATTATAATTACAGTACACTTATACATGTCAACACTGAAGCCTAAACGTAATGTAAGTAATAAAAAGCTATAATATTATAATATTTTTATCATGAAATAGTTTTAAATTTTTGCAAAAAGTGTTTCAATGTTTGGTAAATTATTCTTGGCCGTTCATTGTAATTACAAACACGCCAATTTGATGTTTTTAATGTTTTAAAATCAATTATCAAAGGCAGTTTTGACAGATATGTCTTCATCAATACTGAATATTCATTAACAGAGATTTAGTGGGATTTCGTTTGTTGTTATCTACACAATTCTGTTTATGAAAAAAATGCTACCTCTAATAAAACAATTTTATTTAGTAAATTTCTCCATACTTTTTGTTAGTTGGATTGATGTGCTGCAGAAAGAAGGACTTGACAGTAATTCAACGTGTTTTATGTAGCAGCCTTAATGTTAAAAGTCAGTATTGAAATTACTGCCTGAATATAAGGTGTAATATTAAAAGTAAATATCCCCGTTGCAGCAGACCTGCATACTCAGCGAATTTCAAATGCTTAAATAAATCATTTAGATGGAGCCTCAAATCAATGATTTATTGAACTTTTAGCATTGCACCATATATTCAGGCAGTAATTTGATTACTAACTTTTAACATTAAGGCTGCTACATAAAACACGTTGAATTACTGTCAAGTACTTCTTTCTGCAGAACAGTATCGTGTTTACCACTAGCGATATTTCGGTAACCAATGGACATGGAGCAACAATTTAAAATACTAGGTTATTTGTTTTTTAAGCTGAATTCAATGGTCAAAACAAGAATTTTATAATTTTGATTTTAAAATGTTAAAAGGTCAAAAATTCATTTTGGGAGGTTTATCCCCCTTCACCCCCCCCCCCCTTCCGGTGACCCGATTGGGCTGGTTTTCGAACTCGTCCGAATAATTACAACTTTACACATCTCTGTGCCAAATTTAATTCAGATCTGAACTCGTCCGAATAATTACTACTTTAAACGTCTGTGCCAAATTGAATTCAGATCTGACCATTTTGACGAGTTTTCCTGCTTAAAGACACACACACACACACACACACACACACACACACACACACACACACACACACACACACATACACACCATTACTATAACTGTGGGGACTCGTGCTTTTTACCAAACTATGTGGACATCGAGGCACACTGCTATAAAAAACATCATATGTTCTATTTGACCTCTAGATTTCAAAAAAAGCAAAAACACTCCTTTTCTATTGGCAGAAAGCAGTTTAAAAAAAGATTGAAAATTGAGTGGACGTCCCCACAGCTAATGTAAGAGACGGTCATGTCCACACAGTTAATGCAAGAGTCAAAACACATGTCCACAGAGTTAATGCAAGTGTTCACACAAACGAGTGTTTTTCCTTGTGAATGTGTTTTTGTCCCCACAGTTTGGGAAATTAGTCGATACACATCGACAGTCGGTAGTTGGTTGCTTTAAGGTTAGTTTAAGTCGAGAGCTGTCAAGCTGAGGAGCTGCTTGGAAGAAGGGAGCCACGCAGACAGAAGATCTGGCAGTCCAGCGCGAAAGATCCAGGATAAATATGTTTAAGTTTGTGAACGTTTAGTGCGGGAGTGGGCCTAAGGCCACCCATGGGCAATTTCGTAAAGGTGGAGTGATAGTGGAAGTGAAATAATGGATATGCCTATCAACAAGTAAATGTTTAGAATTCATTTTTAACATTTTGATATTAATAAGATCTGTTCTCTAAAAGGCCATACATGTCCTATCTTAAAAATACAGTAAAAAAATAAAAAAAAAATAAAAATGATGCATAGTAATTTAAAATCTTAAACACTCCATAAAGTGATTCAGAGTAATACCTCTTTCCAAGCCAAGTGCTCCCCTTTATTATTTTAATATCTGTTATTTAAACCTCTCATAATAATCTCACATGGCACTATGGCACAATAATCGAACATTAAATTCATTAATTCGTAAAATTATTGAAAATTCATCAAATATTGTCATATGTTGACCTTAATTAATTGAAAATTGTCATAGTAAAGTCACTTTTGTTTACACATTACATTTTTTACAATCATAAGTTATACTGTTTGGTATCAGAGAATTTTGGTTCCTTAATATTTTGTAGATTCTGCCCCTTAAAATGAGAATATTTTACATTTCTTGGCAGTTTATACCGCTTTCAAATTAAGCGATAGTGATATTTAAAAGTTATGCGTATATTATGGTGAGTTCATCTTTCTTTACTAATCCAGGTTTGATAAAATGATGGGATTGCAGCATTAAACTAAATGAGGTAGTCAAGCCATTGTTTGATTTTTTGCATACTTATTGCCCTTATGTCACCCTTTGGGGGAAAATTACCCTGCTTACATATCAACATATCTTGATGACGCTATGTTACTTCATCTAGTTGAGATCTAGGCCAACTAAGGCCCAAAAATCCTCAATTCATTTTCATTTTTGTAGCAGCAAATTAGCGTTCTCCTTATGGAGAATACAAAAATATTCATGACTACCAATGACAATTTATGATGTTTTGAAATTAGTTTTAAAGCATTTGAAATTGTATGCAGGCCTGCTGCAACGGATATATTTAGCCTATATATAAATATAAGCACTATTATAACTCTCATAATATAGCCCGATCTTAATTAAATTTGGTACGGACATAAAGTCAGCGCTAATAATCGCCAAGTTTGCAAACCATCTATATCGGGCTATCTATAAAGGGGGATAGACTTTCCCAAGAAGATTTTCTTTTTGATTTTTTACATAGAGAAAATATAGTAAATCTTATTTTTTTTGGTTTGGATTAAAAATCTTGAGTCACTGTCTTTGGTCCATCTATGACTGAGATACTGGATAGTAACTTCACACAGTATGATGGCACAATGACACCTTGTAGGGGGAAAAATTAAATTTTAGTATTTAATCAAGGCCATATTCTTTGCATTACCCCCACTCCTCAGTCATCAGATCGGTCGAGTAGTCCAAACAGTACAGGTAAAACTCTCCTAAGAAAACATAAAAATTAGTCCGTTTGTGAAATTTGCAGGAAACGTAGTATTTACCATTAGACTTTGAAATCTGAAGAGTCCCTAGTGATTGGGGGGGGGGGGGAGTGGAAGTACCTTTTTGGGAGGGTTAAATTTTGGGGTTGAGAAAATGTTTATTTATGGTATCCAAGAAATTGGGGTTCGTTTTATATGTTTTTTAGGATGCAGAGTTGAAAAAAGCATTTTAAAATCAATACAACCAACAGTTTATGAGAAAAAGACACATTTATTTATCAAAAATGAAATAGCAACAAATTAAAATAATAGAACATGGGCCACCCATGTAAAACCCTCTCCCCGTGGGAATTTTCCACACATTTTTTTGTTGCTAATGACATGTAATTTAAGGTTTTACTTGTTTCCTACTCAAAAATTGTAGCATAATCCAGACAAACCAAAAACAACTAGCGATGAAAAAAATTAAAATGGGTTCATTAAAAAAAAGTTACTTCACTGCATTTTTTCCATGCATTCATATTGACTCGGGACCAGTGCCCATCATTTTTGGGTGGTTAATCCTTTATTTAGTCTCAAAATACTCAGTGAAATACCGGCTTTCATTTCAGATATTAATTATCAAGATCATTTAGGTGACAGATGCGCTGTAAGGCTCAATGTAACTTAAACATTAATTTTTGGGAAATTTGTTTTTAGTGAAGTAGTTATATCTCGTGTTCTAAATGAGGTATTTAGTTCATTTTAGCCTTCAAATGCACAGAGATACGTCGGCTTTTATTTGAAGTATTGGTATGTAAAATCAGTTAAGTAGCAAATGAAATTTAAAGATCATTATGACATAACTAAAGAATTGTTATTTTTAAATTTCATGCTTAATAGTGGATTATAACTCACCCCAAACTTGACCGAATTAAATGGTCGTAGTCTCAAAAGAAAGGTGATGTTTCAGTCAGGCTTTTAAAAGCATACAGAACTCCATACCTGTCCTCCAACTGGAGATATCAGTCTTTATATAAATAAAAATGTCTGAAAACTTTAATTTTATGCAAGTTTAAGAACCACAATTAATTCACCTGAAACTCAATACATCAAAGTAATTTATTACTAAAATGAAAGCCAATAACCTATAGAGTTCATTGAAACCCTAGCGATTTTTGAGTCTTCTTTGGAACTAAAGATATCCTTCAAGGAATATAAAATTATGCAAATAAAACAAATTTTTGTCGAGTAAAAGCTCATAAGTCACTTAAATTTCAGTCTGATTTTACTGAGGGTTAGCTTACTGGAAATAAGTTGATGGTTTAATGAGTGATTTAAGACCAAAATGAACTTATTACCTTACTTAGAACCAGATATATAACTACTTGATTAAAACAAATTTCTGAAAATTTGATTTTTAAGTTACATTGAGCCTTACAGCTCATCTCTCACTTGAACGATGTTGATGATTAGTATCTCAAATGAAGGCCGGTATTTCACTGAGTATTTTGAGACTAAAACGAACTAGGACATGTCTTAATAATAAGAGATGTAAGAAAAATAATCGAAGAAAATATTGAAAACATGAAGCGTCCATAAGATCAATTTCAAGGACCAAGCATGCCAAAGGGATCAATTTTCATTTGGGCATATATTTTTAACGAATGAATATTTTCAAAAAATGATTTCAGCATTGTAAACAGCAAAAAATTCTAGTTTATAATGATGTCTCACAATACTACCTTTACATTTACAAAAAATAAAGTTGATATCTAATATGGCAAATCCAATATGGCGGCCGAAAATTATTTTCCTGGCAAAATAAAGGATTAACCACCCAAAAATGATAGGCATTGGTCCCGAGTTAATATTTAAAAGAATGCATGGAAAAAATTCAGTGAAATAACTTTTTTTTAAAAAATGACCCCTTTTTAATTTTTTATCGATAGTTTTTTTTGGTCTGCCCGGGTTATGCTGCAATTTTTAAGTAAAAAACAAGCAAATCCTTAATGTAAATGTCAGTAGCAACAAAAAAAATGTGCCGACAATTCCCACGGGGGAGGGTTTTATATGGGTGGCCCATTTTCTATTAATTTAATTTGTTGCTATTTCATTTTTGAAGAATAAATTTGTATTTTTCTCATAAACTGTTGGTTGTATTGATTTTATAATGTTTTTTTTTTAAATTCGGTATCCTAAAAAACATAGAAAACGACACCCCACTTGCTTGGATCCCATAAATACAAATTTTCTTAAAATCACTACCCTCCAAAATTTAACCCCCCCAAAAAGGTACTTCCACCCCCCTATCACTAGGGACTCTTCAGGTGTCAAAATTTAATGGTAAGTACTACGTTTCCTGCAAGTTTCATGAACAGACCAATTTTTATGTTTTCTACTCGTCTTTTAGTTGAATTTTACCTGTACTAAAAGCACCAGGACAACCCTCCTAAAAATTAAATGCTGAATGAAACGCTAAATGCTAAACGCTGAATGAAAGGTCAGGTTACAATCCGTACCGGGCAACAATTTTTCCTTTTAATATAAAAAAATTCATTTATCTCAATTAATAAGTCAGTATTTTTTTGCGTTTTTAAGTTTTTTTTTTAAATTTATGAAATTTGTTGAATTTTTTTAGAGTGTCCACCAATTAATATGGAAAACTGTACAAAACTACACTTCTAGCTATACAACAAAACCAATACAAGTGCTGATAAGTCTCGAATCAATTGTTAAGTCCGGCCGTCTGGGCAGCTTAATTACAGACTTGGAGTGGGAATTGAAATACTTTTATCTACTTTTATGAAAAATATGTGCTATATACACTTTGTAGAAAAGGTAATCAAGTCCCTAGAGTAAAAATTTAAGTTGTATGAGTCTTAAAATAATCGAATGATTGTCGTGTTTAAAGGTTGACTATAGTGCAAAGTCTGGTTTGGCAGGGGTAACCTTGAAACTGGAGAGATAATAGTTGACACCGTAGAAGCGAGGGTAAATGAACTTTAAAGCACATTTAATGACGACACTTTTAAGGCCAAAAATATTAGATTCGGTCTGTAAATACCAAAGTTATTAGCAATTGAAAATTTGCCTACGAAATTTCCTCAAAATTGTACGAATCCGTACATTTCGGCTTGTAGTAAACTTATAAAGGGAAAACCTTGGTATATTTTGATATATAATCCTTTAATTCGACTAGTTAAAGAGGAATATGCTGGGTTATAATTTTAATAAATGAAAATTCAACTATAAGAATCGCTATCAATGGTGCGAAGCCAGCCCAATCGAGTATGCCATTAGGAATTATTTGTGAAATCCATGTAAATTGAGTTATTGGGTAATGAATGTTATTTTTATAAACTAGACATTATTTTAGTCGACAATAATTAAAATTAGGGCCATATTGCGCCCCTAAATGGGAAAAAATTTACTTTATACTTCATTTTTAATTGGTTTTCATACCCAAATTGACCGAATGGCGTAAATTGTCTTACGATACTTTCGATTGTAAGTAATTGATAAAGGTGAAAATTACTGACAATTTATACTCTTTGAGACTAGCTAATGGCGGTTTTATCACATTTCTGATACTATTTAGGGTCACAGAAATTATTATAATTTTTTTTATTTGAAAAATACTTAACCGACTGGATTGAAATTTCACACAGAGGTAGATGTTGAACCTGGGAAAATCATAGGCCTATTCACTTCCTTAAAATCCTCTCGGGCTACTCCCTGTGAACGCCCTCAGTTTCAATGTCCACATTTTATAAGTATGTAAACATTAAACACAGAAATGTAAACAGCTGTGGCTACTAATTTGACAGTTCTAAAAGCAGTGGCAAGATCAGCTGTTTCAAGCTATCTATCGTGAGCGAAGCCACGGGCAACTGCTAGTTTATAAAAAAATATTTGTAAGCCTAGATTTTCAAATAGGCCTACTTATAATATAATTGGATTTCAATTTAATAATAAATACCTATTTTTTTAAAGAGGGCCATGGCTTCACTTGGCCATGGTGTTGCAACACAGCAGAATTAGCTTATTGTGCACCCTCAGTCAACAGGGATAAAATAAATAAATAAATATTGAGATAAAATTTAATATTAGCCACACTTAAAAGACTATTTTTATTTTTATTCAAACAATAACTTTAATTGGTAATTTTTAAATGAGCAAATTTTCTTAAATAAATTAGATAAGGAATAAAAGCTGTAATGATCTTGGGCTTAGGTTTTATCATAAAAAATTAATATTCAAATACATTTAAAAAGATTTCAGTTTTACCTATTAAGATAAAATTTAATTTTAACCAATTTGAACCAAAGATATGTTTTTATTTTTAGTCAAACAATAAATTTCATTGATAATTTTTAATTTATAATTAGATACAATTACTGATCAATAGCTATTTTCTAATTCATAAATGAGGATTTATTTATTATATGTTAAGCCAAATAAACTGAATGATCCATAAATTGATTGTTCAAATATTGTGTACAGTTGTGATAACTGACAGGAGACCGGGCGAACAGTAATAAAACGATCTAGTCTAGTCCCATTGTTGTAGCAGCCAACAGCAATTTCCCTTCCTCTGTCAAATCAGAAGAATCGTATAGTTTCCCGAAAATTCCACAGGATGCGCCACTAGTTAGTCATCATGACGTCCTCACAGTTTATGCATTTCATGTAAAAATTGTGGGGACGTGTATGATGTCCCCATAAGCGATTAGGTCCACACAGTCTGGTCGTATGCATGTCCATGTCCCACAGCTAATGTAGCCCAAACACACACACACACACACACACACACACACACACACACACACACACACATATGTATATATATATATATATATATATATATATGGAAATTAACGAATGGTATTTTTGGTATCTGGGGAGTCTTACCATGAGACCTACGGTAACAGCATCGACCACATAGTGCAATAGACGGAGCACTAGAAACCGCGAAGTGAAGCCTAAATTTGCTTCTAGTCCCTATGCATGGAAAAAACAAAGTACGTAAAAATTACAAATATGGTATCAAATTATACGCCTGAATCTCAGAATCACTATAATACCAAACATAAATGGCTTACAGGTAGCTTACACAACGTAAACACTGATAACCTAGAAGCTTGTCCTGACAATTTTTGAAAGAAGCTGCCGCCACGGAATACACCTGTAACGTTCCTGTGATGTGCAAACTGCTTCTAAACCATTTATAATTGGTACCATAGTAATTGTGAGATTCAGACCTTTAATTTGATATCAAATTTGTATTTTTTTAGTCGACTATATTTTTGTCAATAACAGTTTAGGATTGACTTTGTTTTTATGCAGGCGCCGCACGGACAAACTCTCCCGCAGTAACTAAGTTATCGACCAAACTACGTCAGCAATTTTTTTCAAAAAATATGATTTGAAAAATTCAACTCTTTAGAAACAATTTCCACCGTTTTTTATTTTGCCTGACCAAAAAATAAAAAAGTAGTAGCCGGCTACTTTTTTTCATGTCATGTTTGAAAGTTGAATAAAAACTTGTGATTTTATATAAATTTTTTAAGTATAAAAAGATTATTTTGGAAATATGATTGATATGGTTCCAAACTAATGTTCACATGCAAAATTTTAACCTTAAGCCTCAACGCTAAATGATATAAACTACGAGTTATTTGAAACATGAGTACTGTCAGATTACGCGGTTTTAAGCGCCGATTTATGTTTCTATACCCAGACAATATGGCGGCCCAGGCCTCACTTGCTGTAATGCAAGTAAGATAGCTATGCTCAGTCTACTTCTACTATGTGGTCGCTGGGTAACAGCTTCTTCCCTATAGGGGAAACTCGCTAAAAGTAAGTAAACTCTAGGTAAACGTAAAACCTTTAAGTTAAGGTAGTTTGAATATTTTCTAAAAATGGTCATTATATAGAATATTGCTAACAATATGTGGTAGGAGAACTAATTGTTACATAATTAAACAAAGCTTCATTAAATATGATTGATATTGACTTAATTACAAAGAAATGAGTTGTTTTTTTCTTTTTTTATCCAAACCAGATACTGCTTTAGATAAATAAATAAAAATTATGAACTGTCCTTTTTTTAAATAGAATATTCTCAAGTATTTATCTTTAAGATAAATAGAACATAGATAAATAAAACTGATGATAAGACACCACAAAACTCCTAATCATCATAACTCATCATAATCATTTCACAAAACTTGGCTCATTTGTCTCATAGTAACATTATGAGTCGTGTTTGGAACTAAGTGGTTTGCATGAGAGCGGGCCAGTGTATTAGCGGAGTTGGGTTCAGTTATGATGTCTAGAGAGCCAAGTTGTACTGGCCGCTAAGACCCAACACTGTATAAACAAGGGCTTTGGATTACCTAATGGAATCTTACTTGGCAACGGTGGCCAATTAGACCATCTGTTGCAACTCCTGAAATTACATAAAAGCAACTGATTGTTATTATACATGTAGTATGTTTTTTGCTGACCCAACGATTACGTTGGGTCAGCATATTAATACATGTTAATGATGAGAAAGAAAGCCACTGATACTTTATGTAAGTGATATATATGTCGTAGCCACTTGCTGTAATTGGGCACTTCATGAAGTGCCCAACGTAGCCCGGACACTTCATGAAGTGCCCAGCGCATCTGGGCACATAGTGTAACTCGATTATTTCAGTCAAAATTAGAGCATCTGCCCAACAAAACTGGACACTTCATGAAGTGCCCTACGCTCTTTGGACACATGCTGTAACTGTCGAGGCAAGTTGAGCAGTCGATTTTAAATCTTTGTTTTACAAGTCAGTCCCAATGTTTACATTAAACCCCAATGTTTGTGATAAAGTAGCCAATGTGTCTGTTTGCTATTAAACATTTTAATATTTTTCAAACCTAAAAACGTTAATACTGGTTTTACTTGCATACGCATTTTGAAAATATAATTAGTCTACGTTATATTTGGATGATAAATTTATGCTGTATAAGTTGAGTTATGACTAAAATAAACAGTTAAAAATAACGTAGTTATTTTTCAAAATAAAATATTAACCACTTAATCTCATTTAGGATGAAACATAAACACTTATAATTGGTTTAAAGTTTAATACAAATATTGTGGTTTTCAAATTGCTATAAAATTAAACAAGAGTATAAAATTATAGGTAATGCGCTATTAAAAAAACATAATGATAATTAAAAATCGTAACGCTAGAATTTTCTAGTATCCGCTTACTTTTGAATAACGTTTAACATTCATAGGTTATCCCTTTAAAAGAATTCTTCATATAAATTTCTATATATTTGACTTCATAATAAAAACTTAGATTTTTAAGTTACTGATCAGTAGGATTATAATAAAAGAGTTTAAGCATATTTCTGAAAAGCTGTTAAGTAAACGGGACACTCCATATACATTTTTTAATATTCTAGGCCTATTAGCAAATAAAAACAATTACAATGAAAAGGCTTGATGAAATGATGTTATGTTAATTTATTCATACTGACATAAAGAAAATCTTAAACGTAAATTGTCGTTAATGCTAATAAAGTTGTAAAAAGAATAAACGAAATAGAAAAATTTTATACAAATTAACTGCTATCAATTTTTATATAAAAATAGACTAAAGATTTTTTTATTATTTTTTCAAAACTGTTATGGTACTCGCTGTAAATATGTTTTACCTTGCTATATTTTGATTTGATATGAGTTTTATTAAGAGTGACTAAGTAAGAAGTTAATCAATTAAAACATAGAAAAATAGGTTAATGTCAATGTTTATGTGTTATGTTACATATAAATGTGTTAGGTAACATGTTTCATGTATATGAAACATACATCTTATTTTAAAACGTTAAACATGCTTTATTTTATTAAAGCATAAAATCTAAATTACATCCAGTAAATTTAAGAATTGTCTAGTTTATGTTTTCTGAGTTATTTTGGCTACACTTCACTATTAACGTTATTATTTAAACAATATAAAATTTTAAAAGCGTTTGTTGTTTCAATAATAATAATAATAATACTATAATAATTATGTGCAGCCAAAATAACTCAGAAAACATAGAAAAACCATGATAAAAAAATTCATGCGAGAATTGTCTGATTTAGTGGCAGACAATCTTATTCTTACTGTTTTTCAAAATGCTTAAAAAGTGTTCCTATTTTGTATTATTAAAAATAATACATCAGATACTACGAACAGCAAAGTAAACAGCAGTTTTAAGTGTTTACGTCAAGTTTCCAGCATCTAAGCTGGACACATAGTGTAAAAGAATTAATTACAGCATGTGCCCAACGAGCGTTGGGCACTTCATGAAGTGCCCAGTTTTATTGGTCACATACTGTAATTTTATATGAAACCGTTCAATTACACTATGTGCCCAGACAAGCTGGGCACTTCATGAAGTGCCCGGTTAGCGCTGGACACTTCATGAAGTGCCCAATTACAGTATGTGGCTACGACATATGTCTATATATATATATATATATATATATATGTTGTTTTTTTAATACTTACACTCTAAACTTATTCTACAGGGCTGAGCAAAAGGCTAGGATATTTTAAATATCACTTTAAATACTGATGAAAATGTAATGAATCTTTTAAATTGTGTATTTGACAAAATAAGTAATATTTTAATCATAAATTACCGACATTTATGCATGTCTAGGTGTCGGTTCACGTTGTATGTCTTGAAATTCTTAAATAGCGGCATACGTAACTTGAAATATACCTCACTAACGTTATTTTTCGAAAGTGGAACACAACGGCCTGTGGAACTGGGTTGCAAAAGAATTATACAAATGCAAATTAATGCTTCTCAAAAATTTTAATATTTCACTATTAAAATGTGCGGAAACGTCAAGAACAAAGGGAACAAATCCGAAAGTATGTTAACGAATATAATAAAAGTTTACATTAACGTATTTTACATAGAATACAAAAATATTTCGTGATTCATAATTTTTTCGGTATTTTTATGGGTCAGCCTTTGGTAGAAGCCTTAACTTTGTTAAACGTAAGCATATCTCGAGTTGTACCTCATTTTCAAGATATTTTAAATTAGAATTCAACAGTGCAAAACCAGTTCAAAAAGACGGCTTCAGCTTAAAGTTACACCACACCAATGATGTTTTCCCTTAGTTTAGTATTTAAAATAAATCAACTCGTAATCTTTAATCATCCAGTGGGAGCTGAGAGACTAGTTAAAATTTTATATTTATAGAACAGAAAAATCATGAAACAAACATATTTGTTTTGAAAGCAAGGTGCCATAGCAGTATTCATTCTGAAAATGTACTTAGGCTCAGAATTTTTTATCACTGGCTTAATTATATTGTCATTGAGCCTTTATTCATTGTTTATAATGTGTTTTCTGCATTGCATCTCTGTTTAAAAAGACCTGATTTAAAGAATATGAAATTTCTACTGTAAGAAATTAAAGTCAGCTTCTACGAGCTGCCACAGTACATCGATTAAATTTCAATCAAACAAGAATATAAAAAAGTTTGATTATGAAAATAATACGAGTTCCACTGAAATGATCGGATTGGTTATGTCCCCAGCGATGTAAAGGATAAAATGAAGAGGCAATACTAAGGTCAAAGTAGATTAGATTGACAATATTATCATCGAAATCTGATAAATATATAAAACGCCAGCAATACGCAGGCGATATTAAGACAGGTAAGTTTGAAGGATGAGTGTGGGACATTGGATGGGTGAGATGAAAGCCTTGCAAGTGAAAAAAATTTTTAATTTATTTACTCCATATTCAATTAATTAATAGGCCTATGATCAACGGCAGCTTGGCCAGGTTTCGATAAAACTAGCCGTATTGTAATTTTAAACGCCATAGTCTAAAAAGTTTTAATCCTGCTGCGAGGTGTTGCAAATAACTAATGGGCTTCCTTTAAAACTTTTTTTGAGTATACATTTTCTTAAACGTAATAAATAGAGTATAGTTCAACAACGGTATATAAAGAGAAAAATCTTATTAAAAAGTTTATCATGTAATATACAACAGAAGTCAATGAATAAATGAAATCAGAATACATATATATGAATATATATGTACAGAAATTATCAAATCACGCTAAATCTCCAAAATAATTTTTGTATTTTCAGCCTAAATTATGTAAGAAAAATTATTGATGATTTAGAAGAAATAGCATTGTGAAGTGTTTTTTAGGAATACTTATAACAGTACAAATAGTGAAACCAGGTCAGAAAAGCTAGAAAAGTCCCTCTTTCCGAAGATTGCATGAAGATAATTTTATAGCTATAAACAAGTTTTATAACTTCCTTGCATTCAGCGATGTAAAATTAGTTACTTGTCAAAGTCATGGATGAAAATATTAAATGAAGGAGTGTTTTACTGTCTCAATACAGTGTTCATGGCTGTAAACTTTTCACCACAATATATTTAATTTAAGTACAAGTCAATCAGTTTATCTTAAACTTCTGTGTTAATCTTTCAAATGTAGATTTATATTAATAAGTGGTTTTATCTTATTGATTATTAATGCATAGTGATAGAAGACTTGTTAATTAGATTATATTTTAAGTTTTATAATAAGATTCTTTTTTAAAATTATATCAGCAGGCGTAATTATTTTTTGCGTTTGATATTAATGTAAATGAATGATAATGGATAGTAAATGTCGTAATTTTGTGTTACTAAAGGGTGTTTTTTAAACGCAACCCAATTTAAGATTGAATAATTCAGATATAAATATGTATTGAGTATTTTTTATTGATCTTTACATTTTATACAACCTATTATTTAATTTTGATCACATTTAGTTTACATTATGTGCTCAAACAGTCCGCCATTGGCATTTTTATAAAGGTATGCTCTCTCCATCAAACTCACGAACACACCTTGCAAGGTACCCCTTTGAATTTCTTGCATTCGATTTGTTTTGTTCGTTTTGAGCTGCTGAATATCTTGTGAATTGTTTTCGTAGGATAATTACTAATTTAAATGTTTGTGGCAAATTTCATTCAGATCAGACCATTGTTCAAGAGTTATCGTGCTTAAAGACCCACACATTAAAAACGCAACCCAAAACTTTATTTTATCGGTGAAGGATAATTTCCCCTAAGATCCCCGGATTTGACCTCACTATATTATTTTATTTGGGGATACGTAATAAGTAAGGCCTACGGAAACAATTAACAGGATATTCAGTACCTCAAAACAAACATAACAAATAATTTAATGTAAGAAATTCAAAGAGGTATCCTGCAACACGTGTTGGTGAATTTGATGGAAAGAGCATAACTTTATTCAAACGCCCATGGCGGACTGTTTGAGCACAAAATGTTAACTAAATACTTAAATAATAGGTTTTATAAAATGTAAACATCAATAAAACAATAACCATTTCATATTTATATGTGCGTTATTCAATTTAAAAAATGGGTTGCGTTAAAAAAAAACACCCTGTACTAACCGTAATTGACACAAACATCAGTTTGGAAATGAACTTTCTGCAGTAGCCAGTGGAACATTTATTATTAAAAAAAAACTTCAAAATGTATTGATGAAAATAATTTGAACCGTTCTAAAAGATTTTACTGCATTAAAAATCGCCTCATTTTTAATCGCTTGGTCAGTTCAAACCTATGGATATTTATGTGCCTGCACAGTACACGACCCTACTTTAAATTTTAAAAGCAACCTTTCAAAACTGAAATAATAATCTTAAATATGTTGTTTTCTAATGTCGGGAAAGATGACAATAGATGAGTCCCTACGTTTTCTCGAATCAAAGCTTGAACCCAACAAATAAATATTACCAATCAGGTTCGACAATAGTACATCAAAATGACCGGAGTAGGAACTATACCAACATAATTATTTACTTTAGAAGTAATGAAACAGTAGCAAATTGGTTTAATCAACCCAAAGTTGTGCAGATTGACGGGGGAGGAACGTACCGCAACGATCAGCTGGCAGACAATCGGAAGTTCCCAGGCCGAGGTAACCAGGGGGTGGTTGTGGGGGCTCTCCCCTCCAAATTGCCAGTAGCCTCATTACGGGGGATTGCTATCAGACGGTGTCCGAATCTCCAGTTATGGGCACCTAAAGAGAGACATAGCACCTTGCTCGACCCCACCATCTTGTAATACTGGATTACTTGAGGTAGGTTTGCTTGGACGGTTACGTTTAATTGAAAAGTTTAAAATTAGACTTACAGATTGAAAATTAATACAAATTCAAAAAAGAGATGTCTTGTTTTCTTTATTATTACTAATATGGTCGAATTTTACGTAGTCAATAATTAAAATATGTTTAGGATATAATAAAAATAAGCTATTGTGTATTTTAGGTTTGGTCTACAGTATTTGACCAAAGGAACAATCTTTGTAATTTCATCAATAACATACTAATCGTAAAGACAAATTAAACTGACGTTCTTGTTATTGAATATATTTTATATTTTGTAATATTGATAGCCTGTGATATCTTGTCTAATATACACTTCTAATAAGCCTGGTATGTAGATGTTTTCTAGCAATAAGTTCTCTTTTGGCATTTTAAAGAGAATAAGATACTTCATAAAAATACTGAATTGCTGTTATAGTCACATACAAATACAAAATAATGGGGTTTTCTATCATTGAAAAATTTTTCATCAACAGTTCAATACAATAAAAGCTTCATAGCCGTAAGATATTTAAAGACTGCCACTCATCCTGTTCCTAATTGGTTACATCAATAAAAACGGTAAAATACATAAAAGGGGTCAATACACAAAACAATCAAAAAGTATAATTTTTTACAATATATCTTGTTAGATTTCCAAAATTTACTAAAAGAGTAAGAATGGAAATATCTCACTTATTTATTTCTACTTTTTACACATGCTTTAGTTACGGATAAACTATCGGCTCATGTAAATAATATTTGTCGACCGGGGGAGATTGAGAGGTAAGGTTCGGTCGGTTTACATAAGGGTTGAGCGGTGATTAAGTTATCAAGGGTCACCGCTGGACTACATGAATATTTGATTACTGGCTGATGAGTGGGGCAGCTTACCGCCGAGTCCCCGGTAAATGGCTCACTGAGACCGTAAAATCTACCGGGATACATGTAAGGCCTGCATGTGTACACCTGGTCGTTAAGGATCCACTGGTAGTATAGAGACAAGTGTTGAACGATTAGAGTTTATGTGGATTTTATTGTTGTATTTTTTTTAGCTCAAGGAACGTGGAGATTACATCCCTCCTCTAAACTGCCAATACTTTTATGAAATCCGGTACTACTATAGGCATATAAATCTATAAGACTTTCATATTTATTTTATTCATCTTTAAGTTCCTAAAGGAATAATAAAAATCACGCTTTGGCTTCTGTTTTGTCGTTGTTTGACAGTTCTTTAAATCTAGAGGAAGGGATAAAAGTAACGAAACATTTTAACCTTATTAGCTTATTTAAAACGCCATAAACGGTATAATTTGATCTATATTTTAATAAATCATGCTCGCATTGAAAATACTGAAATCTCAGCAGTCAATTGAGAATCGTTAATTGTCAAAATAAAGCTTATCGTTACTTATATACACAAACCAAACTTTTTATAATTTTATAAAATTGTATAAAAAGTCAAAATAAAAAACTCGATGAGAAAAAATACAGTGAGTTGAAGGCATTTCGGCTAGTTATTGCATTTTCATACACTGACTACTATAAGTTAAAAAAAAATTTGTGACAATTATACACCGTCAAAGTGGTAGGGGTTTCAATAACATTTTAATATGATTAGGGGTTTTTAATCATAGTGGACTGATAGATCAATTAATAAGATTAAAGTAGTCTTTTAAAACCGAAGAGGAAAGTGAAACTCTATACCAAAACACGAGACAAAAGTAGATCGAGGTAAACACAAAAAGACAACAGTGGCTGGTGGTTGGTTGGTAGTTGGAAACATCGAGAGATAATGTCCAAGGGTAATCCCTCAGTCGCTGCGGGCGCTACCTTGATAACGGAGGGCTTTCACCCCCTATCACCCTCCCAGCGTATCCCCCTTGATTATCAAGACAAGAAAAGCAGCGGCTCAAAGAAAGGTATAATTTTATCAAATAGAGTATCCGGCTAAAATTAAAATATTCAGGCTTTTACTGAATAACATTATTACACGACTATTACTACCTTATTAATTAAAAACTCAGATATTATTAAGCTCGAATTTGAAATATTGCAATACTCATTGCTCCCACTACATCATCTATACATTATGCACTGCTCGCACATTCCTTTATTCTTTTATTTTACCGTTTCAAGTTAGACATTATTAATATTTTTTCTTTTTTAATTTGTTTCTAGATTTGTGCACTATCTTTAGAATATGCATTTTTCAAATGGGAACATTGACTTTAATGGATCCAGCAGGTTTAACTGATTATTTACATCAATTGGCTCAATCTTATTGATTTAATTTCCCGAAATTAGTGTTGGACGTACAGTCGCTGGCTTTAAACTAGATAAATATACGTTCTCAAACCGAAGGTAGTTTCTAAAATAGTTTTTCATATTAAAAAGAAAAATCCAAACTAGTTGAATAGGCCTTTTTATAACGGCCGTTTTATAAGTATACAAGAGAATAATTTATATTACAATCATAATGTTTGATTGATTTCTCATGAACCATGTTATTATAGGTGATTAAGATAGCTCAAAATAAAAAATAAACGTTAAATTCATATATTTTTATGTTTGTATACATAGGCTTCCTAACTTTAAGCAAGAATCCATGCAATGCATAGCTTAAAAATAATAGTGTTTTTTTATTTGTTTGCCCTTTAAGTTTAATAAGTGCAAGGCAGACATTTATTAAACACTATGAGGCGGCTGTGGTGTCGGTGTCCCGGGGAGCCCGGTGAGTGACTAAGTAACCAGGCGATGGAGACGCGGCGGGCGGCCTCCTCCCACCGGCGGACTTTCATCTATCCCTTCAGCTAGCGAGTTACTTTTCTCAACGTTCAAATAGTTAACATGCATTACTTTTTTTAGAATATTTGATCAGATATATATTTATAAGTTTCATAATGCCCTAACTTATTCCAACCATATTACAGTTTTTATCCGGTAATAAGGACCAAAGGTTGAAAACCCAAGACTCTTTGTTTGAAAATCATTGTTGGTGATGGTGTTTTTATATTTTGATTTGGATTTTTGCGGACATTTGCCATCACTGATTAGTAAAAAACGAGTTTCACGACGTTTTGGGATCTGGAATCCGATCCCGTCTTCAGCTGGAAAAAACCTAGAACATAACAAGATTAGTAGCACATAGCCAGGAAAACCTGGACAAAAACACAGCTAAAACGGAGAACTGTAAAAGCAGTCACAAAAACACCATGCTGAAAAGAAAAACAAAAACACAAAATAACACAGAAATCACAAGTATCAAGAATCACCAGACAGGAGAGAGCACGTCCACACCCAATCAGAGCTGAGCTGAGACATGTGTTTTTGTGACTGCTTTTACAGTTCTCCGTTTTAGCTGTGTTTTTGTCCAGGTTTTCCTGGCTATGAGTTACTAATCTTGTTATGTTCTAGGTTTTCTTCCACCTGAAGACGGGATCAGATTTCAGATCCCGAAACGTCGTGAAACCTGTTTTTTACTAATCACTGATGGCAAATGATACATACATACATGATACATGATACATGATACATGATTTTTCCATCCGTAGTCCTTTGCCGTATGGAAATGGCCAAGGTAAAAGAACAAAGAATAACTTAGCCTAATTAATTACTAACTTTGTTACCATTGAGGTAACTGTCAACGTCATAGAAACTTGACTCCACCAGGTAATTCTTTACTTCTGATTTAAATTTTTTTATGTTTGGTATTTGTAGCAGTTTTCCTGGCAAGGCCTGGTACAGCTTCATTCCAATGTAATCTGGTTTGTGTTCAAAGGCAGTTAGTCTGTGCTGAATTGCGTGCATGCCCTTTTTCCGGGTGTTGTAGTTATGGTTTGTAAAAATTGGTGTGATGTTCTGGGATTTTATGTAACAAACTAATTCGAAAATGAAAAGTGAGGGAACTGTGATAAGGCCAAGTTCTTTGAAAGTATTTCTGCAACTGGTTTGCGGTGATATACCTAACATTGCTCGAACTGCCTTTTTTTGCCAGACAAAGATCTGGTCGAGGTTTTTCTTAACAGCTCCCCACAGAATAATTGAATATGAAATATGTTGTTCAATTAGCCCAAAATAAACAGGTTAATAGAGGTCAAGGCTTCCAAAGGTCCTTATCCTTCGCAGGACAAAGACTCCTCGGGCCAGCGATCCCTCCAACTTCCTAACTTGCTCTTCCCAACCCAGTCTATCATCCAATCTCACCCCTAGGAAGTCCGCGGTTTTTGAAATTTTGATTTGATCCTCTCCAATAAATAGGTTCGGAGTCCTATTATTTTTAGAATTTTGTTTCCGTGCAGTTTGGATACACATGTACCCTGTCTTTTGAGAATTTAATTTCAGTTTGTTTTGAGGAAAAGAAATCTGCCAAATTGTTTGCTTTTTCATTTGACTCTGCCTCTAGTACCGCATAGTCTGACCCCCTTACGAACAATGTTGTGTCATCCGCAAAGAGGTAGACGTTGCTCTCCGGAACAGAGTCTGTTATGTCATTGATGTAAACCAGGAAAAGGTGAGGCCCAAGGACAGATCCTTGCGGAACGCCATTGGTGATGAGTTTTTTTGATGAAGAAACTTTGCTCAATTTTGAGTCTGATTTTTGTTGGATTTCGGTGATTTGGAATCGGTTGCTCATATATGAAGAGAGCCACCTCAAAGCCAAACCCGAAATTCCAATTGAAGCCAATTTTTCCAATAAAATAGCAGGATCAACACAATCGAAGGCCTTGGAAAGATCTGCGAAACAGCCAACCACTGCTTCTCCAGCCTCCATTGCATCAATACTGCTGTTAATAAAATCAACGAGTGCCAATTTAGTTGATTTGTTTCGTCTGAAACCATACTGTCTGTCACACAGTATGTTATTTTTTTCCGCAAAAATCCAAATCCAAAAAAAAAACCCCAAGACTGTTTTTCAATCAGTAAAAAATGTGATTGACTTGGATTTACTTACTATTTGTACTCATAGCAATATTTTTGGATTCATAATGTTATTTTAACTCTGCAGTTTATCGAAACAGCCGTGGTTAAAGAAAAACAAATGAAGCTGCGCTGGCCACCGACGCGACGACGCGCGACGGATCTACTAGTCTTGCCTTCAAGCCTGCCGATGCAATATATATACTCGCTCTCTGAACTCTAGTGCCTACCTCAGAGCTCACACAGCTCAGATCCTCAGTTTTACAATACTCGCTGAAACACCGTATGAATTTATCTAATTATCAGAGGACCTCTGTTACTCTGCTTAAAAAGTCTGTTCCTTCTGATTCAATAAAAAAACGTTCTTAACATACAGCTATTTTTATATTTTTAAAATCCTCAACTAAGTAATAAGCGTGATTTTTAAATCGCTCACGATTGTCTTCTTCATACTTAATTTTAACTGTTCAGGAGTTGCATTGAAACAAAAAATATTCGGGTGGATCGGATATATACACACAGTTCATTCTGTACGGGTAACATTTACTTACAGAAAACTAAACAACATCAAACATCAAACAAAAAAAACATCAAATGAGAAAACTAAACAAGATAGATATTCTCTCTTTATGAAGTATGAAACTATTATTCCGATCTCATGCAATAGAGTTCATGTTACCATGAATCATGAAACCTGACCCTTCTTTCATTACCTTGTTACTAAGCGTAAGCGTGTACTGAGAAGTGAATAACAAATAGAGCAAGCCGAAGTAGCTGCCTCAAGACGGTGGTATTGTATATGGCAGTGATATTCCCATGTCCAGAGTAGTGCACTGACAGCGCCTGATCAGCCATATGTCAAGCTGAGGCTTATCTTCACTTGGACACCAAATCCCGGCTGCCGGAGCTAACGCCCTTATCCTTATTACAGCTTAAGTAAGATTGTAGTAAATAGTCTAAAAAAATAAAAATGACCTTATTACAAAAAAAATAAAAAAAATTATAACATTAAAAAACAACATTAAATTAACATTAAAATTAAATAAATGTTAGGTTTCATTATTTATGAAATTTGGTTCTCCACAATTTTTTAATTTTAAATTGAGAAGAAGCTTTATTTAATAATGTAAAGTTTTGTCAATACTCTAAGCGAGTTACCACTTCAAATCCGGGCCACTGGGTAAATTACGATCGGCCGAAATGACGAATCATATAATTTAATAATTTAAACTCGCCTACATTTACGACATTGTTTTTAAGGAATTCTGTAACATTTTCAATGATTCTTCCTATTTAAAATAATTTATAATATTAAAATCTTTTA
The DNA here is from genome assembly GCA_035578135.1 of Flexamia atlantica. Classification (NCBI taxonomy): domain Eukaryota; kingdom Metazoa; phylum Arthropoda; class Insecta; order Hemiptera; family Cicadellidae; genus Flexamia; species Flexamia atlantica. Next base: position 123,108,836 of record JAQJVK010000001.1, read on the forward strand.
CAAATTCATTTCAAGTCGAAATATAGGAAATATTTTTTCATAATTGTTTAAGGACTGGCTATAAAAATATACAGATCAATACTAAGTACATTCCTTAATGAGGCACTGTGCTCTGGAGAATTAGTTATGATAATTTTGGTACTCAATTCTATGTGTAAAGAATTTGTTTAACACCCGAGGTCAATTTTTCACGACTATGGTTTAAAAGCTCGGGGACATTACTAATAGAACAAAATCTTATATTTTTCCCAATTGAACTCTAAAAGTACAGCGATTCGATGGAAAGTGTTAGCGGCAGGTTTTGATTTTGGTTATGTTTTTTTTGGGTGTTAAGGAAATCAATATACATATTTGACTTTAAAAAACGATGTCGTTAACTCAATAATACGACCGAACGAGCACGGAGACTAGTCGGTCCGAGTGGAGCAAAGTTCAGCCGGCAAGTAATTGGTTTAGAGTCGACTCACGTACATTTACGGGTATTACAGAGATAGGCATTATTTCGAGCGAGCTACTCACAATCAGTAAGCCGTTGCAGTCTCAATGGCAGTAACTAATCGTTGCAGGTTGGTGGTGATCGTTTCGTAACTTATCCAAATAAGCTATCGTTCCAATATTTTGAAGTTTATTCAGTTTTAACCCTTACGAAAAGTGAATCTACGTTTGTGAAGATACGACAAAAATATCAGACAAGTGATCTTATAAATTGTCGCCCCAGTCAGCCGTATAATTGCGGATTGAATAAGGTAGTATCATTAGCTTGAATAGTATTTATATCACAAAAAGGGCTATTTGAATCAATGTTGCTCAAATCGTGTAATTTAAATCAATGTTGTGTGGATCTCTTCGTTACAGTTTTTTCCTTGGGGAATGAATGAGGGTCTGAACGCTTAAAGGCCGTAGTCGATTGTTTGGCCACAATAATTAAAATTCCCATTTGTGCCCTTAAAAATGTAGAATCGTATTAATTACGAGATTTTACACCTAATCAGACGGAAACTAGTAAATTACTATTTTTTTATTTTTTTTTAGAAAGCTATTCCATATTCATGTTAGGCCCGTGTTAAATTTATCATTACGCTAGATATTGATGTTTAAATGCCCCTTGTACATTTTTCTTTAAGGTGGCCTCATGATTCACAAACGCAAAATCATTGGACGATTGCTTGATCTAAATAGTATATCTGATAAAATGTTCTGTATAAAATTCACAAATAATTTGGCTACACCATACGAGTTATTTATTTCATTTTAAAAGTTAAACATAGGTGTTGTAACTTCCACGAGGATTTATTAAAACAATAGTGCAGAAATGAAGAACGAGACAGCAGGCTAGGTCGATGAATGGATTTGCATATGTAATAATTGTGACTTACTGGCGCTTAGGCTGAATAAAAAATCACCAGGGACTTTGACCACTAAAAATGGGAGAAAATAAACACTTCCAACTGAAAACCCCTCTGTGCAAATAGTGTTTGCACTTTTTCCATCGAAAAGTACACAAGAGCGAATCGAGGTTCCGCCTCTATCATAATTAATTTTTCTTCGTCCTCACATTTGTTTTAAAACAAGTGAAATGTGGCTTTAGAAAACCGTTCTGTTTGGAAGAGTGAATGAGGGAATGGCTGCTCCGCACCGCTCGGCACTGTATCAGCCTCAATTGTTTCGGGTCCTTTTGTAAAACACGGCATAAACTGGGTTTTGTCCACCACCCCTCCACGCTACCTTTCAAATACAATTTTCACACATTCTCACTTTTCATGTAAAATTTGTTTGTTTTAAACACGTTACTAATAACATAGGATTGTTTGAAGCTTTTACACATATTTATGATCAACATCAACAAACTTTTAATTTAGTATTCATAGTTTTTGGAACACTGATGTTTATTGACAACTTAAACATCCTTGCAGGCTACGTTCGCGGTAAAAACTAACATACTATACCAGCTAATTTACTAACCACACTCTCTTTCAGGTTGTATATTTAAAGGAGGTATTGCGAAAAATATGTTCCCATTGGAAAAAAGTGTAAATATGAAATTAATAATTTAACGAGAATATCATAAAAGATAGATTACCTGCTACTCACGAAAAAAATTCTAGTCATGAGATGAAGAATAAACAACAACCTTGATCTGGTGGATCAATACAGAAGTCCATTAATAGGGCCACTTGGCCGGCGAGCAGCCAACTTCGCCGTCATCGACTGAAAGTGACTCGGCCTTTTACTGATATCTCCATTTGTTTACCCACGCTGAATATCGTTCTCATTACTGTGTAATTGTAGGTGTGAAGGTCAATAATTTATATTTATATTCGACTTCCAAGGTATTTAATTAACTATCACAAAACAAAAAAAGATATCTGTTAACTATTGTCGATGAAACATGAAACTCATGAAAAATAATCTCATTAAGTCCAACTCTAAGATTGAACTGTTGAATTATGATTCGAAATTGCCGTGCTATGTTCCATACTGGCTTTTAATTATCATTTCTGACTATAAATAATTAGTTTTTAGCGTTGATTAAAATACAACTTAGTACTTGAATATAGTTTGTAAGATAGACCGCTTATTCTATATATAATGATAATAAAAAAAGATCAAATCAAAATCAAATCAAATACCGTTTATTTCGCTTTCAATCAACAGTAATTTACAGAGTTATTACATCCGAAGTAATAATAACTCAGTGACTAGTGTGACTAAAGTGGCTTCATGTCGTGTAACTAGTGATGATATATTTGTGAATGAAGCAATCAATTCTGCATTGAATAAACTACCATCACCCTGTAAAAAATAATAGCTGTAAATTTTCCTTTATTGCAGACGTCTCTTTTGTAAAAAAATTAAATTTGTTCACTTCGTAAAACAAAGCAAATGTATTTTTACTCATATCATGAATTACATTATTAATTACATGACATTTTTCACTGTCATAAAATGAGGGAGGCCTATGATATAGAGCCGCATCGATATGGTTGTGGGAGCAGGATATGGGATAGGATGCATATCGACCGCTGCTGGGGTCCACTGTGGAATATCTAATTTGGCTGTGGACGACGAGGCCGCGCATATGCCCGAGGTGAAACATCAACTCCCCCGTCCCGCGTTTTGGGATGCTCTTTTCCGTAATAGGCTCTTTATTCTGCCCTATACTGGCTGCCTGTACCCCTTACGTCTCTGAAGTTTATGCCGTTTTTATCTGCTATTTTATTTTGATCGGTGCATTCAATTAAGTGGGACAGAATATTGTATGAGTCTATTCATTTACACCGATACATTTTGAAATGCATTTCTTTATAATTCAGTCTTCTTTTAATGTAATACGATTAGGAATTTGATATATGAATATGCGATTAAAAGTGTTAGTTGCAGTTTAATGTGTTGATGTTTCAATCTCTAAATAGCGTTAAATTAAAACTTAACCATAACATTTTTAAGTGAACTAATATTTTTTTAATGCTCCACCTTCACATTTATGACAGAACCAGCCCAGAACTCTTTTGCACATTACTTCAAGCTAGGACTACTGGGTCACGACTCATAGAGCGAAAAAGCCAAAAGTGATTGGTGGGATTTGAAACTGGGCCCCCCGAGTCCGACGTCCCACTTAGTATTCAGTGTATTTAAGAGTAAGTGTAATTATGAGTACATTTACTTTACATTGCTATAACATAGTTGTAAAAAATAGCAGCCTTTGCTTCAACTAAAATCATTATTGCCAGTTTTAAATATTTAATTTTGATTTTTGACTTGCAATAAATGCACTTACCAAGCTAGTAGGCACATCAGTCAAATATATACATACATCGATCTAGTGATAATACAAACGTTTTAATATATGGCAACGTTGTTGATAAAATTAAAGTTTTACAGAAAAAATGTATTTATTCTACTTACGAGATTTCTCCAAACGGTGCAAATGCTTCTCTTAACGTTTGAGTTTCAATTTCCGGACTTAGGTCTCCAACGAATATGTGGTAATGTTCTGAAACAAAAATATATCGGTGAGGCAACGCATAGAAAGTTCATCATTATAACAATTTCCTTTTTGCAAAAAAAGCTTTTAAGTAAACAGCTTAGAATTATGTTATGACTAAAGAATATGTTCATATGATCCATTGACAATAATTCCTTTTGTGATTTAGTGAATTTCCCCCATCACCCTATGGGGAATAAGCCAATACTGTACATTTAGTAGTAAAACTATTGACTTTGGATACAGAAGGAGCCTTTTCATCGCCATAGTAAAAAGGTGTACCAGCTTTTGTGCCAGCCAGGATTTAAAAGAGGACATAGATGCAGTATACTCCTACAGAATGTTCAGCTTTCAACTATTAATTATACTTTTAATTGAAGTTATTTAGGCAATTTTGTATTCAGGGACCTTATGCTGAAGAACTCTTGTTTCCTAGTGCAGAAAGTCGTCATAGCTTATATAAATAGCTGAAATTAGTCATTCTTAGCAGCATCTGTTGGTGTTTTCGTCAAACTGAATGTGATACTGAATGTGAAATTGGACTGAACATTCTAACTTTGTTTTTATAAGTGTACAAAAGAATGTTTCTTATATATAGTTGAGATACATAAGTACTTTGAATTCTTCAAAAAGTAAGTCTGTTGGAAGTCGACGATTTTTCTGTAATGCTACTTTAATCATAGATATTTGGATTACAGCAAGTGGAGAAATAACTATTCGAAATAAAGTAACTAAGCAAACATTGCGCATAATATGGGTGCAGGGTCATGGGAAGATAACGATAAAACTACCTGCATATAATGAACATGTTGTATTACTTTAAAGGTGGAGTTGCTATAAGCATTTTAATAAAAAGTACCTCGTAGACTGAGCCTTGCTCGGTGTTATATCATGTGTGCAGTTTACATACAGTCCATAAATTACTTATTTCCAGATTTTGAAGGAAATCCTCGGAGCCGTTTTTCAGATAATTGTGCAGACAGACAAACAAGCAAGCAAGCAAGCAAGCACGCACGCTCGCACGCAACATAACATTGCTCAAATTAGATTATAGGATAAAATGTTTCCAGAAATCGATGCAAAATAAAACAGCCTACAACAAAATGTTGTTTGTGAGAGTGAAAATGAAATTGATTGAAACGTGCTTTATGCATACTTGAGGCCTGGATACAGAGAGCTCCTACTGTAAACTTCTACTCACGGAGCACGTTGACATGAAATTTAAATTTCATTTATGTCATTTAAATTTCATGACCAAAAGATCTCAAATTATGGGCTTTTTGCCCCCTTAATTCGGAAAAGGATTCCTTAATTCATACCCAACTGGCCAATCAAATCATGAAAAATAACATCTCTATGACGTTTTTAGAGACATTATAGCAGCCATTACAGTGTGAAGTTCCCTTAAGACAACGTACAACGCTTAGTAAATTCACAAATTTTGACTAAAAATAAGTTATTTTTTGTGCTAAAGTTTGGGAGAGGACTTAAAAATTTTAGAATTTTTATTGCCTCAAATATAAAAATTTAAATTACGTAAAGAGCTTATTCTTGTGGATGGTGTTTTAGCATTTGGGCGTCCCAAAACGAAAAGTATTTCGGTCGCATCCCTCAGAGCCACCGTGTGGGTGATGCCTATAGCGTTATTCTATTGGAACTTCCCAAATAATAGGTATTTTTCTCAAAAACATCCTTTCTTCTAAAAACAAAACTCTGATCAGGCTGTTTAAGGGGCTTTTTCGAATTCCCGTACAATTCTCGAGAAGAGATCTCCTCTATGAGACAGAGATGAGCTTACCTGCTCGTTTTGAGTTATACGACTAGAAGATCCGTGGATCACAGCCACAGTGGTAATTTTTTCTCGAACGAATGCCTCTAAGTAACTTAACTAAATATTATTTTTAATAGTTTAATTGACTGTAAAAAAACAAAGTTTGCAGAGAAAAAGGGGAAAATAAGATGACTGTCTTTGAATGTTTTGCTAAAGAAATAAAATAATCGGTCCCTCAGCCAGAGAAAAGCTCACACACCAAAGACCGTCTTAAATCAAAGAAAAGTTAGGGGCGGAAATGGTGAGAAAAGAACAACAAAACATTTCTTCCAAGGACAGCAATAAATTGAATAAAATATGTGAAACGAGTGGCGGAGCTGCATTAGACAAAATTACGGCCCAACAGGCAAACTGCCAGCCGGCTCATAATCCGATTCGAAATGACAAATAATTTAAAGGGTGTCGCAGTTAAAGGGGCGCGCTTGGTGGCCTAATACTCTAATGAAAGTAACAGGTTTGCGTCTGTAGGTGCAATATGTGCCTGAGTGAATGTAGTTTTATAATTATAAACTTTTTCTTGCAATTAAAAGTTGTCGCCAAAGGTTTTTTCAATTTTTGACAGACCAAGGTAAGATTAATTAAGAGTTACGAGCAATTTATAATATATTATTTGAACAATGTTTACTACCCAAATATAAATGAACGATTGAGTAGTAGATAAAAGGGGAATGCACCTATTGTGTGTTGTGTAGTGATCACAAAACTTTTTGAATAATGTAAAAAATATGTTTGAGGCATTCGTTTTTCAATTTAACGTAAATATCATTAGAATTTTAATATATATATATACCGGGTGTCTCACCTAAAGTGAACCAATAGCTAACTTTTTTATTATAAATCTGACAAAGAACTTCTTATGAGGCACTTCCCTTAATTTTTAACGCTGCTTTTTGGAGTCACTTCGAAATTTAAAAATATGGCCGCCATTTTCCAATATGGCGGACAACTTTGATTTTTCTTATGGAACACCCTATATTTTAGGGCGTTTTTGGATTTTACGCTTAATTTTAGGAACTTTTTATTCTTTCTCATTTTTTCCTAAACTCAATGGTTCAGCAGATATAAGCAGTTAAAGTTTGATTTTTCCCCATTTAAAATGCATTGTGTCCATTTAACTGTGCCAACTGTGCCATCCCATGTATTCCTTATGGAGTAAAATCATATTCAAAATAACACATTTCGATTAAATCTTGACTAAAAATTATTTTATGATTAAATCTCAACTAAACTAACATGTTTAGGCACTTTTATTCTTTGGCATCTTTTATTAAACCCAACCGTTTTCGATATACAGACTACCAACAATTTCCCAATGCTTTTTAAATGGGGAAAAAATATAACTTAAACTGTTCATACCTCCTTAACCACTAGGTTTAGGAAAAAAATATAAAGAATAAAAAGTTCCTAAAATCAAGCGTATAATCCAAAACGCCCTAAAATATAGGGTGTTCCATAAGATAAATCAAAGTTGCCCACCATATTGGAAAATGGCGGCCATATTTTTAAATTTCGAAGTGACTCCAAAAAGCAGCGTTAAAAATTAAGGGAAGTGCCCCATAACAAGTTCTTTGTCAGATTTATAATAAAAAAGTTAGCTATTGGTTCACTTTAGGTGAGACACCCGGTATATATATATATATATATATATATACATATTGACGAAGACCAACACTTACATGAAATGAGTTATATATTTCGATTTACATCTTCATCAGACTCAAAAAATTATGTAAAATACTACATTGTATAAAATAAAAATATAAGTATTAAACATAAATAACCCACTTACATGTTTTAAAGTAACAGAATTGGCAGGATATTCTTATATTTTATCTTGAATTCAGGCCATGAGGGAACTTTGACTTTGTAATTAACTTGTGGGCTTGTTCGACATCTCTTAAAAATAGTTAGCTTATTTGTGCATCTAGGGACTAAAGGGCAACTTTTTCTCCGCGAGGGAAACTGTTGTCGCCCGATGGCGAAGCCGAGGGTGACAATTTTCCCGAGGGAGAAAAAGCACTTTAGACTCATGATGCAGACAAAAGTTTTCCTCCACCTACACCATTAACAATAATTGTGACAATATAACGTTGCCTTCGTATGATGTTTTTCTCCTTTAATCCAGGCTGGATTAGAATCGCATATAAATACGTAACATAAGCAATTCAAATCAATTATAACTAAGCAATTTAAACAATCATTTATTCAAACTTTCACACTATTTTAAACACTATTTTTTCTGAAGTATTAATCTTTTAAAATACCTCCCAAAACCTGTAGGTAAGAAACGATCATGTTTATAAAACGTTCGGCATATTGGTAACAACTAGCTCTAAATCAGGTATTTTTATATTCACTGTTGCCAACAAAAATTAATACAAAAACATTATTACCTGGCTATTAAAATGCATACGGTTTTGTTTTCTTAAGTTGAAACACTGAAGGTCTTGAATTAAATTTAGAGTAAGCAAATGAAAATCGACAGTGTTGCCACATTTTCTCACTGTCCATCGCGATGTTGACGGATTTCTCCCCATATATTTCTTAAGAGATCACTTTTAGTCCCATGGGAGAAAAAGTATATTACTTTTAGTCCCGTGGGAGAAAAAGTAGATTACTTTTAGTCCCGTGGGAGAAAAAGTAAGTAAGTAAATCCCATGGAGTATAAACTAGTACTTTAGTATTCTATTCCATGGACTAAAAGACGACTTTAGATAGTAGGTGGAGGAAAAGGAATACATTTAGCCGCTTCTTTAACCTGTTTTATGGGTTTTACTTTATGGATATTTTGAAATGAGTCACCATGCTCAATTGCATGAGTGACTGTGGTTTGGTTTAATCTTTATGTCTAAAATCAAATCTGTGTCCAGTCATTCCTGTTCTCAGTGAATTCACTGTTGAACCAATATAGTCTTTCGGACACTTTTGGCATTGAATTTGGCATATTATGGAATTCGAATCACAGCTAAGGTTGTTTTTATTTTATATTCTTTCTTTTAGCGAATTTCCCCTATAGGGAAGAAGCTATTACATTAGGTCTCATGGTAAGACCTAAGCCCGAGACCATGATAACTTTTCGTTTTGGTGCTACCAGAAGCAAAAAACACCATTCGTTAGAATTTATATATATATATATATGTATATATATATATATATATATATATATATATATATATGTGTGTGTGTGTGTGTGTGTGTGTGTGTGTGTGTGTGTGTGTGTGTGTGTGTGTGTGTGTGTGTGTGTCTGTAAGCACGATAGCGCTCGCAAAAATGGTCCGATCGGAATGAAATTTGGCACAGGCGCGTAAAGTAGTAATTATTCGAACGAGTTCGTGAACCAGCCCGATCGGACCATTGGAAGGGCGGGTGAAGGGGGATAAACCCCCCAAAATGGGTTTTTGAGTTTTTTCATAGAAAAATAAAATTTATCAAATTTTGGTGGGCACCATTGAACTCAGCTCAAAAAAACAAACAATTTAGTATTTTGAATCACTGCTCTATGTCCATTGGTTACCGAGATATTGAAAGTGGGAAACATAGTACGATGTCCCAATGTTAACCTTATGGGAAATAATTAAAATTCTATATCTCGCTTATTTTTTGACATATCTTGATAAAACTTGGTAAATAGCTTCTTCTAGTTCAAATCTACTAAATATTGAATTAAAACCACCCAGTTTTAATATACCTGTAGCAGCAAACCTGCATACTCATTCCCCATGTTATTCTTATGGAGATTACCAAAACATTTCAAATCTCGCTATGTTGGATTGAAATATATTGTTTAGCATTTGAAATTCGCTGAGTATGCAGGTCTGCTGCAACGGGGGTGTTTTTATATTCTTTTTTATATATACAGGGTATTTGATATACGCAAGTACACAATTAAAATTTTAAACTGCAGTTTTAGTTGTTTGTTAAGCTATAAACAGTGTTAAAAGAAAGCAAATTTCATGGGATTTTTAATGTATAAGGGAATATACTTTTATACTCAATTAAAACTCATTTAAACACGAGTTTTTTGGACAAGTTTCATAGGCTGTTGAAATTCAATCAGTTTCTCCCACGGGTTGTTCACTACTAATTCCAACGCTCTTATTCATGCAATAACAGTTTTTGCACATAAACTCCTGTTATCGAATTATTAGAATGCAAAATAGCTCTTTTGAACCCCCAAAACAACAGTTTATCTGCAACGGAATATAATTAATGAAATTATTTGTGAAAAATCTGTGGGAGAGACTGATTATATTTTAACAGCCTATGAAACTTGCCCAAAAAAACTCAATTGTACGATAAGTTAAGATGTATTCCCTTATACCATTAAAAACCTCATGAAATATGCTCTTTTTTAGCGCTGCTTAAGGCTCAATAGACAAACAACTTAAACAGCTAAAATTTAAAATTTGTATTTATATGTCAAACACTCTGAACATCTGAAAATACAATTTTTTCTTCTAATCTTTTATATTACTTTTTTCATCAATTAGCGTAACCAGACAATTAATTATATGAAATAAAGCATAACAAATTGAGTCTGTGAGAAATTTCATTAGACCTAAAAGAATACGTGAAATAGAAAGAATTCTGGTGTTTTTTTTAAATAACACATTTATTAGATGGTCAGGGTTTATGGTCTACTATTTAAATTACTAGTTTTAAATCAATTATATCTGATATGTGTTTAATCCCAGCAACATAATATTTAAAATTAACTTATAAAGTAAATGGTGACATTTGCTTAGCAATCAAAGACACGCTACGTTCCACACAATAGCAGAGCATGCTGCGGTGAGGCTCGCCTTTAGTTATTTATAATCAGATAAAAGAAGGATTAGTTTGGAGTGGTGTTGCCAAGAAAGTGGGGTTAGAATCCTGGCTTAGAGCGCCCGAAACCATTTTATATGTCAACAGTTGATATACTTCTCTCAAACTGTGATAAAGTTGCTACAGGATGCGGATCAGTATCAATGCTGCATCATTATATACAGAGCAGAGGATGCCACATTATTGGGTTTGCGTGTAGTATTTCTTGCATCGTTGATAATATGCATTAACCTCAGTGAATAGTGAAATAGAGGTTATATATTATACCCTTTGTGCTGATCCGGCTTAGTACCATTTCTGAGTTATATCTACCAATAGAAACAGCCTAAATAATTTGCTAAGTACTATTTTTCCTTCCCCGATTTTTTTCACCGTGGAGTGCAACGATCGTATAGATGAAGCGATACGATTATTTCAAAATTAAAATATCGCTTAGCGCTCAATTCAAACAGATACATTAAATATGCTAATTAAGTTTTTCAATTGAAAACCCACTTTATTCAAGAAGTCTGCCTTTTATGTATAGTTTATCTTTTTAAATAATCTACACTTCTCTTTCCTATGCCTACGACTGTCAATGAAAAGACAAATATTCATTGATCAATCTAAAAAAGGGAAGAAAATGAAGCAGTTTATCCTATAATTAATATTATCTGAAATACTAAAAAATTAATCAACATCTCACCATTCTATTCAATTAGTTTAAATTTGTATTTAAAACCCTTGTATATTTGGCACCATTGCATTATAAATGGTCTGAGACTATCTTGTAAGCCTACCAGACAATGCAAAACAAACATGAGTGAATTTGTTGCCCCACTGCGGTAAAAAAACACAATTTTTCACTAGTTTGTGGTTGTAATCAATTTATAATGTGTTAAGTTTAACTATTCGATTTATTGCGAGCAAAAGCAAACTTTGTTAACGTGGACGTTCACAGTTGATAGCAATTTTTGAAAATAATTGGATTTAGTAAATAAAAATGGTAAAAATCAGATTAAAACATGTGATATATTTTATTGATAGAACGGTAGACTGTAATAGGAATGTTTATAATTACATGTAATAAGATATCAAAAAATATACATCTCATGTTATAAGATTAAAATTAACACTTTAAATAGAAACTGATTGTGAGAAGCAGGTGTTTTAAACTGACTTATGTGTTTCTACAGGATTTCTTTCTTGTTAGTGGATAAAATGGGTACGTTGCTTTCACTAGGCCCTAAATCAGCTATTAAGATTCAGTTCAGGTTGTGCAGTAATATTTGGTGAGGTATAAGGTGTAAGTTGAGATCAATAGTCCTGATAATAATTCAAATAGACCGTATATCCATTTCCTTGGGAAAATTTTAAGTGAAATCCTAGTCAAGTAGACGAGGTGAAATTAAATAGGTAAAAAACAGGCATTGAACAACGAATAATTTACAAAAGAGCTTCCTTATCATTTCATCAGTAAAAGTTTACCTTGTCCAATATTATTTGTCTTTGTTGTGATTGCCAGCAATATTCCGTTCACTATAAAATTCATGTCTTTGTAAGCCTGTTGAAAGTAATTACCTCAGCACCTAGATTCAACGGTGCTTTGACAGCCTTAATTTATAACGAAAACACTATACTGCTACTTGAATCTTTTGCAAAGCTTGGTATTTAAATAAGATATAATAATTTTTATTACAATACTATTCAGCTCTATCTGTTTATATGAAAAGGATATCCACATTACAGTAGGGATGACATGGTCAACAAAAATTCTTTATAATATATATATCGTCATTCAGGTGGCATATAAAGTGTGTTTGAAAGTCACGTTGTTATACTAATAGGTGGGTGTTCCTAAACATTTTCCATAGATAACATATAAATTACTAAACTTCCATACAAATACATAATTTAATTTACACCACTGCATAGTTTCTGAGAAGTAAGCATGGACACGAAGAGAGGAGAGGTGGCAGGCGAATGAAGGCGTTTCACCATATCCCCGCATCAGCAGGAACAAGAGAGCAAGATTAACCGGGGAGCCTTCCTGCGGGACTAGCCGGATATTGCTGGTGGGATTGATGCCTATGTACTTCCTGTCGGCTAATCCCTCCCCCGCACACACACACACACACACACACACACACACACACACACACACACACACGCCGATATTCGACCTTCTTTAGCTCGTAAATATTACCCTCACCTCTTTGATAAGTAATATCACCTTTCTATTTCTCATGAACTTTATCAATACCTAATAACACATACGGATGAAAGCGCTCAATTATGTGAAGGCATTCCCGGCTTTGTCCTTAAAGCTACGGCCCTAAAGCTTTATAAGTATTAAGGTGCGTGTTGAAAGCCTAAGTGAAAGTGTTAAGGTAACGTTTTGGATTTCGATTGCACAAGTCATTGTTTCAATTTCCGGAATACCCACAATCAATTTGAGGTGCACAATCAATGTAACTCTTGTAAAATGCCTTTTGTGTGGACACTTAAAAAATTTCTGCCATGGATGATAAGGCTTTGAATTATATTTGCCAAAGTGCTAATATGACTTGAGTAAGTGGTTCAGTGACTTGACAAATATGTACTCTAAACCTAAGTACCTGGGCACAGAGCCGGGGGTGGAGAAAAATATTTTTTTAACATCAGTACTCATTACTCATACAGTATTAAGTAGCTTGTTTATGATCAGCTGTTTACATTTTTATTGTTATACCGTAAACAACATGGCAACTCAAAATACTATATGTTAAACAGCTTTTACTAAAACCTATTTTTTCTAAAATAAATCAATTTATAAAAAATAATATTGTATAATCAATTTATTGCAAATAAAGCAATTTCAATTGAGTAGGCGAACTTAAAAATCAAAACTTCATCTGATTTCAAAATTTTATTAAAATCGCTCGAGCCGTTTTTTAGAGATAGGATTTATATACTATTCAAGAATAGCTTATTTAAAGAAATAGCATATGCATGTGTGAGTAATTTAAAAGCTCCGATATTGTCAATTGCTGTTAGACATATTTACGAGGTCTGAATTCATTAGATAGCAGCTAGAAAATGTTTACATCACGGATAATAAGTCATTTTTCGGTTATATTTATTTTTATCCACATTAGAGCTACTATTCAAAATTTCATACTGCTATTTTACTCGTATCATTTTTATTTTTAATGTTCGGTTAAATGCATAGAAAACATAGAAAATTATAGTTTATGGTAAAAAGATTTTAAAATATATTCTCATGAAAACTGAACGTAGAAAATTCACATGAAAAAATCAATTTTGCTTAACAATTTAGTTTACTTATAGTTGTTTTAATAAACAACGAAATATGTTTAAAAACATTTAATTTTGGTTAAAAACATTACTTCCACTCTGACTCATATGAGTAGGTAATCGACTGATCTTCCATTGCTTATCATGAATAAAAAAAATTATCAAAAGTTTTTCTTGTTTTGTAAGTTTAACGAGTCCTGTGACCTTTACCGTCCTCAGTAAGTAAAACAGCAACAGTTACAGACCAGAGGAGAAGTAATTACTCAGTGAATCGACGGTATTTGCTAACCAGATTGCTACAAGCACTGTTTGGACTTCATGCATAGAAAGTGAGGAGGAGCGACACGGAATTGTTTGATCCGGGGCAGACAAAGAACGCCCTCATTTACAGGGTTTACAGAGACTGGCCCACCCCGCCTGGGAGTCGCTGTGTGCTCTCGGCTACCGCAGGCTTATTGGTCGTATATTTATGGAACTGATTATTTGAACAGAATCAAGTAGCAGAATGAAAGACGGCAAAATAATTTAATATTAAATGTTAATAGAAGATCTTTTAAATCTTTTAGATTTTGCGATTTTGCACTGATGCTACCATTAAGTCTACTATAATAAAATCCATAATCTATATAAATGTCCATCATTTTGTAGCTATCACTTCGACAAGATCGACAATAAAATTTTCCCAAAGAAAACTTTTTATATTTATTTTTTAATTTTTTTTATGTTGTCTTAAACTATAATACTGGTACAACGTTTACTGTTTTAATAATGATGTACTTGGGATTACGTTAACAGAGATTGAAACAATAAAAAAAATTCCTGGGGATAAAAAATCATTGATGTTATCTACAACCAACAGCCAACGCATAAAATAAAAAATAAAGCCTAAAAACTAAAACTTGATGATTACCAACTTGACGGGAAAGAATCGTCACCATCGGGAGCGAAGGTGTAACGGCGGATCGCTCGCGTCGGCTGGGGAGAGGTGCTCGCGATCTGGAGATGGAAGACATTTAAAGCATCGATCCACCTGTTCTTCCCTAATCGAGTTTACAAGAATCAAACTCCTCTTCTCTCGCCGTAATCACATTGTTACTGGAAGCCTTCTGCTGTTGGATCTGACTGACATGCCTCTTCTCCCTTTGTTACCCCCTGAAGGCATTTTAGATAGAAACTATTTGCATAATAATTCAACCATATTGCATTTGGCGCAGTAATTATTAAATGGCGTTACTGGCTAGGCACATAGTTTTTGTATATTACGTCGTTGGTTTCTAAAATTTATTTTGATGTAGGAGAGTTTGAATAATGTTACACACTTCATTTATAAAGCAACGAATTGTTATATTCATCTATTATTTACCCATATATTTTAATATTATTGGATAATTTGAGGGAAATAGATATTAGAAAAATGGTATATATATATTTCTATAGTAAATTTTCGATATGTGTATAAAATGCCGCAACCAACATGGATAGGAGAACAGTATGAGAATACTAGTACAATTAATGCATAGTTAAGACAAGATAGACATTGATGAAGATTTAAGGGGTTTTAGGGCTTAAGATGACAAACACAATGACACAATCCGCATGTCTGAACAAATTCAGGTTCAAAGGTTATGGGGATTTAAGTGTAAAAGTGCAAATATTTCAAATTTATAAGAAATAATAATAGTTTACTAATTATTTGGCGGTAACTAGTTAATAAATTATAATTTTCAAATTAATAATTAATGTACAATTTATTATTAAGTACATTGTGTGATGTAATTCTTTTGGCATATATTTAAAAACCGATATCTCCGTTTACTTCTGACAGATTTTGATAAAATGTTATATGATTTTGATATAATTTAGCCTAATTTTTCTTTTATTTTATTGTAGGTTTTCTTTAGATGGTTTAAGGGAGAATACGTATGTATCAGTTTGCTGATACCGTTTGGTTAGTTTATAACAAACACAAACAGTTCGAATCAAAACCGAGGGTCTATGCCGTCTATAAGCCCAACGCTAAAATTAACATTAGTCTTACGGACGGACGGGGCCTTATAATTTGAATTGACCTATAATTTAATATATCTTTAAACAATAGAAACACTGTCTATGTATAAACAATCAAATTATTTTTTTTAACAAGCATGATATCTGGTTTTACAGACCCATAAATATTACAAACTAACCTAATGTATTATATTTATTACAGTTAAAGTCTTCAGTAAATATCCTTTTAAACTGATTTGTTTTTTTTTAACCACGTTGTTTGTACCTTAATTATGGGTCAAGCATTAAATATCCTTTATTTTTAATTTTAATTAAATTTAGGGAAAACTACGTAAGTAATTTACTGCTGTTTTAACCAAAGACTGTGGAAAGAAGCTCTATGAGTTTAATACAAAAATATTTTTAGAGGACATTCCGTATACAAACCAAAACGCAATAGGTGATTTTGTGTTTGTACAGCACGATATATAAGTATCTCATATCATTTTAATATTCTCGTCATAACAAATCCTCACGATTTCAAAAACACATATTTTGTAACACATTAGTTACTGGTTTGATTCCTGAAAAAACAATTTAGTTAAAAAACAATAAACTAATTATAAAACTAATAACCAAGAATGTGAGAATAGGAAACCAAGAACTAATAACCAAGAAACTAAAAATAGGAAGCCAAAGCCCTGTTAGCAGCAGGGTCAGATTGTTTTTTGCACAGTGTCGGGATAGTCCCCTGAGGCGGGGACCTTGAGAGACTTCCCCGTTAAATACTTTAACAGCCCCTGCGCTCGACCGGGACTGTCGCAATCTCCCCCTCCTCGTACCCTTTCATGGCGCTTTACTAACATTATCTAGTTGTTGCACTGTGTTTTTCCTTAAATATGTAAGATTTTTCCTCATCTGTCTTTAAGCTGTACCACACAAATAAATTAGAGCATTTATTGTAAATATCGTAAACATAATTGAGGCTCCAGATCTTGTTTAGGATAATGGCTACTCTAGTAAATCAAGAGATTAATTATCTCTATGGGTAGGAGTTTTTATATTGTAACTAGAAGATGGTGGCGCTTTGGCCTATATTAGTAAATTTCTTGCTGTCGAGCAATAAAAAATTACGGGCATAATAGTAATTACATCTAAAAAAGTGATAGTGAAACCTAATCAAACACGTTCTTGAAGTGGACCCTTTTAAAGTAATAAAATAATATAAAAATTCAGAGATAAACAAATAGAACTATTATAAGCGAATTGTTTTGAATGATAAATATATAAAAACTAATACTATATATTTTAGTGCTGTAAACATATTTAGTGTGTGAAATTACACTCTTGGCTCGTCAGACAGACTATAAAAATGATTAAACGTTATATTCAGTTAAATCTATAAATTTACTATAGTTCAATTTGTTACGATCACATAACGATAACAAATGAATGTGTGAATTTACTGTGGCACAAACCTTTTACCTAAGGATATACGAGTTTTCATTAAAGTTTGTTAATTAATGTAACTTCAGGAGTGACATGATTGCATGACTTATACGTCTTGGAATCTCTCCGAGCTTCGCCACGAGTAATAACTATGCATTCGTCACTCTGATGCTTTGTTAACTTACACCACTGTTATAACCGTATACTGATTTTACGTTTAAAGAAATCTCAGTACAAATCACAGAGTATTAAGGTTGCTATGCTAAACATTTTATTCTACTATCAATCCTAATATGTTTGAAAAGAAATATACTAAGAATAAATTAAAAAAAAATAATTCAAGGAAATTAAACAGTAGAAATTTTATTTGTACGCCAAATAACTTAAGAATCATATTGAAATCAAACCAATCAAAATTAGAGTTAAAATTAAAATATCGTCCTACCACTTCTAAATTAAATATAAAAGGAGCAGTCCAGTGCAGTGATAGAGCGCTAGACTTCAGTCCTCAGGGTCCCGAGTTCAAATCCCGTCGATCACCAGTGGCAGATTTGCCAAGTGATAATGCTTCAACCACGAGGGTATCACAATAAGCTGACTAGCTGCAGTGCATGACCACGGAAACGTTGAAGCCCTGCCATAAATTCCAACTGATTCCAGACACCAACTATAAAAAGGAAAACCTAAAAGTAACAAATTATCATTAACAAGATAACAAATGTCTACCTTAATAGTATTTCCAGTTGTTTACCTCCGTATCATTAGTCAAGGGTGCAACATTTAGAAGGCCCGTGGGGTAACTTGATTATAAGCACGGCCCAGACCTCCCTCCGGCCGGCTCGGCGGCAGCGAAAACGAAACAAAGCAACGTAAAGGCACTACGGTCTGATATACACCCCTCCCCTCCGAGGGGGCTTTGGACCTGAGTTAATCGAGCCCGTGCCCCTCCCCTTCCACTCTCTCTACATATACTTGGTGATTCCATAAAATCACTTTGTGCCGTGTCACTTTTTATCACTTTTCGAGGCTGCAATTTAACTTTATTTCATTATTTTATCGTATGTCCCACCGCGCCATGCTCAAGTTGTTGAGGAGACGGCTCATAACTTACCCTTTGTCTATAATGTCAACGTAACTAAGATAATGAGTGTCTATCTGCTCTCCTTCTCCCTTCCATCCCTTTAGGCACTGTCTTTCAATTGTTCCACGTTACCACTAATATTAACTGTTCATCATAGTGGCTGTTTTAGTTTTTAATCTGATAGAACATTTAAACTAATGTTTAGTCGAACACATTTATTTTTTTTTTAATTTCCGCCTGATTAATACAATTATAACTAGATATAACAGACTACTTATGTCTTCATGAATACTGATTTACTTTCATAATGATTCGTAATCAACTACTCACTAATATTTTTATCGCCTTTAATTTGATATTTTAATGCTTTACCTTGACTTCACAGATAACATTGCTGTAATAGAACATTTGATTATTCAGTATTGAAACTTATCACATATACTTGAGATATATATCTTAAATGTAACCATATATATTCCAGGTCTCACACCCCCCTTACCAATAAAAAGATAAATATATAATTTTTAATAAAATAAAATAAAATGTTTCGTTATATCGTAACTCAGAGGATATATTCATCTCCCATTATTGTTTCTCTAGACGTAACGTTTTGAATTGTGAATGTGTTTTTAGTTGTGAATTTATTTGTAGCCCAGGTTTTTAAATAATAACCTACCAAATAGTTTTATTTTGCGTTTATGATTACCTCATTTTATGGAAATCAGACAGAATAATTTAAAACCTTATTCACATTTTCATAAATGAAAATAAGTTAGTATCAAATTTTTAAAGATAAAGTAAAAGTAATAATTTTAATAACAACAGAGATTTATTAGAGTAAAATGTTTTTATTTAACTTAATGACAGTTTTAATAGTATCCATATTTAATTTATTTTAACTAGCATATAGTGCAATCGAATCAATTCCAATAAAATAAAATCCTAATATCTTTATTTCGTATAGTTACAGAAGTCCATTCTTAAACCATCAATCCAGCAATCTTATTTAACAACTACAAAAAATCCTTTCTTACGACTATTTTACAACATTTTTAGAACTACGCTAGACTTGTCCTATGATTGTAAAAAAAATGTGTTGTACAACTAAAGCTACCGTCTTTATGCGATTTTTTTACGACTAGTAAAGCCCGGTGCTCGGAATCGAGCAATTGTCAGTGTTGACTTCTAAATGAAAATAATTATGGTACAGTATTCTAGAAATATTTTATTAATGATTTCCTTAATCTTAAAGGTCACTTCCCGTAATACTGAGATTATTTACTAAATTTCTTCATAAACAATTTTTAATTTCTTGTGAATACCCTATCATCTTTCAGGTGATGATTTTATAAAGGGTTAAATTAAAGGTAGTTCAAGTTGAAATGGAACATCGTTACTACAACCACATAACTTCACTTAGGACCAAAATAATTGTTAAAAATATATTCTTTAATAGTACCGGTATAGATTTTTTACATAATTACAACTAAAACATTGCAGTCGAACAAAATAAAAATAGTTTAACGAAAACCTTAAAAATTGTCATATTTAACCAACTTGATCAAGCGCCTTAATACGGCTACTACATACTTTAATTTTTAGATCATTACTCACAAACAAACTTCATATTAACCATAACCATAAACTCTAAGAAAATTTTATATCAATCGAGTTCACCAAGTCGCCTTTTTGTCATACTTAAATTACTATTAAAAATTAAATAATTATTACAGGCAACGTAATATAAGAAAACAAACAGTTATTTGGAAATAGGCTGCAAGTTTGTTTATACCACACACTCGTTTTTAAATGGGTTATTTTTAAATAATTAATGCGGAAGTAGATTGAAAATGACAATTAATTTCATAGATTGTATGTTATTTTCATAAAAATTGCTATAGTTCAGTTTCTGTTATCAATTATAACATTTCTTAATATTAACCCGAACTAAAATGGCTCACTAAATCTACTAACTCATAAATGAATGCTCAAAGTCTGTTTCAGTTTACGTATTCAATGGTTTCAATTCCAATAATAACACATGGCTTTGCTTAAAAACTTTGTTTACTTAAAAACTGAAATTTATACTTGCATTATTGAAATCTATATTCCCATGTTAAATCTTATGGACAAACACAAAACTTTAAGGGCGTCTAGGGCCGTTATCTTCAGTCTAATCTTCATAAATTTTATTTCCTGCAAAAATACACGCCAAGCACTTTCGGATGACACCTTAATTATTAAAATCGGCCCAGTAGTTTAGGAGGAGTAATGATCACAAAAAAACACCTAGCGTATTAAATAAGTATAGATATAGATGTTTTAATCAGCTACAATAATAGCCGACAAATATAAAGTTGTGCCATGGTGGCATAATTAATGTTGACAATAATGCGAAATACCTTTCCATCAGAAAGTCAGTGTTATCATTATGAAATCCAGACAGTTGTGTTTAAGTTTTGTGTTTCCCGTGTGCGCGCACGTGTCGACCTGGAAAGGCGTGCCGTGCGGTTGTGAAAGGCCCCATCCGCATCTGATTCTCTTGTGTGATCAGCTGTTTTTGTCTGTGTCTAAAGAGGATTATCTTTACTTTGACACCAAATCCGACTTCCGAGGTAAGTCCTCTCAGGGTTGCACGTGTCGCTGAAACGAGCCCCCTCCCCCCTCCGACGAAACCCAACATTGAACCCATCTCAGGCCGTGTCTAACATGTAATACGCTTGGAATTTTTTATTGTTTCTTAAAAAACGCGGTAACTGATTTAATATTAAATTATAATAAAGCTTCAATAGCTTTAAGAAATAAATGATCACATTTTCCAAGTCAATGTCTTCAGCAACCAGGTATAGAGGTCAATAACAAAAATAGAATAGTAGGAATAAGAGAAACGAGAAAAAAATGGATGGAGGTAGAAATAATTGAAACGAAATTGATTGTAGTAAATGGTAGGTAACATGCTCCTAATCAACATATTAAAAATATAGATCCATATTGCCACCGGAAACATGTTATTCAAGCATTCAAGATTCAGAAAATTATTGCCAAGGGTGATATATGATTGAGTGTTGTGGCATTATATGACTGCTGATAATTAACCTGTGATAAGAACTTCACCTTGACAGGGTAACATTTTTTGCCGCCATATTTCATCCGTCATTGTGGGTGTGATAATATTTTTTTAATGTAAACGTAATGTTGTGACGCAATATCACAGACTAGATTTTAACGCAAAAAAAAAGGATCGCAATACCGATATTCGTATTTGAAAATCTTCATTAATTTTCAAGATGAACTCAAACAAAAAATTTCCCCTATGCAATCCTTATGTATGTTTCGAGCTTTCAACATTTTTAAGGATTCATTAGATTATTTTCTTCATATCCCCGATTCTAATCAAATCATTAAGTCAATTTTAGTCTTGAAACACTCAGTGATATAATGGCTTCAATTTGAGAAACTTGTCATCAGTCTACAAGGAGATGAGTTATCATTTATAATTCATCTTAAAAATTTATATTCCCTAAATAAAACTGTAGTAAAAATTATATACAGGGTATCCGGAAATTTTGGTAAAATATTTTAGTATATATTATTAGAGGTAAAAATAAATAAAAAGTTCATGTGAACATTGGTCCTAAAATGCTTCGTTTTCCGTCTGTGTATCTGTTTGTAATTTTTACATATTTAATCATATCTCACGAACCTCTAAATGTATAAACTTCAAACTTGGTATGTGGATGACTACTATTAAGAACTATTTTTGTAAGAAGTATCAAAATTCTACTTTGTACCATTTCAAAATGGCGACTGTTTTTTGTTTTCAAAGCTAAATATCTTATAACCGTAAATTTTAGAAAAACTTTAGAGACAAAAGAGGTGCGAAATTTAATCCAATTTATGCTGATATTAAGATTATAATGATTGGACAACTAGTAATGGAGAAATTTCTAATTTTCCGAATAAAAACATGCAAATTTGAGACCTTATTTTCTAAAGAACCATATTTTTATTTAGTAAAATTAAAGTTTCTCCGTTATTAGTAGTCTGATCATTATAATCTTAATATTACCGTTAATTAGATTGAATTTCGCAACTTTTTTGTCTCTTGTAAAACTTTTTTTTAGAGGTAAATCTTCTAAAATTTACGGTTTTTAAGATATTTAGCTTTGAAAACAAAAAACAGTCACCATTTTGAAATGGTACAAAGTAGAAATTTGATACTTCTTACAAAAATAGTTCATAATAATGGTTATATACGTACCAAGTTTGAAGTTTATACGCCTAGAGGTTCTTGAGATATGATTAAATATGTAAAAATCACAATCAGGCACACAGACGGAAAACGAAGCACTTTAGGACCTATGTTTATATGTACTTTTTTATTTTTACCTCTACTATCAAATATTAAAATATTTTACCATAATTTTCGGACACCCTGTATATCAATTTATAGATGAGATAAAAATTAGACCGGGTCTTAAATAAATCAGCAAATAATTGGCCTTTATGCGAACTAATGGTAATTTCAATCAGGCAAGTGTCTGGTGAGTTATGATCCTTCATTCAATATCAAATGCATTTATTACAAATATTGTTGTTTAGTTAAAGGCTTATCTCTTGCCTCACTAGTGATATAACCGATTTAAATTATCAATAGCTAAATTAAAGCTAAGACCATTGTGAGTGATATAAGGCCTGAACCAATTTCAAATCACATTTAAAACGGGGGCGCGTGCCCTTGATTAAACAATAATTCTGTAAATAAATACATTTTAAATTGAATAAACAATGGTCACTCTCTTAGAGTCCATCTGATTTCAATTATGAATAGCTCGCATAAAGGCCAATTCAAGACAAGAAGGCCAATTTAAAGGCTGAGCGATTTAAGACAAGATCGAACTCTTTATAACTTGCGATATATAATCTTTACTAAAATTTAGTACTAAAAGGTGAACTACTACTAGTCCAGGTAATGGAAAGGTATACAAGGAAAGTTTTCGAACACGAATTTTGACTTTGCAGCTTTGTTTGTACTTATGAGCAGGTGAACATATCAAAAGTCCCTATCCGTAGCCCTTGAGCGGGGGGAGAGATGGTGGTCTGAAGGTACCATTTTTGGGTTTTCCTAAATATATTGAAAACGATCAACTTTTAGTATTCCCTATTAAATTGAAAAATTAAAGTACATTATATTTCCTGTAAGAAAATTAAATAATATATTTATTTTGGTCCAGCCTATTACGAGATAAGCACTAATGTTATTAAAATTTTAAAAAAATATCCCTTCCATTAGAAATACAGGTACATTTGTGTGTTACATAAATGTCCAATGGGGCAACGTTTTTTCATATAAAGGAAAATAAACACACATTCATGAAATATTGAAAAAATGTCCAGTAATTTGCCACCTCAATTTGAAAAATTGGTCTAAAATAAAGATTGTAGTAACCACAAAACAAGATAACAAAAAGTTGTAGTAACCACGTATTTGGAATAACTCCTTGAAAAGTAACTTTTTTGTGAGCTCACCAGGACCTTAACTATGGAGACATGTTGTTTATGACTGAGGCGTCAAATTACAGGGATTTTTGTCCCTATTTCATGAATGTTGCTAATTTTCCTTTGGGGTGAAAAGGCGTTGCCCCATTGGCCTTGTAAATTAAACACTTATGGATGGAATATTTTTAAAAAATATTAATAAAATTAGCGCTTATCTCGTAAATGGCTGGACTAAAATAAACATATTATATACTTTTCTCAGAAGAAATTTATTTTCCTTTAGTTTTCCAATTTAATAGGGAGTAATAAACGTTGATCGTTTTCAAGACATTTAGAATAACCAAAAATGGTATCAGACCCCCTCTCTCCCCCCGCTCAAGGGCTACGGACAGGGACTTTTGATATGTTCACCTGCTCATTAGTCCAAACTAAGCTGCAAAGTCAAAAATTGTGTTGTCCCATGCATTTCCCTCTATACCTTTTTTCAGCATTCGTTGCCTGGACTATAAAAGGTGTTGAGCAGTTACGAAGTCTTATTATTATAACTTTAACCGATCAAAATTAAATCATTCCTGCAGTAATTCAATACTTCTTGGATGCTATGAAAATAATTACGAAGAACGAAGTTCAAATATATTTCCAATAGAAGCATTTTCAAACTGTTAAAAAAGTTAACACAATTGCGTGTAAACCAACTCATTGTAAAAAACAAAATAAAAACGTTCATATGATATACCAGCTAACAATCAGAAATTTTAATTTAAGAAAAGCCGATTCCAACATGATCAGTAAGGAACGCAACTGTTAGGTATTTGCAAGAATGGATGTAAAGTAAGGATTTCTAACTGTTAAAACCATAGCGGTGTATTCTTCTAATCAGTTGTATTTACAAAACATAGATACAAAAGCAAACACTTGAAATTGTAAAATCAATCATTTGTTCCCGATGCGAGAATCAATTTGTAGTTAGCGGGGTTCGATAAAGGGAGGGCTTTTAGTGAAAAAGCAGGAAAAATGGTGGCCACGTGATAAGATTGCTTTGAGGGATCGGTGAGAGGCTGTGGGGGTGGGGAGGAGCTGTAGACGGCCATAAACGATTGTTGATGGGCACTTGTTGTCGGACAAATTACAACCGCCGGCTGAAGAAATATATTGTTGGGAACAATAATCTTGTAATGCCTGTGAAACGTCAATCATGGAGGAATCCGTGAAGATTGCGACACGTAATCACGGTTAATTATCTGGCTTATTATTCGATTTACTTTACTATGTGTCTGAAAAATTATATTGTGTGTAAAATTACAACAATACAGTAATTAGTGTATGAACAACTTTACTCACTTCAAATAATAAAATAGTAATTATTATGAAATGTATTACGAGACTGGTTCAACCCTTCAGGTAACGATGACAAGCAAAAACTTTTACTATACTGTATGTGATAGATAAGTTTTACTCAGCACTTTATTATAATTAATTACGCAATTTAATCACAGAATCAATATTACAGCTAACAAGCCCTAAGTAATGGACGCAAATATATGTTTATTTAAACTAATTCTGACCCATTTATTATAAAAAAAAACAACAACTGCCCGTCGCCATGGGCCAATAAGCCTGTGCAACGATCTTATATTATTGATTGTAACAGATATCTAAAAAGATCAGCCTGTCACTTTAACAATACCAGAACTCGTATATTAAATGGCCTTTACTAATGTGAATACCCCCGTTGCAGCAGACCTGCATACTCAGCGAATTTCAAATGCAAAACAACGTATTTCAAGCAAACATAGCAAGATTTGACATGTTTTGTTAAGCTCCATAAGAATAACATGGGAAATGAGTATGCAGGTTTGCTGCTACAGGTATATTAAAACTGGATGGTTTTAATTCAATATTTAGTAGATCTGAACTAGAAGAAGCCATTTACCAAGTTTTATCAAGATATGTTGAGAAATAAGCGAGATATAGAATTTTACTTATTTCCCATAAGGTTAACATTGGGACAACGTACTGTGTTTACCACTTTCAATATCTCGGTAACCAATGGGCATAGAGCAGTGATTCAAAATACTAAATTATTTGTTTTTTTGAGCTGAATTCAATGGTGCCCACAAAAATTTGATAAATTTTATTTTTCTATGTAAAAAACTCAAAAAACCCTTTTTTGGGGGGGTTTATCCCCCTTTACCCCCCCTTCCGGTGGTCCGATCGGGCTGGTTCACGAACTCGTCCAATTGATTACCACTTTACATGTCTGTACCAAATTTCATAAAGATCGGACCATTTTTGCGGCCGCTATCGTGCTAACAGACACATAGATATATATATATATAGATATATATATATATAGATATATATATATATATATATATATATATATAAAAATTCGAACGAATAGTGTTTTTTGCTTCTGGGGGCCCCAAAACGAAAAGTTATAGTGGTCCCGAGCTTAGGTCTTACCATGAGACCTACGGTAATAGCTTCTTCCCTATAGGGGAAATTCGCTAAAATCATAAATACATCCCTTAAATGAATTAATTACAAGTGTTTTAATATAATATGAGATAAGATAAGTGATAACAATCTGTATTTTTATGTTTTTACTTACCAAAATTATGTAATTTTATTTTTGAGTTTGAACTGCTGTGTATGTATACTGTATAATATGCATATCTTATATTCGAGTGCATTTAATGAAACTCTGTTCTCGAAGTACAAAAACTATTATGATAAAAAAAGATCTTACGAATTATTTTTGATTTATGATATGTACATCCTTCTGGACTGTCAGTTTCACACAGTTATGATCTCAAGTTGCGATATAAAATTATGATCTAAGATTTAAAATCACCTTTGCCATCAGCATGAGACGCCTTAAATTATATTATTACGTTACTTATTTCTTATCTCTTCTTGTAACCGATCAACACGTCCAAAATGAGTAGAGTTTAGAGGAAGAAGACATCATAGAACCCGGCAAGCACTTGGGCCAGAACTCCTACAACTTTATAGATTACAAATAGTGGCTTAGGCTTGGAGGGTCGGTCCCAGTTGGAACACTCGTTAAACCTGCATTCCAATCGAATTAAGGTAGCCATTTGTGGTTCTCCACCATCCCATGCGACTAAACAACATTGCTGTAGTCTTAGGACAAGATAAATTTTTGTATAATCTGAGACTGATAACTGATGTTGTATGACATGTTTTCTGTAACTGAGATTGAGGGTTCCATCTCAGTCTTTTTGTCTAAGATCACTGTTTTAACTGACATATCAAATATAACATATTGGATCTACTGGACGTTTATAGTTTTTCTTACTCTGCCTGACGTGTAAATTTCATTGCGCTATTAGGATATAAATAAAATATAAACTAAGAAGTGTAGAATAAGGAATACCCCCGTTGCAGCAGACCTGCATACTCAGCGAATTTCAAATGCAAAACAACATATTTTAATCCAACATAGCGAGATTTGACATGTTTTGGTAAGCTCCATAAGAATAACATTTGGAATGAGTATGCAGGTTTGCTGCTACAGGTATATTAAACCTGGGTGGTTTTAATTCAATATTCAGTAGATCTGAACTAGAAGAAGCTATTTACCAATTTTTATCAAGATATGTTGAGAAATAAGATGTAGAATTTTACTTATTTCCCATAAGGTTAACATAGGGACAACGTGCTGTGTTTACCACTTTCAATATCTCGGTAACCAATGGACATAGAGCAGTGGTTCAACATACTAAATTGTTTGTTTGTTTTTTTGAGCTGAATTCAATGGCCAACAAAAATTCGGTAAATTTTATTTTCCTATGTAAAAACTCAAAAAACCCATTTTTGGGGAGGTTTATCCCCCTTTACCCCCTCTTCGGGTGGTCCGATCGGGCTTGTTTACGAATTCGTCCGAGGGATTACAACTTTACATGTCTGTACCAAATTTCATTAAGATTGGACCATTTTTACGGCCGCTATTGTGCTAACAGACTTATATATACAGGTGTTGATAAAAATCCTTCAGGACTTCGGGATATGGTTACTTACATAAAAAGTAAGAAAAAAGTTCCATGAACATGAGTCCTAAAATGCTCGGTTATACGTCTGTCGGTCTGTATGTGTTTTTAACATGATTTTGCATAACTTTGGAACCACAAAAGATATAAACTTCAAACTTGATACTTATATGCTGACTATTAGGACCTATTATCGCGCGGAGTATCAAATTTCTACTTTGTACCATTTCAAAATGGCAGCCATTTTTATATTTTAAAACTTAATATCTTAAAAACCGTAATTTTTTCAAAAATTAGATAAGAGATAAAAAAGTTGCGAAATTTTATTTCCTACAAAACCATATCAAGATTATTAAGATCAAACAACAATTATCGGAGTTATTGCAATTTTGCTAACAGAATTCAAGTAAATTTGCCATAGCTACCATAAAACACGCATCTATTTTGTTGGATGTAAAGTTGGATGTAACTTATTGTTCAATCTTAATAATCTTGATATGGTTTTGTAGGAAATAAAATATCGCAACTTTTTTGTCCCCTATCCAATTTTTGAAAAATTTACGGTTTTTAAGATATTAAGTTTTAAAATATAAAAATTGCTGCCATTTTGAAATGGTACAAAGTAGAAACTTGATACTCTGCACGAAAATAGGGCCTAATAGTCAGCATATAAGTACCAAGTTTGAAGTTGATATCTTCTGTGGTTCCAAAGTTATGCAAAATCATGTTAAAAACACATACAGACCGACAGACGGATAACCGAGCATTTTAGGACCCATGTTTATAGGAACTTTTTTATTAGTTTTGATGTAAGTAACTATATCCCGAAGTCCTGAAGGGTTTTTTATCAACACCCTGTATAGATATACAGATATACAGTATATACAGGGTGTCCAACTTAAGTGTGCCACCATTGGTATTTCAGAAACTATTGGATTTAGAGAAAACTTTAAATGGGGGACTTCACCTACTTTTTTAAGACATTTAAAAATATGATCTCCATTTTCTCCTAAATGGCCACCATTTTCCAATATGGCGGACAACTTTAATTTTTCTTATGGAACACCCTATATTTTAAGGCATTTTTGGATTCTACGCTTAATTTTAAGAACTTTTTACCCTTTGACATTTTTACCTAAACCGAATGGTTAAGGAGATATAAGCAGTTAAATTTTGATTTTTCCCCATTTGAAATGCATTGTGTCCATTTTAACTGTGCCATCCCATGCAATCCTTATGGAGTACAAAACTATTCAAAATTGTTCATTTCTATGAGTGGATTTCGATTAAAATCTATTTCTATGATTGAATTTGAACTAAAATCACATTTTAAAGCACTTTTGTTCTCTGGTATGTTTTAATTAACCCTACTGGTATCGAGAACCGACAATAAGCTATGTATTTCTTATGGGGAAAAATCAAATTTTAACGGCTTATATCTCCTTAACCATTAGGTTTAGGAAAAAATGTCAAAAAGTAAAAAGTTCTTAAAATTAAGCGTAGAATCCAAATATGCCATAAAACACAGGGTGTTCCATAAGAAAAATCAAAGTTGTCCGCCATATTGGAAATTGGCGGCCATTTAGAAGAAAATGGAACTCACATTTTTAAATGTCTTAAAAAAGTAGGTGAAGTCCTCAATTTAAAGTTTTCTCTAAATACAATAGTTTCTGAAATACCAATGGTGGCACACTTAAGTTGGACACCCTGTATATATATATATATATATATATATATATATATATATAAATTCGAACAAATGGTGTTTTCTGCTTCTGGTGGCCCCAAAACGAAAAGCTAACATGGTCTCGGGCTTAGGTCTTACCATGAGACCTACGGTAATAGCTTCTTCCCTATAGGGGAAATTCGCTAAAAATGAGAAATGTTTATTTTAAGGAGTAATATTGTAATTTAAATCGTTCACATGTTCAGTCATACATATTATTAAGTTTGGATTTGGTTGAAAACATGAGAGCTAAATCAAGGACGGCCAATAAACAAATTGGCTATTAAAATCTAGTAATTACAGGCTCCCTTAAGTCACTGGCTTGTGTTAAATCTATTCATAATTTACTTCAAAATACGAATCGAATAACTACATTGGCTATAGTGTCTACAACTGTAAGTATTAAGTATAGTCTAGTTTGAATTGTTATAAATACTTACCGTGTTTAAAATAAACAAAAAACAAAGTAAAAAGCAAGTTTGATTGCTTAAATAATGCATAGCTAAATGTACATTAATGAGAAAATTGTATTCTTTAATTGCACTTAGGTCCGATCAGTCTCCTTTGATATTCCTTCTGTTATTAAGAATAGCATCTAAAAATATTACACTACGTAACATTTCATATTATTAAGACGTTATTAATTAAATAGTCCTATCTTGTTAGCATTGTCAATCGTTACTGAAAAACAAAAGTAATGTTTATTAGCAACCTTAAAACTTGCCAACAAATGAAGTTTTTATACATTTAAGTCAAACTGAGATAGATTAAACCGTTTGGACCATAAAAGAACCAAAGTTCATTTATACTGCTTTTTCTAATTACCTGAACTCACGACATATTAGATTTTCCGAGCTATTATATGCAATAAAGTAGTGCGCACGACACTAGAGATCTCGGGACGATAAGAGCTACAAACAAGCTTCAATATAAACTTGTTAGTGCCTACTGCAGTGCACGACGCATGTTCAAGAGTAAATATCTACTATTTGTCATATTGCCGAGCACTATTCATATAATGCACTATTCAATAATATAGTAGAAAAACGAGTATTTTATGTATTTTGAAGGTATTACGGTAATAAGCCTAGCTTGTGGCCGAATTCCTGCTTTTTTTACCAGCTATAATTAATTAACCCTTATATTTGCTTTCATGCAGATTTGGGGTAATTTCGTTTGTTAGGAAGGGTTACCACTCGATTTCTAGGCTTATATGAGAATGTGGATTTGGTGAAGGTTTTAGTAAAAACCTGAACAAACTTTTTTCCGGGACATTCCGAAACATAATTTTAAATTAATATAACAGTTATTTACGACGCAATACAAATATTGTAATGAAGTGTTTTCGCACCCCAGGGTACCCGAACACCTCACGGTACCCGAGCGCCAAGCGGTGCCCAACACCTTGCAGTACCTGAGCGCCCAACTGCACCCTAGCACCCCATGGTACCCGAGCCCCCAGGGTATCCCAACACCTCACAGTACCCAAGCACCTCACGGTGCCCAAGCACCCTATGGTACCGTAACACCCTGTGGTACCCGAACACCCAACGTTCCCCGAGCACCAGGTACCCAAGTACCTCATGGTACTCACTGGAGGGGAGGATGGAGCATCATGGTGCCCAATGGTGGGGGCAGCGGGCATATAAGGCGGACTTTGGGGACCGGGAAGGCAGTTGGGCCCTAGCGGCCCGACCCACCGGATGGGCGTGTTGAGCCCCCGGTGAGCTGGATGGGCGTGCTGAGCCCCCAGCACCGTCGGACGGGCGTGGTGAGCCCCCGACACCCCGCATGGGCGTGCTGAGCCCGCGGAAGACCGGACGGGCGTGGTGAGTCCCCGGTACGCTGGACGGGCGTGTTGAGCCCCCAGCACCCGCATGGGCGTGGTGAGCCCGCGGAAGACCGGAAGGGCGTGTTGAGCCCCCGGTACGTCGGATGGGCGTGTTGAGCCCCCGACACCCCGCATGGGCGTGCTGAGCCCGCGGAAGGCCGGAAGGGCGTGTTGAGCCCCCGGTACGCTGGACGGGCGTGCTGAGCCCCCAGCACCCGCATGGGCGTGGTGAGCCCGCGGAAGACCGGACGGGCGTGTTGAGCCCCCGGTAGGTCGGATGGGCGTGTTGAGCCCCCGACACCCCGCATGGGCGTGCTGAGCCCGCGGAAGGCCGGAAGGGCGTGTTGAGCCCCCGGTACGCTGGACGGGCGTGCTGAGCCCCCAGCACCCGCATGGGCGTGGTGAGCCCGCGGAAGACCGGACGGGCGTGTTGAGCCCCCGGTACGCTGGACGGGCGTGCTGAGCCCCCAGCACCCGCATGGGCGTGGTGAGCCCGCGGAAGACCGGATGGGCGTGTTGAGCCCCCGGAACGCTGGACGGGCGTGTTGAGCCCCCAGCCATTGGTTTGTAGTCCACCAGTTGGTGGAGTGGGGACGGTTTTCCCCCTAAACTATAGTTTTGTTATTTATTAATTGGTATCTGTATGTTACAGCCAGTTAATGGTAGGCAGGGCAGGCCGCTGCCCGTCTACACCGTCGCAGCTAAACGTCTGAGCGTGCGCAGCCAGGCCGTACTCCCGTGGCACCGCGGGCCAGCGAGTATCCTAGTGAGCAGACGAAGATCCTCCGGGCCTCCTCAGAGCAGGTCGCTGCCGAGCCTCCTACAGGAGTGAAAGCCGAGGATAGTTAGGGGTTCAGCGAGGCTGGACAATGGCGTGGCAATAACCCCTGGGGCATCACATAAGCGACGAGACTGATCCATCTACGGACGCGGTGAGCTGGTTCCCGGAGTCCACGCCAAGACTACAAACCAGTGATTGGATCTTGTATATTGTGTATATATTATTTGAACTGTGTGAATAAATGTAAGTGACTGGATATCCGGACGATTTCACTTAGAACCCTTACCAACCCTTGTTAAGGTCTAGTGCTCGAGGAAACTTTCTCACAATATTAAACAACAATAAAATAAATATTAAGTAACAGCACACCAATAATAATACAGACATCTTATATCTAAAAATACGTGTAAAAATAAACTATTTACTCATTTACGAATCGTGAGCCAGACGCCACAAGGCCAAACTTGTTAAATGAGAACTTTACATATTTTACAACCTAAAAGTAGTCTTTAACTAAGAGTAGTTTAACCTAAGAGTCTTTAACCTAAGAGTAGTCTTTAAAGAATAAAGTAAGTAGAATATATCTAAAAGCTAAAAGGGATAATAGCTCAAAAGGGAAACAGCACATTAAGAAAGGGCGTATTTATGTCTAGAAATAGAGATATTGCAAGGTTAAGAATAAGCAGATATAATTTCCAGTTAGTAAACAGTGGAGAAACATTATTCCACTAGGGTTTAATAACATCAGGGGGATGAAAGGGGCGGGGAGAAGCAGAGGCTTCTGGGGTGTTAATATCTACAAATACCAAACATCCCTTCTTGTTCTTTTATAATTATATTAAGTAAATTAAATTCCATTTTGCGATGGAGTAGGTTTTTACTACATTCTTTCACGTATGAATACAATCGTTAAACGTACGGGGAGCCACATGTTTGTTTTATAGGAGTTATTATAGTGAGTTGTTATATAGTCTGTAAACTAAGCATGGAAACGAATCTGTTATTATTAAACTGAAATAGATAGAAATACTTTGTTTGTGGCAAAAATTGTTAACAAAAGTTGCGGGAATTTTTACATCGAATTAGTTTCAACCCTAACAGGGTGGGGGGTTGGGGGTAAATTATTTTTTCCGAATAGCAACTCCTATTTAGTGACCCTTCATCTGAATCGGTAGATTTCAATTTAAATCATTGTTTTTTGTGTGTCAGGGCTATAGAATGTGGGAATACTCAATATGGATTGCTATGGCAGACATTCAAAATTTTGAATCAGGGAAACGGGTAATTTTTTACCCAATCAAATTGTTTTAATGCCTGCCATTTTGGCTAGGAGTGAAATATAGACCTCAGGTTTGCACGATTGCTTATGTCTTGACGATCTTTTCAAAATGAGAGGTCACTCAATAGGGATTTCCGTTTGAAATTTCGGGGCTACCACTAAAACACCCTATTTTAGGGGCTGGAATATGATAAAAACGTCCATTTTTCCATCTGATGGTGGTATTCAGAGTTTGGCTTACCGAATGTAACCTACTTAAAAGGTAAATTGGGATCTCCATTGTTAATCTCGTGTGTCCATTTCAAATTTTAAAATGGCTGCCATTCTGATTAGGGGTGTAACCTCGACCTCGAGTTTGCACCTTCGTATTTCTTTTGACAAACCCTTCAAATGAGGGGTCACTCAATAGGGGTTGCCACTTGAAAAAATAAATTACCGCCTAGCCCCCACACTCGTAAGGGGGTGACATTGTCTTGATGCAACCAATTCCGGAACCTTTGTTAACAATCAATATCAAGAAGAAATATTTGTATCTATTTTTATTTGGAGAATACACATTTATCCACACTTCATTTACACACTGTACGTTATATTATTAAATCACAAAGTTACCAATGGTTATTTTGGTATGTACGTAAAGGGAAACGATTATCTCTTAATCTCTTTAACCTGCATAATTCTAATTGAACTCTCTTTCATTATCTTGCGTTCTAAACCACTGCAGTATTTTTATAGCTCGTAGTATAAAATTTAAATATACATAAGAATAGCTTTTAATGTATAGAAAAAATGGCTGTTTTTATAGTTTTATCGTCTAGAAAGGCAGCACAGGCGGTGGCGGGGGCGAAACAGCGCAGAACAGATGGTGGTGATAGTGCGTGGCTGAAAACTAGATATGATGTCATAAATTGGCAGTATTGAATATATAACGGCTCATTGCCTTAGTTATTGTCGATAGCGCCAGCCACCCCACCTTCCTCCCAACGCCACTGTCACAGTTTTTCTTCCCACCCAACCTGATCTGGTGCATTTTCTTTTTGCTGCCAAAGGATTTTTCAATAAGGATATTATCATTTGCTTTATTACTAATTTGTGAAATGTAATTACATTGACGTGTGTAACTGTTTATGGGTAATGTCGAAAACATGTAATTTTATTGTGTTGGTAGGCAAATCTGTAAGGGTTAATTTTCTATTGCCGGACTAATAAAAAACTGAAAAACAAAAGTTTTTATAAATTCAGTACCTGTTCGTAAGCATACTTACTGTTCATTGTTAGTCATGCAAACTCATTAGATCTGCAAAAATCTAGAAAAAGTTTTACCAAAACAGACCTATAAAAATAAAAAGATATTGTTAGATTTTTAAAAATATATAAGTCTATTTCATTAAGGTTTTGAGAAGGTATATTTTTAATACGTACTCCACGTGTGGCTAACAACTTAGTTTCTTTTTTCAAAGGAGTATTCGAATTAAGTGTATACTTTAAGAACAATATCAAATCATATACTTTACTCTGCAACGTTATAAAGTATAAATGGCGCCAATCTTAAGGCCCACGCCGCGCCGTCCATAAGACTAATGTTAATTTTAGCTTCATTTTTCAAAGTTGTTAGCCTCCGGATTACGTTTGAATACTTATAATGGTTTAAATACCTGCAGTTCAGTAATCCACTTGTGGCTGGTGGCAACTAGTTTCGGTTCTTATAGAACCATCTTCAGGCCGTACAAGTAGTCAATATGTTATCTTCACTGTAGGTGAAGGTCGTCATTGAAGATTAAAAATAAAAATTCACATTTAAACACACGAACACGCACATTGACATTAACACAATTAAAAACGTAACGAGTACTCGTAACACGGGACAGGTGCGATGCGGCCGGGTGGAAGTAATAGTTCGAACTGGCGGTCACTAGATCATGACATCTGCCCCTGTCTCGTTATCACCGTGGCTCGCATTCTATTCTTTCTCTCCCCCCCCCCCTCCCCCATCCAGTGTTTTGATTGCTGTGTTGTAAATAAAATTTGACTGAAAGGAGAGTTTATCGTTTAAGACATTTTGGTAATCGGATTTGACTGCCTTATAGATTTCGAATTCTCCTAAAGTATTAATTGTTAATCGGTCCTGAGAAAGATGTAAGATGTCCATGTTATTATTTATGTTCGTATAACTGTGGTTATTTGAAATTAAATGCTCTGCAAAATTTGATGTTTGGGGGCCTGTTGTTTTTTTAGGAACATGCTCTCTGAACCTCTTCTTGAAAGACCGTGAAGTCTGTCCGATATAATAGTTTGGGCAGTCACTACAATTTCCTGTATACCCCAGACTTATCATAAACAGTAGATTCTGTTTGTTTTTCTTTCAATAGAGATCCAAGTTTGTTTGATGTTTTGAATGAAACTGTAATATTATTTCTGTCATGATATTCTTACATATTGACTACTTGTACGGCATGAAGATGGTTCTATAAGAATATCATGAGCAGAAATAATATTACAGTTTCATTCAAAACATCAAACAAACTTGGATCTCTATTGAAAGAAAATCAAACAGAATCTACTGTTTATGATAAGTCTGGGGTATACAGGAAATTGTAGTGACTGCCCAAACTATTATATCGGACAGACTTCACGGTCTTTCAAGAAGAGGTTCAGAGAACATGTTCCTAAAAAAACAACTGGCCCCCAAACATCAAATTTTGCAGAGCATTTAATTTCAAATAACCACAGTTATATACGAACATAAATAATAACATGGACATCTGACATCTTTCTCAGGACCGATTAACAATTAATACTTAAGAAGAATTCGAAATCTATAAGGCAGTCAAATCCGATTACCAAAATGTCTTAAAAGATAAACTCTCCTTTCAGTCAAATTTTATTGACAACACAGCAATCAAAATACTGGATGGGGGAGGGGGAGAGAAAGAATAGAATGCAAGCCACGGTGATAACGAGACAGAGGCAGTGGTGTCATGATCTAGTGACCGCCAGTTCGAACTATAACTTCCGCCCGGCCGCATCGCACCTGTCCCGTGTTACGAGTACTTGTTACGTTTTTAATTGTGTTAATGTCAATGTGCGTGTTCGTGTGTTTAAATGTGAATTTTTATTTTTAATCTACAATGACGACCTTCACCTACAGTGAAGATAACATATTGACTACTTGTACGGCCTGAAGATGGTTCTATAAGAACCGAAACTAGTTGCCACCAGCAACAAGTGGATTACTGAAGTGCAGGTATTTAAACCATTATAAGTTAATTTTAGCATTGGGCTTATGGACGGCGCGGGTCTTAAGATTTGGCGCCAGTTGTAAAGTCGCAATTTTCAAATTTATTTCATCAAAGAAATTATATTCAATTTAATTTTTGTAATGAAATGTCCAATTAAAAGTTTCCTCCTATAAAAACGTTTACTTGAGCGGACGATATGGCTTCTTACAAGGTGGATACGAAATATACAAGGCCATTAATGTTTGCAAACTGTTGCAAGATCTTTGAAATAACATAAGGAGTACTTTTGGTCATCAGAAGTTAGCTTAAACGTTATCAAAGACGATTTTCGAAAGCAACTTTTAAATGATTGCGAGTTTATCAATAATTAATAGGCGGTAAACTGAGACCTTAATCATTGATTTATAATCCAGTAGTTACACGAAGTTAACTTCCCTAATGTCATAAATTATAGTTTTTTAGATACATGAAGCCTTAAAGAAGAACTGGGAAGAAGAATATTTTAAATAATCTTATTAAGTAAAAACATCTTTAATTACAATTGACTACTAATCGCATTGATCAGCATACTTTATTACAAAACCTTGATATAAAACAGCCTTTATTGAAAAAAAAACCCTTAAACCCGTTTAATGATCTCTGTAGCTACAAAGAAAAATGTTGTAATTAAAAAATTAATAATGCAGGGAGCGATATGACATCATCGTATATATATAAACGCAATTAAAAGATTGAGGCTACTGAAACGATCATCAAGATTTAATTTCAAATCACAGGAGATAATGCGGAGGTCAGCCAAAATTCTTCAGAATTGACGATTTTGTTTTAAATTCCTAGGCCCTAAATCTCGTCAAAAGTAAAATCTATACATACAATCTTTATTGAAGAATACAATTTTAAGAAAAATAGCTGATTCTAGCAAACAATGAAAGGGATGCTGCAACAGTAATCTAGTAGTTATTTAAGTGCTAATATTGATAAGTAAACAAAGTAAAACACACACACACACACACACACACACAAACACACACAGAGAGAGAGAGAGAGAGAGAGAGAGAGAGAGAGAGAGAGAGAGAGAGAGAGAGAGAGAGAGAGAGAGAGAGAGAGAGAGAGAGATATACCGAGTGTCCCAGACCACCCGTCCACCCCTTTTATTTTTTTAACAGTTTGATCTTGAAACACCAGAAAATTATTTTAATCACTAAGTCACATAAGGAGCATCCAATAAAAGTAATTTTACTATGAAATATCTACAGGGTATCCCAGAACTAATGGTCACGAGCTCATATCTCGAAGATTTCAAAAGTATACAAATGACATATTTGATGTCGTTTTAAAGGTCTTGTCAAGAGAACATTTTGGTGAAAACAGAAATCAACTATCTCAATCCGTTCTAAAATGGCGACAATTTAAAAAAGGTTTTTAGAGGTATTTTTGACACCCTGTAGAGTCTATCCTGTAACCACTGAATATTCTTTTTTTCTGATTCATAACATGAATTCCTCTTACACTTAGCAATACTACTACATGTCACATAGAAATAATTCATAATTTCAATTTCTTCAAAAAACAAAAAAGTACCAACAAATTTAAGTTTAGAATCCTTAAAATCAAAATTCTTTAACCGGTATCAATAGTCAAACAAAATATTCTAATACATATCTTTTAAATACTTTTAACCTTTTTTATGTGAAAATTATTAAACGTATACTTTTTACGCTATAAATGAATTCATTTTATTTATTTATAATAATTCATAAAAATGCTGATTTTGATAACAAACGCTACTGATGGTTGTAATTGACAATCCACAGCTGTACTGGTGGAAACACATGATTTTTCACGACACTAGTATAAAGTGAACTAAAACAGCTGATGCAATAAGCTGATTTAACTTTAGTTTTGATCAGCGTGTGTACGTTTTCACTGTTATCATCGTGCTGTGTTGTAATTATGCAGTAATATGATTCCAAACTTAAATTTGTTGTTACTTTTTTGTTTTTTGAAGAAATTGTCATTTTCAAGTGTTTCTATGTAACATATCGTAGTATTGCTAAGTGTAAGAGGAATTCATGTTATGAATCAGAACAAAAAAATATTCAGTGGATTACGAGATACAGGGTGTCAAAAATACCTCTAATATTTATTTGTGCATCTAGGGACTAAAGTGCTGAGGTTAATACGTTAAGAGGTTCGTGAAATATGATTAAATATGTAAAAATCACAAACAGACACACATATGGAAAACAAAGCACATTAGGACCTATCTTTATATGAACTTTTTTCTTATTTTTACCTCTACCATCATATACTTGAAAACATTTACCATATATTCTGGACACCCTTTATATGTAAACATACTGTATCCTCAACACAAGTCCGTCATTGAAAATAACCAACAATATGGGCAACGTGGTGAATATTGCGATTGGGCTAACATCATAAACAAGTCACCGTAAACTCTCAACAACCGGATTTGTTATAGGGTTACTGTGCAATCCTACAGTAAGTAGGTAATTGAAAAATTACAAATAAAGTATATAATTAAGAAATAATACAACTAAACTGACAGTAGTTTTGACTAGGCTGGTTACATGAAGTGTTCAGCAGCGGCTGGCAGTGACACTGGCAGCGACACGTTGCTGTCCCTATTCCAAAATCCGATACTTTACCAATTGGTTTAACGAGTCACCCATGCTTTGTTCCCATTCAAAACATGAATAGGCCAAATAATTTCAAGAAAACTTAAACTTAGACAGCAATAAGGAGCAAAGAGTAAGTCGAGGCTTATGCGGAGGACAAACAAAACTGTAGCGTCACGTTTGTTCGGCGGATATTGTTATCATAAACTTGTTTTAACTGTAACACTAATATATGCATGAGTTTAAAATAAATCTATAACCTAGGTCGTATATCTTTTTAGTAAATAACATCTCTAAATTCAGTTTGAAATTAGTTTGATCAAAGGTCGTCGTTAGATAGTAACTAGACCCGGGTTTGACAATTCCCGATCAAAACGTAAACAAATGCCACTGGCGTATATGCACACCAAAACAATTTCTCATGAGAAAGATGCTATCATTGTTTAAGTACTAGATTTGGTACGTTTTACGATTAAAATTTGATGGATAAACGTTAAAAGGCAAGTTAAAGCTTATTGTTTGCGTAGAGTTCCTTTCAAAGAGTTTGTCTTTTATATTTTAATAAATCTGTGTAAATGTACTATCTAGTAGAGCATAAGGAAGTTTGAAGAACATTTAAGAATCTTTTGGTTTTTAATTGGCTATATTGTGAAGGATTCGTCCCGATTTAAAAAGATTTGTGTTATTTTATAAAATAAAACGTGAACGTGCAGAAAGCTAATCGAGAGCTTAATCTCGGTCGATAACGTGCTATGGCAACGTTCGTTCCCACTATCGTGCGACGCATTCATCACGGCGTGACATTTAAATTGCCGTTTCATGCTTGGAAAAAATCGCTCAAATCAGATAGGCCGAGCTGCAGCAAATCATTAATGCAGTTATTAATGGAAATACATTTTAAAACATTGAAACCATATAACAACGAGATGGTATTGTACTTAAAGATGCTACATAAAGATAGGCTGTAAGAAATAAAATCATGACTTTTTTAGCACCTCTTGAAATTGAATCTCTTTTTTGGTCCCAGTAATTTTTTTAATGTCTTATAAGTGTATAGCAAAACAGAAATAAACAATCTCAAATTACATTGAAAAAATAGTTAGGGATAGCAAATATAGCGTCATTTCTAACATTCAAGAACGTATAAAATCAAAATTAATTTACTCTTCATCAATATAATTTTCTATTTCAATAGTTAAGGATATCGGTTTTGCCGGTTTCACAAAAACAAGACAATTATAACGAGGGTAATGTTGATAATTGGATGCGGGTGATGGACAGGCTAAGCCGCAGTGATTGGTATGACCGGCCTCAGGGTGAGAGCGCAGTATTGATTGGAGTAATGTAATGGATCAAGGCTCAATTGGTGTAACAAAGGGACTCTCAGCGGACGGTGGCAAGGCGCCCGGGGACGCCGACCGTTGCATACAGCACAACAGCTACACCGTCACCACGCGAGTTCCTCAGGCCGACCGTTGCATACAGCACAACAGCTACACCGTCACCACGCGAGTGCCTCACGCCGGCGCCAACCGTTGCATACAGCACCACAGCCCTACCATCACCACGCGAGTGCCTCAGGCCGACCGTTGCATACAGCATCACAGCCCCACCGTCACCACACGAGTGTCTCACGCCGACCGTTGCATACAGCACCACCGTCACCACGCGAGTGCCTCACGCCAACCGTTGCATATAGCACCACAGATCCACCGTCACTACGCGAGTGCCTCACGACAACCGTTGCATACAGCACCACAGTTCCACCGTCACCACACGAGTGTCTCTCGCCGACCGTTGCATACAGCACCAAAGATCCACCGTCACCACGCGAGTGCCTCACGCCAACCGTTGCATAGAGTACCACAGCTCTACCGTCACCAGGCGAGTGTCTCACGCCGACCGTTGCATACATTACCACAGCTCCACCGTCACCACGTGAGTGTCTCACGCCGACCGTTGCATACAGCACTTCAGCTCCGCCGTCACCATGCGAGTGTCTCACGCCGACTGTTGCATACAGCACCACAGCCCCACCGTCACCACGCGAGTGTCTCATGCCGACCGTTGCATACAGCACCACAGCTCCACCGTCACCACACGAGTGTCTCACGCCGACCGTTGCATACAGCCCCACCGTCACCACGCGAGTGTCTCACGCCGACCGTTGCATACAGCACCACAGCACCACCGTCACCACGCGAGTGCCTCACGCCAACCGATGCATACAGCACCATAGCTCCACCGTCACCACACGAGTGCCTCACACTGACCGTTGCATACAGCAAACTCTTTGGAATAAGTGTGCCTGTGGGCGTTGAACCGTCTACCTAAACTGGGGGTGTATTCCTCACCACTTCCGACATTGTGATTTTGCAGAGGTTCGGATTGGTACTGCGGTATAAGTCTGGAACATCCCCTTCCTTATAACCTGGTTCAAGAACTTCAGTCTTGGGGTCTTGTGCCCTTTAATACAATATCCAGTACATTTTAACCAGAAGAGGCTATATACCAAGTTTTATCAGGATATGTTAAGAAACAAGGAAGATATAGATTTTTTATTTTCCATTAGGATAACATGGAGATTAAGATTAATGGATGGACTGAATCATGTTCTTTTGCAATTGAAATTCGCTGATTATGCAGGTCTGCTGCAACAAGGGTATTTTTAATTAGTTCTCGTAAGTCAACGACTGTTCGTAAAATGATTACCTAATATCATTCTAAGAATATGTCTTCTTGTAATTATTATATTTTTAGTCTTATTCATCATTAAGTAGGTTTGTAAATCTATCAATTAAAGTATAAGATGAAAGATTTTTCTGATATGTAAATAATAAAAAAAACATTTATAATTAATTTTTAACGCAGTAATAGAATGAATACCCCCGTCGCAGCATACCTGCGTACTCAGCGAATTTCCAAGTACAAAATATCCAGTAAATAATCCATTATTACGAAAAAAAGAATAATAAACAAGTGATATATTTATATATTATAGAGCTTTTTTGAGAAATTACTCAAAGCGATTCCTTGAAAACCTCAGTAGAGAGTAAATAGGAAATTGGGTAACCCAACATTCTGCTGCCCTGATATTAAAAACACAGGGGGAAAAATGCGAAGTGGCAATATCTCGGAGACCAATGGACTTAGAGAAATGATTTAAGATACCAAATTGTTTGTTTTTTCGAGCTAAATCCAATGGTGCCAACAATAATTGGATAAATATAATTTTTCAATTTGAAAAACTCAAAAAACCCATTTTTGGGGGGTAAAATGGGGCCTTTACCCCACTTTGGGTATGTCGATCTGGCTGGTTTACGAACTTGTCCAAGAGAATCTAGTTTTACATGTCTGTACCAAGTTTCATTACGATCGGAGGATATTTACGAGAGTTATCGTGCTAACAAAACTCAAAAAATGAAAATTCTATTTCCCATATAAGCCCATGTTAAATTTTGAAACAAATCATGATTTTTGCAGGTAAAAATGCGATTTCACAATAAACTCACTTCATATCCAGAAAGTACACATAAAAAGCTGTCAATTAATATAAATATTAATATGATTGCTGAGGTTACCCTGAACGGATATTTTTTGTCCATTCTGTTCTGTTAAAACGACGGTAATAGCTTTATTTCTAAGGAAATTCGCTAATAACTTAGAGACCAATGGACCTAGAGCAATGATTGAAGCTACCAAATTGTTTGTTTTTTCGAGCTGAATCCAAAGGTGAAAGGTATAATTTTATAACTTTGATATTTCAATTTGAAAATTTCAAAAAACCCATTTTTTGGTTGGCAAAAAGGGGCCTTCCGGAGGTATTTTCGCTTATATCTCGGAGACCAATGGACTTAGAGAAATGATTTAAAATACCAAATTGTTTGTTTTTTCGAGCTGAATCCAATGGTGCCAACAATAATTGGATAAATATAATTTTTCAATTTGAAAAACTCAAAAAACCCATTTTTGGGGGGTAAAATGGGGCCTTTACCCCACTTTGGGTATGTCGATCTGGCTGGTTTACGAACTTGTCCAAGAGAATCTAGTATTACATGTCTGTACCAAGTTTCATTACGATCGGAGGATATTTACGAGAGTTATCGTGCTAACAAAACTCAAAAAATGAAAATTCTATTTCCCATATAAGCCCATGTTAAATTTTGAAACAAATCGTGATTTTTGCAGGTAAAAATGCGTTTTCACAATAAACTCACTTCATATCCAGAAAGTACACATAAAAAGCTGTCAATTAATATAAATATTAATATGATTGCTGAGGTTACCCTGAACGGATATTTTTTGTCCATTCTGTTCTGTTAAAACGACGGTAATAGCTTTATTTCTAAGGAAATTCGCTAAAAGTCTTATAACTTCGATTTCGATCAATTAATACAGATATATTGTTGTGTTTTTTACAAATCGTACTTAGCACGACAAAGATATATTGTATATATCCTCTTTACTTTACATTACAAATACTTATGATCATTCATTTCATAAAAAAGGTAGCTATTATTTTTTTTTATCAACAACAGAAAGGATTGCTAAGAAAAGGGTTTAATTTTTTCACCTCATTTTTTTTATATAATTAGTACGCCATCAAAGGAAGATTAATTATTATGGATTGTTTAATCCTCCAATAAAGCAAGCGCTATCTATCAGGGCGTTAGAGCCAAATTTGACCGCTATGCTCAGTTGGGGGTGTGCCACGAGGGATTAAGAGTGACCGCTGTGCTCAGTTGGGGGTTGCCCCTTATTTGTTAAATCTTGCAAAGGTTTTGTTTATCAGCTTAAGAAGAAAGGAGAGTATATATTTCATTCTGTAAAACGTTTTAGAGCTTAATTGATGTAGCGGAAACAAGATCAACGACAAAAAATCGACAGCTCTTTTTTATCGAAGTCGTTATTAGTGATTGCACACTAAAGATTAAATTGAATGAACATTTACGTGTAAATTATTTATTATTAAGTACATATATACATACATACTTATGAAACATATATAAATATATTATTTTAGTCTAACATGAACAAGAACATGAAGAGGAATCCTACTTAATCTTTTTATCTTTATTTGCCTTTAAACACAAGTTACATTGGGCCTATTGTGAATGGCTGTTAACAGTATGCCACTCATAAAGTGATAGCCTGAAATTAAAGTTGGGATAGGCGGAGGTGCAACAGTAAACAGGTAGCAACCGCGACTGGCCGCACAAACGCGAATCGTAAATTGGGCCCATTGAATGTCTAATGGGCTCAGTAGATCGCTATTGGCAATGAACGACCGCGATCGCCCCTGTTGCGGCTGATACCGAGCTTTCATCGCATATCAACTGGTTTACGCTGGGCGATCATTGCAGTAAAACATGTTCCATCCATTTTGCAATCCT
Source organism: Flexamia atlantica (assembly GCA_035578135.1). Taxonomy (NCBI): domain Eukaryota; kingdom Metazoa; phylum Arthropoda; class Insecta; order Hemiptera; family Cicadellidae; genus Flexamia; species Flexamia atlantica. The sequence continues at coordinate 123,153,677 of JAQJVK010000001.1, forward strand.
TTTTAATTTAAGTAATGAGACATTTAACGAAGTTAAATTGTTATTTTTACCTCAGGAATTATAAGGCAGCTGCAGTGAAGACATGGTTTGAAAAAATTAAGACTGATACAATTTTTTTGGTTATACATGAGTAATACGAGGATAAAAAATACAACTTACATAATATAATGTGAATATAAATTATTTATGCAATAAGTCTTCTTGTAATTAATGGTTTGCATGATTTATATTATTGGATTTCTTTTAGGTTTGCTTAATATAATTTTTTTTATGTCCTATAAGCATTTTCTATTGGTATCATGAATATATATTATATCTGTGCATAGAAGTATATTGTCATATTTAGATGCAAATCAGTTGGTAAGTAATTTAATATGACGTGAGCTTTATTGCACACTTCTACTTCATTTGTCCAGCCAAAAAAAGATCACGCCTGAAAAAAATTTGTGGAAGTCTGGAAATTGTCTTAATGAACATATATGAACGTTTTCTTGGATGTGAAAATGAAAATTTTCTTGGATGTGAAAAGAAGTTGTCTCCTTTTTACATCCAAGTAAAGGAATTTGAAGTTATTCCACCTAGTGTTTCCTAGTGAGCTTCCAACCTGAGACCATAAAAACTTCAGAGTTTTGGTCCATTTTAAATTTTTTTGCAAATAAGTAAAAAACCCGGTCATTCTACATAGCAAGTATAAGTACAAGAATTGTAGAGCGAAAATGTTTGGATTTAAAGAGTACTTTATGAGAAAGCTACTTTAAGTAGTAACTGATACTTATAACTTTACGCAATCACGCTTTACGCTTTGTAATTTGACTTGATAATCTACCTCTTAATGATGTTATCTGTAATAGCATTTCTGGCGCTCACTGCAACGGTCTTAGATAATAGTTATTTGTACGTTGAGTAAGTAAAGTCCAACATTGTCTCACGAGTGAAAATGTTGGCACCCGAGCTTGTTCGAGGGCGACAATTTTCACGGGTTACACAATGTGCACAGCATTGTTTCTCGAAATATACACAGCATTTTCCCCTCACCTGCAATAATAAATATCCTGACTATAACAATTTGTTTTATTAGCTCAATAAAAATAAAAATATATATTTTTTCATTCTGCTATTAGCGCCTGCATCCGGGAAGCTGCAACCATGCACCAGCGATCGGCAACCTTTTTCCATTATTGCTCCCCCGCCGGGAGACAAAGTAATCACTTTACTCCCACTGGGAGACAAAACATTATTTTATTCACTCATTATAAGGAGTAAAATGCTTCTAAACATAGCAGGTGAGGGAAAAAGTGATTTAAGTTATCTACGCCCTTTTTATGTTCATAGCTCTGCTCACAGACTACTGGTCAAGGATTGATTGCAATGTGAAACTGGACTCAGCGCGTTTGTTCAAACACAATGAGTTGAATTGGATTTCAAATTGATGCAAATAGCCGGATATGAAACAGACCTTGGCAGGTAAATGCCGTATTGATTGGAGTGGTGTAATGGGTAGGGCGCAATTGGCGAGGGCGTCCAAGCCACGAGGGAGCGACCCTGCGGTCGGGACAGGGCCGTGGTGTGCACTGCAGTGCCTCTGGTCCCTTGCAAATCAATTGGAATCATATTGAAGGCATCGAATGGTAGTTGGTGAAAGGGTGAATTGAAGTTTTAAGAAAAAAAGAACGGATGATCATTTTTACCTTCAGATATTAAATATGTTTAACTGACTCTGTTGAATATAATATTCAGAAAGGGAGACTTTTATTACATTTTTTATGATCGTGGCTTAGTGGTGTATATTCTTATTTTGGTTCTACCTAGGACTCGAAATATTTGTTTGTTTTAAGAAATTGATCATTAAACATCTGTTTCTTTTGACCGATGTGAAATTACAAAACATCATAGTTTGGGGTTCATATAGAAAACGCTACAATCTTCAACTAAATTGGTGAGCGCCATCCACCAGTAAATAATACGTATTTTAAATAATTTTTAGATTGCACGATTTGAGTTCTACTACATTTAATATATTGAACTCTAAGTAGCTACATTTTCAAAGTCAATCCAAGCCCGTGTCGTCTAAATTTCGTCTGGACTAAATAAAATGTCGTCAAAATGTGTTTGTTTGTTTAATACATTAACCTTTTTAACAATACCATAACTTTTATGTATTCAAAATTTTTTTCAAAGATATACATCAAGTGTTAAAAGAGAGGAGTATAGATTCGACTATGTAAAAAACATCCATGAAGCCGGGCAGTACAAAGTAGAGTCTGTAAATTGAGCCTATTGAATATATAAGGGGTTGGCTATTGACGAGGGAACAGGCGTCCGCGTCTCTTTCCTTTTTACCTGGCCTGCACACAAGTATGAATTACTTTGCCAAAGTTACGCTACATGTAGATTTTAAATTTAAAAATACGTACTTGTATTTGTATTATATACAAAAGTTATGCCAAGTTCTACCCTTCAGCCACACCATTAAAGATTGTAGAATTTTCTTTCTCGAGTTTAAGCATAGTATATGGTGTACCGTAAAATTCTTTGAGTGTTAAGTGAAAATATTTGTTTTAGTGCTTCCTGAATCCAAATATGGTCTCCAATGTGTGGTTTATGTGTATATATGTTTTTGTGTCTGTGGGTATAAAAATAGAGCTATAAACCAATGCAATAGTCCAATTTCAATGGAGTATGGCAAACAGTTATCAAGCCCCTATACCTCCATGAGTTTTCCATTTCCATTTTTGGTTTTTAAGGGTGGTTGACCATTACTAAAAATCTCAAGAGCGATTCGGATAAAATTGATTTTTTTTAGTTAACACTAATTTTAAGGGTTCACAGTGTCTGAGGTGTCAAACAAAATGACACTTGACATGTTTTTAAACAACAGGTCCAAAGGTTACAGGAATTTAGGTATTAAAAAGTATTTTTCCAATTTATAAAATTAATATTTTTATTTACTTGCAAGCATTATATTTAGCTTAACATGTCTTTTTAATATTCCTCATTTATGAAAAAAAATTCTTTTGGAAGTTAACGGAGTACATGGGCTAATATTAAAAATTGATTTCCTCCTATGTTTAACAGATTTTTATCAAAATTGGCATATGTTAAGATATTAATTAAATTATTAATATCTTAATTTTGAGTATTTAGATTTTTTTTCAATTTTAAATAATTGATTGGGTTAGTTAGAAACCCAACTAAAGGAAACTCCATCCGTTTCTTTGTCCTATAGTCCATTAGCTAAAGGAATTACGATTCTCAAAAGTCGCTCTGAAGATTTTGTTTAAATTTTTTTTCCTTATATAACTTAGTGTTTTTAATGAAATGACAATACTACATGCAAAAATGTGGGTTCCTATAAAAAAAATGATGAAAAATTATTAGAATTAACAAAGTGTTATAAGTTACAATATCCTTTAAGGTCCGTGTATATTATTTGTCTCAGCTTTGTATAGCTTAGATATGGAGTCATGAGACGAATCCTCGTTTACGGGAGTCGACCACGATGGTGAAAAGACGGATGTAGTTGCCGACGGTTTCGGACGCGAAGCAGCAGTCCATTCTCGATACCAAATTTGTTAAACAAATGTCGATAACAATACCTCTGCAGTTGCTTTGCTGAACATGCTCACACAAACGGACACGACATTGGTTTGATGAAATTCAAATCCTGGCTACTGGCAATAATTATTTTGCGAGAAAGGTCCTGGAAGCACTGGAAATCCGAAAACATCGCAATAATTTCAATGGAGATAACGGAATCAAGCTAAGTTGTACGTGGGTTACAGAAAAACTGAGATGCAAATGTGATCTGGGAGTCTCCAGGTCAGCCGCGCCTTCCGGGAAAACAATGGGAAATGTAAACAACACTACCCTAACCCTGAGCCTAAATAACCTGAGGCAGAGGACTCGCCGACCATTGAATGAGTGTTAGGAATGCACCTCGAGAATGCACTGCTGCACCACGTCGGCAACTACATTTATCTCTTCACATCATCGTAGTCGACGCCCGAAAACAAGAATTCGTCTTATGTGTACATAGACCAATCTTGTGTCTCAAGATAGGACTATCTACATAAAATTACTAAATTAGATTTTTTGCTCCATTACCATCCTTCTGTTTGCCCAAAATTGATAAATATGAGTGATCAAATTTATGGACGTTCGCACATAAAAAAATATTCCTGAAGTTATTTCAATTGTTGTCCTATGATCAAAAAAGATGTACGACCGTCTTTCATAAAGTTTCTTCTGTCGTCGCTGTACGACAAAAAAAAACTATATATGTGTCATTAAATTTAACGGTTCGTCGCTTCTTTTGCAAATTTATTACCACGATCTGTAAATACGCGCATGCATTTTACGTATAATCACTTCTTTTGCTTTATTATTTGCCTGGTATTTTTATGTTACCTGTGAGCCGCAGTTTCGTATAACTTCCCTTCGCGTGTTAATAGTGATGTGCAATCCTCTTATCAAAAGTAACACTAGTCTTTAATATCCGCAATCGGAAAAATTCACGTCAAAACAGTTTTTCGGATTGCTTAAGATTTGATTTTTGGGACCCCACTTTACGAGAGCATCGCCATTGACTATCCAGTAAAAAAATTATAGTTTTCCTTTTCGATAATTTCATTGAATAAAATGTTTTTAGGAGAAACACATAACCAAACTACTCCAAACCAAACTCCAACTCCAAACTAGATAATATAAAACTTGAGACTTGAATAAAACTCACATTTCTAAAAGAGATTTATATCTAACGTTTGAATATTTAAACGAAGTGTTTGCAAGGTAGCCTACACAATCTAAAGGGAGATCCAGATGTAAATGATTCAAGTCATTCATCTGACATTCAAATTAGCAGAGCAAAGTAAATTTCTAGATTGCAAAAGTGGAGGAAAACAATTCACCACCAGCTGATTTGAATAGAAGGATTAAATATCAACAGTGGGGCCTATCAACGAGAAGGAACGGGAAAGGAATAAGTTATTTAGGCAAAATAGTGCTGAGGGGGTATGGGGTTGGCAACGACAGTGGCTAGGAGCCAGCAGTCCTACTCACGAAATATTGTCGTCTGCTGCTCGCATGGCCGTTGTCACTGGCTGGCTAAATACGATATAGATTGAGCGAGAGATCCTAGCAGCAATGAAAATTGGCCTTGAGCCTGTATCGGTAGGGGTGATAGTGGTTGGCTTAACAGCTGAAGCACAAAATTTACCGCGAGCAAATTAAATATGGCAGTCTGTGTTACGGAAATGTAAATATCTGTAGCAAAAGTTATGATTGCTACAGATAAATTCAATCAAAATTAACGATTGGGTCAAGGCCATAAATATATTTTTGGTGAACAATAACAAAAAGCGTATTATACAATAAATAGTTTTTTCCTTTCGGAATAAAGTATAAAACGGTAATACGTTACCTGATAAAAATAATTAGCAAGTTTCTTTGCTGTTTTTAGCGGTCATATAACTTGTTAAAACCTTATTTACAACCACTCTATTATGCTTTTAGTGAAACGAATAGGTACTTTGGTATTATTCGGAGGCCAGCCCTCTACAGCGCACTGCGGTGGTTATGTTAGGTTAGGTTATCATAAATATGTTAAGTAGGACTTTCCTCGTTTCGTTACGAATCGAACGATACCAGATGAGTCATACCTTCGCCCGCCAAATCCCCTCCAAGTAGGCCTAGATCAGGTTTCTGACCGGAGTGTGTGCATCACTTGCCTACAGGGTTTGGCGGGCGAAAGTATGACTCCAATACATAATACTATACTATAATACTATACTATGATACTATAATACTATAATACCAAAGAACCAACGAATATAACAGCACGGTAAGTTTATTTCAATTTAAGCTTTGGTTGTTGAATCTATATTTTTATATAGTCTATGGACTCGGAAACTGTTCGACCATTTGCCAGAAACTTTGTAGATGTATGTAAAATTTCACAGAGAAGGTTTATGAGCCATCAATTTCGTTCTAACTCAAATGGGTTCCTCCCCAGAGGCCCAAAAGGGTTCCCATAGCAAGATTTTGTTTAGATAATAAAAGAAATGACATCTTTACTTGAATAGATGATCTTTGTGTGAAAATGGTTTTATTGGACTCATCTCCCACAGGTACATGACTTATCGTTATGACAAAATATTAATTAATTGATGAAATGTCAATAAATTAAACATATGTAAAAATCAATAATTGCAGTACGTATATTTGACGGACTTTTCTTCTTAATAAAAGCTGTTATTAAAAGTGGGAGAGTGTGCAATTGTAAACTATTTTTTTATCCACAGAATTAAACGGCTACATCATTTTCTTTTGTTCAAATTAGACCGTAAAAACTTAGACAGGAATTTCGAAGATTTATTTCTGATACGTTTTCACAACAAGAAGAATAACTGAGGAATCAAAACTATATTATTAAGTGGTGATTTGTTGAATTTTTATCGTGAGCGAAGCTACGGGCTCTTCAAGTAAATTATAGAGGTTGTTACAGGTGTAAAGTGTATGAATGGAAGTGGTAATGTAGGATCATACTACGTTTTAATTGACAAATATTACTCCGTTATAAATTTTCTCGATTGAAAGTACAATGATTAATGTTCTGTGAAAATAAAATAAAGTTCAAAATATAATATTATTATTACAATGTAAAAATATACATTTAATATGTTAGAAGCAATATGTTCTGGGAAACAATCCACCAGTGGTTAAAATATTACGTTAGTTTAGCGTAAAATTGTAACCTCCTCAGTTGAGAGACGCGATGCTATCTAATAGTGTGATTCGTGGTCTGCGGTGGGATAGGTTGAATATCAACGGTAATAGATCAGGTATTAGGGTAATAAGCCCATAGATTAACTCAATGAGGCCGCATGGATTAGCTATGCTAATTAGGGTTCTAGAGGACATGTTATATATATATATTAAAGGGGTCTTGAGAAATGTATTAGAAATTATCTTCATTATAAAAATAAAATAACACTGCATTACGGGTTTCAACTTATTTACTTCATAAATGAAAAATAAAAAAATATTAGAATTGCTCACGAGAAGTCAACTGATGCCGGATGTATAAAGGTTAAACAATGAAAAAATAATATTTAATATGCACGACATTGAATATTGAAAGGCCAACCGATACTTGCAGATATAGTGGTAATGGAAAAATTGCATTAAATATCTTTAATTGCCTTGGGACGGTAATTTGCAAATCTTCGAAAAGTATCGTCTTATTAGAATAAAATTTAAGGCAATAAATGCAGCATTTCTATACCGAACCATTGATTACTGAATAGTAGCGCCCTGCAATAGTGTGGCAGAAAGGCCCATGTGCACTTTATGCAAGAGAGAGTCTAACTGCACTAATATTCGCCGGTCAGCGCGGAGCATGCAAGCCCCTCTTGGCTCTAATTGCCCTGAATCTAGTAAAATATTCAAGTTGCAGTTTCTATGTTCATGGGTCCAGGGGAAATTCTTTTTCAGTTTTTTGCTTCACTGAATGCATGAAAAACAATTGGTTCAGAGAATAGTATGCAACTTTAATTTTGTAAGATTACTTTTCTAATGGCTTTTTAACAACGCTCTGCCGAAAAGTGATCACAAGTATTAATACCTAAGGACAGAGGTGTAGAGTGATTAGATTATTAAAGTATTAAGTGAGTATAGAAATATTGAAATACAAAGAACATTTAACAAACTATCACAATAATAAATTAATTGATCTGGAAATAACTTATATTTTTGATAACCAAATTTGGAATGAAACATGTTTGGTGTTATAAACATACTAAAACCATGTAATAAAACAAATTACGACTCTTATTTTTTTTTATAAAGCTATTTCATAAACAAAACTATCATCAACTATGAGGGCATTCCAAATTTTATCAAAATACGAGTGCAAAGATAAATTTATATTTATGTTAAATCTTTTTAGCGAATTTCCCCTAGAGGGAAGAAGCTATTACCGTAGGTCTCATGGTAAGACCTAAGCATGAGACCATGATAACTTTTCGTATTGGGGCTCCCAGAAGCAAAAAAACACCATTCGTTCGAATTTATATATATATATTTAATTTAATTTAATTTAATTTTTTTTTAAAAGAGGGTGGCGGCCTCTTTTTTACCTTGCATTTGCCCCTCCACATGGGCCTCAGGCCTGTGCGTGGGAGTTATCAAGCAAACCCAAGGAGTGAGCCGGTACAGTACAAGGATGAACTGTACTGATAAAAGTATGCGGCATCATCGGGACTCGATCCTGCGACGCTGCCGCCACAGAACCGGGGCCGAGTGTGCTACCAACTGCGCCACCGACTCACTAAATAACCGACACACTAATATATATAAATATATGTGTGTGTGTCTGTTAGCACGATAGCAGCCGCAAAAATGGTCCGATAGGAATGAAATTTGGTACAGACGTGTAAAGTGGTAATCACTCGGACGAGTTCGTGAACCAGCCCGATCGCACCACTGGAAGGGGGGTTAAAAGGGGATAAACCCCCCAAAAATGGGTTTTTTTGAGTTTTTTACAAAGAAAAATAAAACTTATCGAATTTTTGTTGGCACCATTGAATTCAGCTCGAAAACACAAACAATTTAGTACCTTGAATCACTGCTCTATGTCCATTGGTTACCGAGATATGGAAAGTGTTAAACACAGTACATTGTACCAATGTTAACCTTATGGGAAATAAGGCTTATTTCTCAACATATCTTGATAAAACTTGGTTTGTGGCTTCATCTAGACGATATTTAATGTTTGATAGTCTAAAATCCCCGATATTTCCATTTTTGTGGCAGCAAACCTGCATACTCATTCCCAATGTTATTCTTATGGAGCTTACAAAAACATGTCAAATCTCGCTATGTTGGCTTGAACTGTGTTCTTTTGCACTTGAAATTCGCTGAGTATGCAGGTCTGCTGCTACGGGGTTATTTTACTTTGAAATGTCTTTGTTCATAGCAGACATAAACAGGAGACATGAATGTCTTTATATGCTGGATTTTTATTTCAGGAGATTATTGCTTAGTGTTAGCGTTTAGATAATGTCGTAGATTTATTTTAAGTTATAACTAATAGAAGTGTTAAGATCACACTATTAACTATACTATTACATGTTAAAGACATACAGTTTATTTATAACAAGAAGACTTTAGTAAAACCTGTATATTTGAATGGAATTAGTAGCCTTGCAGTTTCTATTAACTTTAACTTTATAGTGAAGCATGTTGAAGTAGCCATTTTCACTTATTTGTTAGAATAACAAATCAATCACGCTGCCAAATCTTTGAATGTAGCGTTTCTTATATTAAATTTGAAGATAAATTGTGAAATCGAGATTGAGGTATAAAATTACGATGAAATGTAATGATCATGTAAATATGTTTATGTGTTAGTTGCTCAAGTGAGTCTGAGTGCGGGCAAGGACATTCCAAACAATCTGCTCGATGGCGTGGTCTGGCCCGCTCGGTGCTGACGAGAAGGAGCAAATTTCAATTTCCTCGCGTTTAAGATGTCCATTTGAACCCCTGAGACCCAAAGTTTTAAACGTTTTCCCCCAGAAATTATGGGCGATGGCGTATTGTTTATTCCCCCATGTATCTTGGCAATAAGATTATAGGAAATCATATAGATGTATATAGGAAATCGGATGATAGTTGCGGCCACTAGGGTGCAAAATCTTTTTGAGTCAATGAGAACTATTAAAATTGTAATGTTGATTACAAATTCACACATTCGTTGACAAGTCGATTATGCTGAAACTATGGGAAATGACTTAACCCTTTTATTTGTATTTTATAATTAAAATTATATCAAAATTTAATCGACCTACAATATATTTACTAATTTCTTTACAATATTTTGAAGAGAAAATTTATCTCCAAAATTGGGGATAAGGGTACCCCGATTTTTTTACCAACAAAAATGTCCAAGTTATTAACGAAAGAAAAATAATACTAATAATTGTACTGTGATCAACTAAGGGAATATTTACATTAAGATTGTTTAAGGCGCAGTAGGATGCAGAGGAGACAATCGTGTATAATCATTGACAAACGGACTATCAAGCACATAGGCGTCAAAAGTTATTGGTTATCCATACATTACCGATGAGCTGTGGAGGCGAGAGCCCCCTCCCTCCCCCGACGTCTACCGCGGCCAAGCTAATTTATAACACATCAGATCCTCCGTCTACCCACCCCCTCTCAACCCAATCAGTTCCTCTCCTATTCTCAACACTGCTATCGTGAATAACGTGAACCTACGTTACTAATTTAAATCTTGATAGGTTCATTTTAATACTCCAAGTAAACGCGGTATTATTTTATAGATACAACGTTAATGAGTTGAGTTAATAAGTAACACATTTTGTAAGTTGCACATTACACATTTGAAACATTTATATTTTCTGTAGAACACGACTTTAAAATGTAGTTTATTCCCAGCTTTACCCACACAAATTGTTTTTTTTTTTTGTTTACGGACAAAGGCCAGACTGTACTGTAGTCGTTGGCTGTAAGGCTGACTATTGTATTAAATTCATAGTTAATGAGGACTGTGTTCCTCCTGATTGAAAATTGAAAAGTACAAACAAAATCGGGGAATGAAAAGACAAAATTACATATGCCTACTCCAGGAAAGCGTGTTTTCACCGTTGCAATTTATGTTAGCGAATTTCCTTAAAGGAATAAGCTATTACGGTAGTACTCATGGTAAGACCTAAGTCCGAGACCATGTTAACTTTTCATTTTGGGGTCCCCAGAAGCAAAAAACACCATTCGTTCGAATTTATATATATATGTCTGTTAACACGATAGCGGCCGTAAATATGGTCCGATCTTAATGGAATTTGGTACAGACGTGTAAAGTGGTAATCACTCGGACGAGTTCGTGAACCAGCCCAATCGGACCACCGGAAGGGGGGGTAAAGGGGGATAAACTCCCCCAAAAATGGGTTTTTTGAGTTTTCACATAGAAAAATAAAATTTATCAAATTTTTGTTGGCACCATTGAATTCAGCTCAAAAAACAAACAATTTAGTATTTTGAATTACTGCTCTATGTCCATTGGTTACCGAGATATTGAAAGTGTTAAACACAGTACGTTGTCTCAATGTTAACCTTATGGGAAATAAGTAAAATTCTATATTTCGCTTATTTCTCAACATATCTTGATAAAACTTGGTAAATGGCTTCTTCTAGTTCAGATCTACTAAATATTGAATTAAAACTAACCAGTTTAAACATACCTGTAGCGGCAAACCTGCATACTCATTCCCCATGTTATTCCTATGGAGCTTACAAAACATGTCAAATCTCGCTATGTTGGATTAAAATATGTTGTTTTGCACTTGAAATTCGCTGAGTATGCAGGTCTGCTGCAACGGGGGTATTTTATCTTTATTATAAAATAGTGAAAGACATTTCGGTTTACTGATAGCGGGAAACAACTATCACCAGGCAATATTGTGCTTTCGGTGATAGCCGTTTCCGAGAAACTGAATACTAATACGTTTCTATATTAATACTAATACGTCTTTATATTAATAGGCAAGCATTTTTTCCATAAGGTTTTTGTGCTCCTTTTTTCTCAGCCAGTGTGCATCGTAGCAAAAATCTAAGCACACCGATAGAATTGTATTTTCCTGTAGATGTGCAGAATCCCATTGAAATTTATATTAGTCTTTTAGACAAGTAGAAAATTGAATTTAAAATTTCAAAAAAATTAACATTGGTCCTTTGAGTTGCTGTTTTGGTGATAGAAAAACAAAACAGAACTGTGCTTTTGTCATCATATGTAGCTGTTATCACATGCTATTTTTCGTAGAGTAAAGATTAGATGTAGAAATATTATGTGAGGGCGAAAAGTGGGCAAATATTTACGCTGTTTTTTTTAACCCAAACAATAAAATAAAATAAAATAATAAAGAAAGTTGTAACTGAAAAAAAACATATATAAAAACCCTTAAGACCTCCGAGAATCCCAGCAAGTTATTAATTGGCTATTACTACATTTACTAGAAACATTTTGTTTTAAAATGATTGATACAGTTAATCTCTGGAAATAAAAATTTTACGATAAACAGTAATATTCGGAATCTATGAAATGTGTATATTATTTAAGCATTTATGGATTAGATGGCTTAGATTTTTATGTGAATTTCCATAAAAAGTCAATAACTAAATTAGGAAATTTGTAATAAAATGTTCTCTGAATTCGAAATATGTTTAGGTGACATAACCTTTTGAGCGGTCATTGTAATATTCCCGACATATTATATATTATAGATTATTATGTTATGGATGCGGACACGGTAGCTATTTTAAACAAATATTGAGCAGAATACATGAGGTAATATCTTTGGAAAAAGTAAAAAACATCAAGCTCAAGTGCTAATTATTCTCTAAAGAACCGTCTGAGAAAAAAGGGAGAACAAATAAAAAGACAGTGTCGTGAAATTAAACAAGGAGTATCGGATGACTTAATGCCACCCCTACCCATCCGACCCCCCCCTGAACTCTCTCTTTGTATATCTCTCTCACTTGCTATTAATTTTGGTTTTAACACTGCAAATATCCCAACTTGTAACCCCTAGCTTTTCTAGTCCATCTCATCTGTCAAAAAAGTGAAAACAACTATAGTTATTAAAACCCCCATTGATCGCTTAACTACTGCAACCGTCTTGATATTTTATGAACGATCGTTCAACTAAAATCGCTTTAACTGGCTCAGATAAAGAAAATATGTTTTTTTTAATAAAGGTATGTCGTTACTTAACGAATTTATATCATGTACGATTAAGCAATAAAAAGTATACCATAAAGATTTCAACTGAGGTTCGCAGTCTTAATTCTGTAAATAATAGACAAAAATAAAAATAAAATCATACACAAAATATGAGTAAAACTTCGTGACTTAAACCTTTTTAATTGTTATCAGAACTATCAAAATTCTTACATTTTTCCTTCCTCTAAGTGCTATACAATTTTGTATTGTTTCTAATTGGTCTAAAAAATCATCCTTTTTGATTAGAAATTAAAAATCCTTTATCAATTGTTTAATCTTTCAGTGAACAGGGACACGCTAACTACATATCGGAAGAATCAAAGACGTTATTTATTTTGGCGGTTTATTGTGACGAAGGAACTTATCACGGCGAACAAAAGGTTGGACTCAAGCCATACTGGGGGCTGCAAGTAATGGGCTGGGGCGGCTGACCGGCTGACTCGGTCCGCGGCAGGCGAACCGACCGTGATTGAAATAATACAAGTAATGCCTGTGGTGAGATTGTTGCAAATACTTACACTACATGGGTATGCAAAAAGTATTATTTATTAAAAAAATTACTGGAGGTGTAATATTACGCTTTTAATCTAACACTACCCTCTGAGGTACTACTGAGGTACTGAGTATAATAATCCCAGTACGTTTTTCCAATATTATCCTTTTGGAAAATCAATAAAATTCTATGTCTTGCTTCTTTATTAATATATCACTAATCCAGGAAGATAATATGATATCAACGCAAATAGCACGCAAATATTCACGCAAATATCAAGTCCTCGAATACCGAGGCCACAGTCCTCATCCATCGAGGATGTCGTGTATTGTAGCCTCATATTAACCTTTTAACATTTACAAAAATACCAAACCATCATACTCCCTAACTCAGTTATTGCCATGGAGAGTATTTTAGTTGGACTATTTATGGACTTTTCTTAGTATTATTTAATATTTCGTCTAATTAATTTTTTCAATACTGTAGATGAGGGCCAGGCTTAGTAGTTTACATGGGGATAGACTGTATTTAGCTTATTGTGCACCCTTACGGTTAAGACACTGTCACATATCAAATTGTGATAGTACCCTTAAGGTTAAGGCACTGTCACATAGCAAATTGTGATAGTGGTTGGGGAGTGGCGAGATTTAAGCTAGGAGTCCTTGGGAACGAAGTCCCGTGCTTTATATCATTCTTCGTTTTGCCTAGATTATTTTATAAAGCATTTGGAATTTGCTGAGAGTATGGGATTAAAAAAGATAGCATTTTATACCTTCTGCGAAAGGAGTGTTTTTAGCAATATAGTTTTTTTATGTCTTTACCTGTAAACCTGTCAGGTTGGGATTTTTACTTGAAGACCAGATGGAATTTTCTGACACGTAATGCCGCTGAGCTGTTACAACTGGTAATGAAAAGCTTATACAATGATTTCTAATCTCATACAAATTCATTACAGTAAAAAGAATGTTTCTTTTTTTCCCCAAATACTTTCACGATTTTATTGTAGGCCTATTCTAGGTAATGCAGTGAAGCCACAGGCGCTTTTTTGCCAGAGGCGATAAAGGCTAGTAAATACACGCTTGAAAAATGAATTACACTTATATATCTTCATAGCTACTTTACTATAATCACATTGTCAATGCTTAAAAAATAGACATGTTTTAGATTCGTGGTTTAGAGCTTATTTAGAGTTTGAGGGTGAAATTAAAAACGACAAATTAAGTCCCCAAAAAATAATGTATTTATGTAAAGGCACATTTTGTCACTTAAGTTTATATCCGTGCTGTAAAAAAAAAGTGAGAGAAAAGAATGTGAAGCAATTAAAAACACATATTACGAAGGGCTGTCCCCGCTTGATGGTATCGTAGCATGCATATTGCTTTACAACAAAAAACTCGGGGTTGGTAGGCGGAAGGGAAGGGGTTTGAAACGATTAAATCCCCGTTTGGCGAGCCAAGTGCAGAGCGGCTCAGACACAAAGTATACCGGCAACTCTCGTCAACAAATGGATAAGTTAGGCGTCTGTCTGAGAGTATTGATATTATGAGAGGGCTGAAATTGGTCTCTCCAAGTCAAACTCTACCGACCGACTCCTACGTGCCGATTTGCGAGTGGAATACGAAATGATCGCAATGCCGATGATCGATCCAGGGTAGAGTGCACTCCAGTTCGCCTTCAGCTCGTCTTCTCGCTATCATATTTATTTACATCCGATCTCAAATATTGTCAGCGTAAAGAGTCTTTTGTTCGGCTGGTCCCTAAAGGCTGTATTTGTTAACTACTAAGGTAGTAAAGGAATATGGCATTTTGGTGGTGTAATAACCAAACGTCAACACAAGGGAAAGGACTCTAATTATTAGGTATATTCCAGCAAGTTTTTTTATTGGGATTTAATTTTTTAACATGATCAGAAGCCACTAAGGTGAATCAAGATCCTAAATTTGTTGGCTATATAATTTAATAAAAGTTATTACAATATTGTAAACAATTGAATTTTATGTGATTCCCTAATTACAAATTTGTTGAAAGCTCTACCTTTGAATTTGAATGAATTTGAAAGTCTATTTTTTCGAATGATGTTTCAATGTAACAGGGCAACTCAACATTATTTGATTTATTTTGCCCCTCAATAGATAATAAATAAATATGCATTGTAGGGTCTAGCTTCTTTTTATTTAAAAGTTTATATTGGTTGGCGATTTCGGGCTGTTATACTAAGAATATATTTTTCATAAATTGCATAATATAGTAACCAAATACACATATCATTATTAGAGAGGTAGTCTCAAAGCATCTGATATCGTGAGTTTTTCATAAAGACATCATATCAGCGAAAAAGGCAAATACAAGAGGCTGCATTGAATCAACTGGGACTTGCAAATCAATTTGACATAAGTTTATGCTGAAATGCACTCCTCAAAATTAAATGTTCGATCAGACATCTGACGCAAAATATGATTGAATAATGAGATGATCGTGCTTTGAATGTTTTCCCTGACTGGATGTGGATAGCTCGAGTGTAAATTTTATGGATCCCTGGATTTACTTTTCAAAATTAACCAAGAGTTTTTGTCAAAATCGCAATCATACTGTTCAAAAATATGAAAAGGATTAATTTTGGATTTTTATGCATCAGATTCTCTTCACCCATTAGTAACATTCATTAATCAAACATTGTGCTTGCAAACCGGTCGCAGCCAGTAAGGCGTATACTCATTCTACTGAACTATATAGAGATACACTTATATGCTTCCATGAATGTCAAACGTTGAACGAACCTTATGTTGGTGGTTGCATCATGATGCTACGGCGACTGGCCCAGGAATCTACCAGGCAAGGTAATTGTCTTTAAGCCAGATTATTGTCGCTAGGAGACTCACAAGGTCATCATCGTGTTCTCGGTAAACTGAGGTCTCGTGACTAAGGATACTGCAGCCAGTCGTGGATTTGTGCATTATTATATCTCTTTGGGAACTCACGGACTCAAGAATTCGCTCTCCTGCTCGGCCATATTCGCTCTCATACTCGGCTCTTGCCTACTGGGGAACCCCCCAACTCACAAGTATCCCGTTGTATTTTCGATAAACAGAGGCCACGGTGGCCTACGGGGCCTTAGAACATTACTTGCAGCCGTGGCTCCTAGCCAGGCCACCGTATTATACTCCAGCTTTTGCCTTCCAGCGTCTGATTTTGTAATTCCTGATAATACAGCGGAATCTTAAATTTTCTTAAAAAACGGTAAAGAGCTAAATTAAATATTGGTCACTAATTTTATTTTATAAATATTTAATAATCTACGAATTGTGTTTTGGATGTCAAATTCTCTTTAAGAAAATCACTCATTTCCGACTGTTATTTAATATTTTCAATATCAACATAATATGAACTATGGAACTATGGAGTTTAAGGAAAAGGGGCTGCTGAGACTGAATAACACAAAAAGCTAGAGTAACTATTCAGGAAAGCAAAATATACGAAGAATTTATATCGATTACAACATTTAAAATTAAAGAGGGATTTTCCAAAAGTTACTCCATTACATTATACCCCAAAAATAAAAAGTTGATTTTTATTAAAATGTCAGTACGCTATCATGTACATTTTTCAGCATAAAACTTTAACATCATTAGATCATATATCTAATGCAAGAAAATCGAAAATATAGTGTAGCTATTGAGAGCACCTAACTTAGCGTCAACTTCAAAATGCTACAAAACAAAGGGTAAACATCTGTAATAGTTTAAATTGAAATAAACCATTCACATTTGGATTAATTAAATCGATTTGTTTGCTAGAGTTGGCTTAAAACTTATTTATAAATAATTTTCGATTTCATTAATATTGGCATAACTTTTAATACAGTCTTATTAATCGTGGAAAACGATATTTAAAGAAAAACAATTAACCCATAAAATTTAAAATAATATATCATGTAATACATTAAGGTTTCAAGAGTTCTTCTACAAACACTTTAGTAAGCGCAGCCATGCATGATTAGCAACTGGCAGGATGATCTCTTACTTTGTTTGTGCTAGGGATGCGAAGGATGAGAATGAGATCAAATGTAGCATTTGATGGATGTCAGTGATAAACTTACCTGGAACAAAATAAAGAAAGTTATTTAGAGCTACCTATCTAAATTCACGAAAAAATACATATTAAAAATATAATATTGCTGTGAATTTGTAGATCGCACAATCACAAAAACCATTTTCGTATTTTCAGTTCATCATTCCACGTCAGTAAATGACACGCAACACCAAACAGATGGATGAATAGATATGCGTTTAAACATCCATTCATGCAAAAGCTGTATAACAATGTGTAGAAGTAGCGTTTACATGCAAGGGCGAGCAAGGGCAGGGTATCAAGCCCCAAGAATGCGTACAACGCTCGTTTGGCCATTCTCCCGGACCCTTTTCGAATTCCAACCTGCATCCGAAAAACAATTTACTTTCGAGAGTAGCTTTTCAAGATAATAAATGCTTCATAGAGGATACTAGGAAAAAAAATTACATTGTCGTTATAATCGGTTGGTTTAAAACCTGCTGGAATAATACAGGTATTATCGATCCTTTTTTAATACTTTTTTAACTTTTGGAAACACCTTCATAAAAATTGTTTTGTCTTTTGGTGTTTACAGTAAGAAATACAAATATATTAAGGATTTATAAAACAAGGGTCCTATGAAAAAAGGCTCAACATCTAACTTATATCTTTATTCTGTTAGTTTATTCATTTAACTCTTGGGTTTTCAAGGATGTCGTAAAGTTGCTCTTTTTCATACAAATATGATAATAACCAACGAAATATGTTTAGTTTATTTTAACGAATTTCCCCTATGGGGAAGAAGCTATTACCGTAGGTCTCATGGGAAGACCTAAGCCCAAGACTATGATAACTTTTCTTTTTGGGGCCCCCAGAAGCAAAAAACACCATTCGTATACATATATCTATGTGTCTGTTAGCACGATAGCAGCCGCAAAAATTGTCCGATCTTTATGAAATAGGTACAGACATGTAAAGTGGTAATCAATTGGACGAGTTCGTAAACCAGCCCGATCGGACTACCGGAAAGGGGGGTTAAGGGGGATAACCCCCCCAAAAATGGGGTTTTTGAGTTTTTTTTACATTGAAAAATAAAAATAAAGCAATTTTTGTTACCACCATTGAATTATGCTAAAAAAATAAACAATTTAGTATTTTGAATCATTGCTCTATGTCCATTGGTTAGCGAGATATTGAAACTGATAAACACAGTAGGGTAGACTGTTGTACCTTGAGCATAGTGTACCTTGAAGCATAGTTTGCTCTCGATTAGTGGTACCATCTAGCGGGCTAAAAATCAACTATGTTATAGTTGCAGCCACCAAAAATGCACTGGTGTCAGTCTGAGCTTGTTTAAGCAGTTTTGCACGTGGCGATTAAGAAAACTTTATTTCACCTCCCAAAAAGTATATGTTTTTCACTTTAGATTTTGTTTTTTATCATTGATTCAGCATTCCGGTGGTGGTGTGTTATGTTATTCTGGGATAATGTGTTTATTGATGAGTAAATTTGTATATTAGCTGAATTGGCTAAGTTTAGATTAGTGTCGTTATCCGCCATTTTAATTAGACACGCATCCTCTTGTTCCTTGGAACACAACGCTTCCCAAGTACATTATGCTAGTGAGATCATATTTTTGTTTAAGAAATATCATGCCGCGAAACAAGGCTGACGCTAAGAAACCTCCAGTTAATGCAAAAAATCTGAAAAAAACCGTAGAAAAGAACCGTGATCAATCTGTAGTATTGTATAAGATCTTGTACTTTTCTGGAATAAAAATATTTATTTATTTATTATTTATTTATTAGAAGCTGTTCTAGCCCCTCCAGAAAGTAAAATTTCAGGATCATTAAATTTCCAGGATGTTATAAAAATCAGAGAATCAGTATGTATTCAAATCCGATAAAAGTAATTTGTAATAAACTTAATAAACCGTAGCAACTAATTTTCATTTTATTTTAAAAATATCCCTTTTTTTCCAAGGTAAAGATGGTGCGTTCCAAGGTACAAGAGCATAGTGTACCTTGGAACAAATTTTATTTTATTTTTATTTAATGCTAAAACAATAATTTCTTAAAACTAATTTAATATTTTTATGGTCACTATCCGAAAGAAAGGCTGTGTAGTTTTTACATTGTTAAAACATCTATAATTAATTAAAAAAAATTTAAATATCAAAAGTGTTTTAAGGTACAACAGTCTACCCTACATTGTCCCAATGTTAACCTTATGGGAAATAAGTAAAATCCTATATTTCGGTTATTTCTTAACATATCTTGATAAATTTGGTAAATAGCTTCTTCTAGTTCAGATCTACTAAATATTGACTTAAAACCACCCAGTTTTACTATACCTCTAGCAGCAAACCTGCATACTCATTCCCCATGTTATTCTTATGGAGCTTACCAAAACATGTCAAATCTCGCTATATTTGATTGAAATATGTTGTTATGCATTTGAAATTCGCTGAGTATGCAGGTCTGCTGCAACAGGGGTAATTTAGTTGATTGAGAATAAAAAACTCCTTTCTTCCCATATTCAAGAAGATAATACAGTTACAGTTAACAAACAAATTAATCAAAATTAATTTTCCCTTAACATTTTGCAGGCCAGAGTGTCTCATTATAGTATTTGGAATTTGAACAAATAAAATTCCTGTTGCACGTGACTCATTTTATATATATTTTGGCTTGCTACGAGAATGGAAAAGTGCTGTTTCACACTATCACTGCTCGCAGCGGGATTCAAGAAGGGATATATATTGCGGAGGGTGAGGTAAGGAGTTAACTTACATTTCTGGGCTGGAAAAACAATAACTTATTAATCTCAACTGAAATAAACCTAAAACAGATTTCTGTTAGAAAACTGGAGGGATAGTTGGATGTTTTATGGATCTTACATCTGCGTCGTGCCATGACCAATATATTCAACATCTAGAGGTGGTACCGCGCACTTAGCTTAAAAAAGGGGAAAACCTGGACATAACAAAGTTTCTAGCCAGCGCCAAATTTTTCCATATACTTTCCCAACAGTTGAACACAAGTTCCACTGATTTGAGCGTCGGGTTTGAGGGAGAGGGGGGGTTTGTAGGAAGGTAAATGGTAATATTTGGACTTTTTCAAATATCTGGAACACGGTGGTGCATTTATGCTAAAATATTATACTTTACAAAATTATTCTGCAAAAAATATTATTTACAAAAAATTTCGAACAAAATGATCATGTATACTACATATCTGGAGATAATGAGGGATAAATGTAATTTTATTATTTTTTTACAACCAAATGTCCTAAATTATCCAGTCCTGAAGCTCATTTTTCACATTTTTCGTTTAATTAAATAAAAATTTACTTCAGAGAATCATTATAGGTCTAGGGAAGAAATTTGTTGGTCGTTTTAAATGATTACTCCCTCCGCCAATAAATTGGGAGGTAAAACCTTTTAATATATATTGATAGGTTGATATGTAACCCTATTAAGTTACATATCGTTTTGGGCATGACAAAGATGAATAGAAAAAATCATAGTTCTGAAAAAAAGTAGATACTGAGAAAAGTTTCAGCAGTTTATGTAAAAAATTAAAAGTTTGGTTTGGTGTGACTCTTTGTTCTATCATTGTAGATATCTATAGTTCTCACCATTCATATTCTCTCATCAAGCCCTTTAAAACATTTTGTAACTTGACAGGGTTTCTGTTCAAAAGATTTTACTCTTCGCTTTTTTGATGGAGAAAGTAAAAATTTGGAAGGACCAAATTTTTCTTCCCTAGACTTATTCTTTGGAAGTGAAATTTTATTGAAATCGAAGAAAAATTTGAAAATGAAGCATGGGGATTGGACTTTCGAGACGTTTGTTGGTTATAAAATAGTAATAAAATCATATTTACCCCACATTATCTCAGGTACCTTTCCTATTTGGTAGGTAATATATGGTATAATTTCGTTCAAAATGTAATGTAGGTAATTGTTCTAGCAGAGATTGATATTCTAGCAAAAAAACTCACTGTTTTCAAGATAATTGCAAAAAATTCCTTTTTTCTTCTATTCAACACCCTCCCAATGTAACTCGTCGCTCAGATCAGTGTAACGTTGTTTACATATTGGCGGAAGTGTATTAAACGGGTTGGTCCTGGCTAGAAACCTTGTTTTAAGATTCATATATAGGTCTAATACACCGTACAAAAACAATTTATTTCCAACCGTAAAGTTTCTTTCAACTTTTCGCTTAAAATTGTACTTGAAGTATATATAAAGTACCAATAAAATACCCATATATAGTTAACGGTTATGCCAATCGAATTTCGCGTTTTAATGCTTTTCTCAAGGAGCACTTTTTTAGTTAAAGCAATCATTCATTAATTCTATGTTTATTAATATAATAGTTATAGATCTTTGTATTAGGGTTAGTAATAGATATTCCCTGTCATTGAAGGATATGCAACCAAGCTTACGGGTCTTCGAGCGTACATCAACATCTGATTATAAAAAATACAACGTAAAAAACTTAAATATCCGAAAAGAAAACTTAAAAGGGCTATTGCACGATCTTTCACAAAAAAAAGTATTTCGTTCCGCAGAAACCACACCTCAAGCAAGCCATAACAGAGCGTAGTACGGCGGAAAACAAAGTTGCCATTCGCGGCAAGCCATGAAGCCGAATTCCAACTCCCAGCCTGAAAATAATGTGCTCTCTATTTCAAAGTAACGCTCGCAAATTCCGTTGCTTATTTTCTGTTATTGGTAACGCGTTTCTTGACAGCGCGAGCCGTGTTTGTTGCTGTAAATTACTTTCAGTAATAAATTATTTCAAAAGAATTGTAGTAATTCTCGTCCTGAAGATTTATTTATGCGACACTTAATAAAGCCCTGCACTTGCTGGCCCGTTTGATAGAATTAGGGACAAAAAGTTCATCTCCCGCTGAACATTTAGGAATGCTGATTTATGTTTGTTGTTAAAACATTGCATCTAATACTGGCTAAGAATATTTCAGTAAAAGTTATTCAATCAATGTCTTTTGGACGCTTTATTTTCGCTCATGTGCTGAATATAGTTTTCCATTAAATTATGTTTTAAAACTTCTAATTCTAACTAGTGAAAAACAATAAGAAATAAATAATCCCAGCCTATTGTCGAAAACAGTGAATGGTGTACTGGACGGAATTGTTTTCTAAGTTATACTATGTACATTTGTATTTGAATATATGTGACTTATAATTCAATAACACTCTTTTTTTAACACAGTCAATTGTGTTTGGTTAAAAGTAAAATGATCTGCCTAGGCTTAGGAGTATTTCAAACCAATTTCTCGAACCGAGTTAATCACATAAACTTCAGCCTCTAAACACTTTGTCGTTCCTACTTAAGCTTAATAATATTTTCAATTACTTCTCTTTTAGCAAATTATGCGATTTTATAAAAAAAACCGAAAGTTAAAAATTATCGGTTTTTGTTAATCTTATTATAGAGTAAACAAGAATTAATGTAAGTAAATATCAGTGTGTCTTAATTTTAACTATACCCCGAATAAAAACTTAGTTATATATTCTTTTCGTTATTCAGCAGACTGCTCGGTATTCAACGCTCACCCCTCGCGTATTATACGCAGTATTAGAACAAAAACACTCCGCCCGTTTTCCAATAAAGCTCATTGTTTTCCAATCCTACCCGCAGCGATAAATTGTTTATTAATACATATTTCTCACGGAAACAAGTGAGGGCTGAAGACTTTGATTTATAAAACATTGTACAGATATACCTTATATTGAACATTTGAATATTAGTGTAGTAGATATAGTGTTTAAGTTGGAAAAAATTGAAACTAAATAATTTATTGCTGTAAATGGTACGTAACATTATCCTAATCGACATATTAAAATATGTTATTTTGGCACATATCTTGAAAATTATGTGAAGAAATTAAAATTCCGGAAAATTGCCATAGGTGATGATTGAATCTTGTGGCATTGTATCGCTGTTAATAACTGAAGTATGGGAAGAACTTCACTTTCACTGGGTAAAAACGATTCACTGCCATCTTGGATTAAAGTAAACAAAGTGTTGTGATACATAATTACAATCTAGATTTTCACGCTGATTGTAATGACAAAATCCTTTTTGAACATCTTTATTCGTTTTCAAGATTTACCCAAACAAAGAATTTTCCCTATGCAATGTATGTTTCAAGCTTTGAATATTTTTGAGATTTGTTATACTATTTTCTTTATATCTCCCGTTCTAATCAAAGCAACAAGTTCATTTTATTCTTGAAGCACTAAGTGATATAAACGGCTTCAATTTTAGGAGCTGCCCCTTGAATCAGACCAGAAGGAGATGAGTTGTTACAGTATTAATAATTTAACATAAAATTACATTTTCTTGAAATTAATTTTTAGGAAATATTGTAAATCTAAATTTATAGATAAACTAAAAAATTAAATCTAGTCTCAAATTATTCAGGAAATAATTGGCCTTCATAAGAAATTAATTGATAATTGGGATCAGATGAACTCTAAGAGAGTTTTGATCATTCTTCCCCCACGCAAATTATCGGCAGCAGAAAACGTGGTGACTGTATGATTACTAGAATCAATCGTATATCGCTTATGACAATACTTTCCTCAATCTTAAATGCTTTTGATACCATTTTCAAGACGGCTGCCATTTTCAAGGTGAATTTCCTGTGACAATACGGATGTATATTTTTAATATGTTAATTAGGAGCACATTACCTACCATTTACAACCAGAATAATTTTTGTTCCAATTACTTGTACCTCCACATATTTTTTTACTTATTTCTACTAAACTATATAACTAGTTGGTTCTCAGTAGTAGCAATAATAATTATAGTTTCCCAAAACCCAAGGATGACGCAATATTATAAGAGACGAAAGATAGCATATTACGTACTGTAATTGCTGCATGATATTCAGGTGCTACCCCACAATTACTCATAATAATACAAGACATATATTTTCGAAATTATTAGATACAGTCAAAAAGGAAATATCAAATATTTTATGTAATAAAAAAAACAATAAAATATGCCAATAATAAAACATGGCAAAGAACGAAAGCGAATTAAAAACTGAATAAAAAACATTTAATAAAAACATATGTTGAATTTTACTATCAAGCAAATTATTTAATACAGTATCAATGCGTGAAGTACCCACCATATAAATAATGAAAGATAAGACTTTGACCCCATTTCTATTTCATCATAAGCGGAAAAATTAAAACCTTAATATATTTTTCAGTTTTATTATACGTTTTCCATTAACAAATAAACATGAAGGAAAAAGATAACTAATTTTATGTATATGTTAAGAGATTGAATTGTCTTATCCTGAAGTGTTTTCCAACAATATTGTAGTGTACAAAAACATCCTTCTAGGGAAGTTTAAAGTTGTTTTACAATTTAATAGATGTATTAATTTGCAGGTTCGGGAAGTTTAATCTTTATTTATAGAGACTCGGCCTTAATTTATATGAGGGTTATTAATAATTTGATGGTTTAATGTTATGTCATTGTGGCTAATGTCCATCACGATATATCTAGAGACATTGGGGGTAGCGGAGTGGTCCAGTATTTGATATAGCATCAAATATTCCAGAATTTTATAATTCATATAGTAGAATAAGGTTTTAGGTTAAACCCAGTTGTATTTAGATTGATGAAAAGCTTCAAATTAGACTTACTCTTTTGAAATGTGGCATTTTTCACTGTATGATAAAAATGTACACAGCTTGTGATGAATTAAACACAAACATAAACTGTTTGTTTTCAACAAAAATTTTTACAAGTCTTACACCTTTGAATATACAGGAAGTTTGATTCAGACTGCTGCTTTGGTAGCAGTTGATAATAGAAACTCCGAAAGTGCTCCTGTGAAATAAAATATCAATGTAGCCCGAAGACCATATCTCGTCTACGTCATAACAAAATATTGAAGTAGTTTGAACTATTCAGGAATTTGTAACGGGCGAATTTAAGATCATCGTAATTTATTGTAGGTATTTGAACGAGATGAAAAATTGAGTATCAATCATCTTTTGTCTTAAGTCTGAATTCTCATCTACCAGGAGCTATATATTTCGAAATTGAACTGGACCGGCTTAGGAATATACTAAATTTGTATCCTCATTGATAAAAACATTTTCACAGTTCGACTAATACGAGCTAATTAATGTATACTGAAAAATCTGTTGTAAAGTAATGTCCAGTTCTACATAGGAAACTATCATCATTTCATAACAGTAATTTATCATATTCGATGAAACAATGATGCCAGGAAACAGAAAATAAATAGCCCCAGAGTTCCGAGGCTTCGCCAAATTTCTTATAATGAAATGAAAATATTGAAGATTCCTCCTACTAAATCAATAACGTAATCTCTCTTGCATTCCTTCAAACCCCTACTCCCATCTACATCTTCCCTAAAATACCACTAAACTTATAAAGAGTTTTCTCAGTGATGGAATCATTGTCGTAACTGGATACAAAATTAAAATTAGGCCAAGCAATTAGTTGAACAATTTATTCAACAAAATATTCAATAGAACCATACAAACAAATTATGAAAATAAATAATTTATACTCTTAAAAATAACGTTTAGTAAAGTTAAATTATTCCTATGAAACTAGTGTTACCCATTTTAATTTAATGTAAACTACTCAAGGGCTCGCTAGGATCTTTTATATAAAACGATTTTCTGAATTTCAAATTGCAATGAAATATTTGAATTCCGTTCAAATTAAGTAAATGTGGTTTTGTGGATATGGTTTTAGAAAAAAATTGCTCTTGCTCTTGTAATTTGATCTACTCTACTCTAGCAGTCGAAACAACTAAGCGAGACACACACTTCCTATTCGAGACGTTTGTATTAAAGTAATTGAACATACAATCAAAACATATATTGGCTACAAGCACTTGTACCACCATGACGTTGCAATTAACCTATATTGTTGATTAGCTATGTATTGACGTAGTGAGTTAGAAATAAGCTCCAATGTATGTATCGCTCTATACACGAACCTCTACAGGAGACACCAGTGTAACCATGATGGTGTCATCAATCTGCTACGTTAATTAGAGATATAATGTTCCTGACTGAGCTGTAGCGTGGCAACTGGGAGACGAATGGGAATCTGAACAGCTCTCATGTCAAGTGTCTCAGCTAATTTGGATCATGATTAATCGGTTCTGATTCGACTGTTGTTGATCTTGTATACATTCTAAAATGTTTCCCAAATTAATATAGTGAAATAAATTGTTTGTGTAAAGTATGGAAGCAAGTAATTAATAGTTTTTCGAATGTCGTCGTAGTTTTTTTAACGTCGTTCGTTATAATGCCGTGTGTGCTAGCAGCTCAATAGTCTATTAAAATAATGCATTGTCTGAGTTATTGCATACTTATGGTCTATAACTATTATTTTAGTGAAAATATTCAAAGTGCACTGCAATGGGTCACCAGCAGTGAGTATCGTGGATTCGTCCCACAGTTATGTCTGTGCAAATAGGCGACATCCATCTCGAGACCAAGCCTGCTGCCGAGTACCTGTGGGCCTGTGGGCCTGTGTGTGCCGAGTGTGGTGGGCCTGTGGGTCATAGCAACATGTTCAGGGAGGAAATACAATGCACCACCGACATAGCCGCCACAAGTGTCGCTGTCCCGGCCAGGCTTGTGCCCAACTTCTTGTGGCCTTCGCTCTCGGACTAGCAGGGTCGAAGACTAGAGATGGGAGAAGACCGTAGGTACTGAGCGATATTCTGACACAGGTGTTTCTTGCACCTGACCTTGCTTTGGTTGCTAGCACCTCGAAGCTCACCTCAAACAGTCCTGTACTCAGCCAATCTGAAGTTTGGAACAGTGCCCGAACAGCGTGGTTCTTGCTCGTTAGTCTGCGTTGCTCGTCGGAGGCCAAGACACCTCTCCCGGAGCTCCACGATTTCGGGTGTCCACCAGTAGACTGGCTTCTTCCCGGGACGGAGGACTGGCATACAATAGACGATAGAAGATGAAAACGATGGCTGAGTCCAGAATGTGGAGGCTCGATCGTGCTATTTCAAGGACGTACTGACCTCGAGTTAAGGACTCGTCCCGAATTACACCACTTTGGCATTAAAATCATCACAGATGATATCTCCTCCAAAGAATTTTAAGATAATGTCATCGATGAATTTGACCATCAGGCGGTAGTCCACGATGGGTTGATTGCAGGAAAAGAAGGAAGACCCCTGCTCCTCGCCCAGACGAACCCACTGCCCGAACCAGCTGCAAGAATAGGAACCTTCCCAAGGTTCAAAATACAAATAATCGCTGTGGAAAAAGTTTGACTTTTACAGGATAGATCCGGCCAGGCAATGGATGAAAACTAAACGGTATCAAGAAACTAATATATCACTTCTCCCATAAAACAAGGTAAAACAAGAAATCTTCCGTTAAAATAATAAGTTTAAAAAATGATTCAACGCAAAACCAGTTTTATCAAAATCGGCCAGTATATGAGCGAGATGTCGGTTTGAAATTTCTTAAAAACCCAAGAATAACATTATACAACGTACTAAACCAAATATCACGTACACCTAACGTAAATGATACATATCTGCTGAAAAAATATCAATTTTCTTCGCAACCAGTTAGCGTAGACTTCAGTTAGCGTAGATGATTCAAAATAAGGATCATAAATTTTTTCAAGCCAAAATTAATGGTTGCAAGTAAAATTCTTTTATGTTTGTTGAATAAATAAAAAAAAATAAATTGCTAACACTATAATTCCCATAGCTTGAAACTGCTTTTTATAGACATGAGGTTCGTGTCATTTTGATTGGTATCTGAAATACTACAAAGCATAAATTTAAAAAACCCGTTTTTCATAAAGGTTTTTTATAAAGCCTTGGGGCCTATGTTTTATTATAACTCATACTGGAATAACTTATTCCTTATCGGAAAATTAGCTTATATAGAAACATTTTTCAATATTCAATTTGCAGCGCTTCCCGTAGACTTTTTCATAGAAATAAAAACAAGTCGTTCATCTTATAGGAAATTTGATGTACCTACTGTACTTTCTTTTTGCAAAACAATGTTCATCACATGAAATTTACGGTTTTTCAGTTATAAAGTAAAAACACGTAGTAAAATCTGAATTTTTGCCTAATTTTGCATTTTTGACAATGTTGCTTCACCAAGTCTTGATAACAAACTTCGTATTTCGATTCAAATCCAAAAAAAACATAATGAAAAACAAAAATCAAACTTAACCCAATACTTCATCGCGGAGGGGGTTTTGAGGACGATTTTACTGGGCTATTTATAGTTTATACTGTATCTGACAGATTTAACAAGTAATTAAAAATGAATTTGTTTCGTAAACATGAACTGTAGTGCAAAAATATCGAATATAGTGCGTGTGCAATGCAAGTACTAGCAATGTCAAGGACATGTACATAGACACTCAAGTTTATGTCTCGGAAGTCGGTGCAAGTCACAGAGTAGCACTTGTACTACTACTACTACTACTACGTCACAAACCACCACCCATGCGCTCCCACCACCCTTCACCCGTGAACGATTACTAAATTCATTCTACCAGCTTTAGTCTATTTGAAAATCAAAAATATCTTCTTTCTGCTATATCTTCTTTATGTACTTCTGTATTCTATAAAAGTTCAAAAGTATATATATGTAAATATATTTTTAAATGCATTGATAAAGTATGTTTTTGTGCTTTCCTAAGGAGGAAATGACAAAAAACGGCTGTTTTAGCGAATTTCCCCTATAGGGAAGAAGCTATAACCATAGGTATCATGGTAAGTCATAAGCCCGAGACCATGATAACCTTTCGTTTTGGGGCCCCCAGAAGTAAAAAAAAAACACCATTCGTTCGAGTATATATATATATATATTGTATATATTATTTTTAACATTTCAAAACACAGTATCCTGTTTAAAAATTATTTTATCATATTTGACTTTGTTGAAAAAAAATATATATATATTGTGTGTGTGTGTGTGTGTGTGTGTGTGTGTGTGTGTGTGTGTGTGTGTGTGTGTGTGTGTGTGTGTGTGTATGTGTGTGTGTGTATGTGTGTCTTTAACCACAATAACTCGTAAAGATTTACCGATCTTAATGAAATTTGGCATGGACGTGTAAGGCAGTAATTAATTATTCGGACGAGTTCGTAAATCAGCCCATTCGGACTACTGGAAGGGGGAGTGAAGGGGAATAAACCACCAAAAATATATTTTTTTAATTTTTTACAAATAAAAATAAAAAGAATCCAATTTTGGTTAGCACCATTGAATTCAGCTAAAAAAAACTAACAATTTAGTATTTTGAATCACTGTTTAATGTCCATTGGTTACTGAGATATTAAAAGTTGGACAAAGTATGTTGTTTGGACACAGTATGTTGTCCAAATGTTAACCTTATGGGAAATAAGTAAAATTCTATATCTAGCTTATTTCTCCACATATCTTGATAAAACCTGGTAAATGGCTTATTCTAGTTCAGATGTACCAAATATTGAATTAAAACCACGCAGTTTAAAAATACCTGTAGCAGCAAACGTGCATACTCATTCCCCATGTTATTCTTAAGGAGCTTACAAAAACATGCCAAATCTCGCTATGTTGGTTTGAAATATGTTGTTTAAAATTTGAAATTCGCTGAGTATGCAGGTCTGCTGTAACGAGGGTGTGTTTACTAATTAGGTTTTTAAGAATTTGTAAGAAATTTGTTCTATTCAAAAAGGGTTATATATTCGCAAACTTTTAGTCAATAAAGCTACCAAACGTGAGAGGAGTACTTCAACTCCCTGCAAATGTAATTCAGTATATAAAGTGAAAAACAAATGTCCTGTCGTAGCTTAGTATAATATTTTCGTTGATATATGTTTTGACAGGTTATAGGGCCTGCAGGGAGGCTACGAGCCGAGCAGAGGTCTGCCATTAGTGCGTGATAACAGAGGGTGTGTACAATGACAACATTCTGTATCGATTCTCGCTGGTACATAGAATATCACATACATTTCTAACACGTAAAAAATCAACATTTTTAAAAGAAATTTTTCTATTAGCGTAACAATCTGAGCTTCCATTTTCCTTGTGAAGGAAGCGGAATCAAATCTTCCACTAATGATGGGAACTAAATGACTTCACTATCGTGAAAATGAGCTCTAAAAACACGACAACAAAATAATACTAAAAATATTATAATAAATTCTTAAATCTTGAGATTAATCGGATCGCAAAATCTTTTATCGCTAACAGGAAAATTAAAAAGAAAATGTAAACGGGAGTCCAAATGGTTTACTACAGATGCTACTGAAACGTTATATTTCCATGAGGAGATTTACTTCAGCAGGATTTACGGAGCCTAAAACCAAAATAGAAAAAGCATTCCGGTAACTAAAATAAGTCGAAGAATATTTAAGTAAATATTTCGATAGTAGTTGAAACTAGAACTTGAATAATTTATACTTCTACAGGCAGTGGTTGAAACTATAAATTCTCTGCAAAACACTCCTAAATTACGGACATCAAA
Organism: Flexamia atlantica; assembly: GCA_035578135.1. Taxonomy (NCBI): domain Eukaryota; kingdom Metazoa; phylum Arthropoda; class Insecta; order Hemiptera; family Cicadellidae; genus Flexamia; species Flexamia atlantica. Next base: position 123,184,568 of record JAQJVK010000001.1, read on the forward strand.
ATTTTTGTTTGAAATTTACCAGTTTTCTGAAACAGTAATATCTATTACAACACCTGTCATCACATCTATCACCAGTTTTCCTCAGAGGGCTAGTATTTGACTTACAATATTTCGTTTTCGTCTTGATAGGAAATCAATTTTGTGTAAGTAGTTTTTACTTAAACAAAACCACGTGAAAAGATTAGGAATACAACATATCTTACTACAAAAATGAAAATAGTTACTTTTATGTAATGTAAAAATAGTACTACCGCAAACGGTACTCATGTTCAATGGTAATGGTGTAAACAATGGTCAAGTATTGTTCCTAATTATCCTGTTTTGATTTGTGTGGGATCTGATCTGATCCGATATAAGTTGTGCTGTTAACGGAAATTTTTAATCGTGAAAAGGCAAGGCAAAGTATAATTAAGTGATACTTGGTGGTATCTTGGTTTTACATGAGAAATATTAGTGCTGAAGTCTGGGTTTGGTACTTGCATTAGAACTATTTAACATCGTCCATATGTATAGTCGCAAACAAAGTGAATAAAATTGGATAGACTGACGACGGATAGTGCCACTGTTTCGGATGTCCAGCCTATTTTTTTATTGGTACCCTTTCTAAAGATTCTGAGACGTATTGTCAAATTTACGTTGAAATAGACAAATTGACACTTTAAACGTTAAAATCTGTTAGGTAGTTCTCGATTTATGACTGTGTAAAGAAAACCCCTCTCATATTAATATACATATTAGGTTTGTTAAATTTGATGTTATTGTAATTTTGAATAATTGGTGTCCAAAAGAGTAACACACGTATGATTTTAAGCTAGACAAAAGTAAAACATTAAATAGTGACAAGGTAGTCTGCTTGAACATTTGACAGTGATTAATTATGCATAAGTTGGAGCTACAACGGCAAAATACACAGTCACAAGGAGGTAAGCGGGAGTAAAGTAGTGGTAGTGATATCGTTAAGCAGACTAGGCAGTTTGCTCGGCACGTGAACTGATTTGGCATCGGCTTGAGTCTGGACCATTGAATCGATTACGATTCTGACACCCGGGACACTTCGTTTTTCCAATGCTCTATCTTTTTCATTCGTATAATCCCGCTAACATTTTCTTGTCTGCCGTAGGCCTATCACAAAAACATATGTATTTATAATATTATTTAGATGCTAACGTTAAAGCAACTAGAAAATCATGACTTGTGAAGTGCTAAGGGAGATTTAAAATGTAGCTCACTATTTATATTCGATATGAGTAAAAAACAACAAAAACAAAAAAAAACAAAAGGACATGCTATATCAAGCATTCAAAACTTCGTGGGAAATTTGTTAACATTTCCATGTTTTGATAGTTTTGTTAAGCATGTGCTTGAGGTTGCAACAAATCCGCAACCTTATTTGGTTTTATGTTGTCAACAAAGGTTTGCATGTACGTGATCATAAAAAGAAGTTGTTAAAATAAATATTTTATAAATAACTACCCCCGTTGCAGTAGATCTACATATTCAGTTAATTTAAAATGCTTAAATAAATAATCTACACAAAGCCTAACATCAAGTAAAACCAACTTAAACATCCTTAAATAAGTATGCAAATAATCATTATAAGAAACACATTGGAAGTAAGTATGCGGGTTTGCTGCCACAGAAATATGAAATTGAGGGAATTTTGGTTTTAATCCAGTAGATCTGAACTACACGTAGCCAAATATAAAGTTTTATCAAGATTTGTTGAGAAATAAGCATGCATTGCAATTTGTTGAGGTGAATAAGCAGGTTTGCTGCCTTTATCTAAGTCCATTACTACATTATCGAGATACTGAGAGTAGTAAGTAAACACAGTGCGTTGTCCCAATGTTACCATTATGGGAAATAAATAAAATTTAATATAACACTTATTTTGAATATAACTTGATAAAACTTGGCATGTGGCCTCATCTGGTTGAGATCTAGCTGATTAAGGTGTAACCTCAACCATTTTAAAATTTTCATGACAGCAAACATCCATACTCATTCTCCATGTTAACCTTATGGGAAGTGAACAAGTTGTGTAGTTTGCTTATATCCCAACACATCTCGAAAATACTCGGTATGTGGCTTAATCTAGTTTAAGATCTATTTTATTATTGACTAAAATCCCCAAAACTAAATGTTTGGGGATCTTAAGAAATAATAAAGTAGGTATATTTAACATTTTTCTTGATTTAGAGGTCAGTAATAAAGTTTGATTATTAGTAGAGTATATTTTATTGCGTGATTCTAAGTTATTATTTATATAATTAATACTAAATTGACTGAAGATAAATCAATTTGACCCAATAAATAAAGAACCTAATGAAATAATTGACTCTACTAATGTAAAAAGTAGGCCTATTCAGGGCTATGGAAGACAAAAGGAATTAATTAATGTAATTGAGTAAATATTTATCTTTAAAGTCCACCTAAGACTAAAAGGTTAAGAACATCAAATCCTTCCATACTGTTATTGAATAGTTTTGCAACTAAAAAGATTTGATAAGATGATTTGTTTTGCGTGTATTAATATTGATCCCAATATTAATTTAAGCAATATCATCCAAAAAAAGAAAACAGAGGTTCACAAAAAAGAAGAAATAAATCAAATTAATCAGGTTATCAACATAAAGTCCGGCTTGCAGTAAAATTCGTTAGATTTTTACTCCACCTATCAAGGGGACTCATACTAGGACAACTTTGTACATAATACGTTTGTTTACACAAATAGCGGTTGCTGGCAGGGACCATGGCTTGTGCACATATTGGCAAAGTCACGCACGTGTAAAGACCCCGGTTTTACGCAATGCCAACGAATGCACACATGGTCTAGGGCTGTCATTCAACGGGTTTATGTGCAAGGGTAGCATGGACCCACCTGGTACAGGTACGACCGACAGAGTACTCTTATTCACCCTTAGGCTCGACAATAAGTAGTGGGAAATATATCGCAATATTGACCCTTCCATAGGTATTTATTTAGTATTATCTTATTGATGCATGCGGTAAAAAAAAAATTAAAAAAGGTTTTAAGGTTTTTTCATCGAATGTTTCTACTTATGCCTACAGTTTTCTGATTAACTTAAAATGGCTCCGCATTTTAAACAATTGAACACAACACAAAAAATTAATTTTAGGGCGTGTCAATCTGTTTTTAGAATATCAGTAACCGTTCGTTAAATTTATTTAAAATATAAACAATTGAAACAAATAAAGAAACAAATTTGTAATTTAACCACGTGTAACAGAAGAGATACCGAGCTGAGCATCATGTATTACACCTGCTGTTATCTACAAAAACCCTTTAAATAAAGATTTAATAAAAGAGCGGATAGCTCATTAGCAAAGTCTAATCGGGTCGGGTCGAACAAACAGATGAAGTTAAACCAATTATGGTCGTGTGTGTCCCGGCGGTAATTGATAGGACTATACGGAGCTATCGACCGAAGCTCACTGTTTGGCCCTCGGAACAATTTGGCAACATTCAAACTTTGGGGAGGGGAGGCCATTAACTCGATTGCTAACTTGGCCTTTACGTTATAATAACTGATAGTTCCTTGCTACGTTCTCTCCACTCTGGCATGATTCGTCCCTGCTTACTGAGTTCGACTGCTTATTTATCAGACTTTGATTCGTTTAACTGCGTGTGTCAGCTCTACTAGTGTCGGCGTTGTCTCCTTTAACATCAACCAAACTATACGTCTGAACAACCTTACCCCAATAATTTTCAATCATGATTCAGTAAACAATACTAAATGCTTATGAATATAGGCTATTAAATTTCTGTGTTTTGCTGCTTACCTCTGAAAAACATCCAAAAAAGTATACACACTATTCTTTTTAATTAATTTTCTACTTGGATATCAAATAAATGCCAATTATATCTCAAATTTGTATTTGCTTTGTTTGCAAGTTCACCCTAAGTTTAAAATTTAAGGTCATCCTCCCTTTCCGGAAATTATTCCCCGTTAGTGCCTACTTTTTAAGCCCTTAATTCGATTTTTAAAAGGACTTGAAATTTGTAAATCTGAAAACGTCATATTAGTTTTAAACTTTTAACAACAAAACTTAAAATTGAAGCTTTTTGGATTAAAATGTAACATAAATAAAACAAATCCGAACTCACGTAATTTTTTGGCGATAATTTCATGGAAGGAAATGTTTTCACACAAAACATTTCTTCAGTTTTAAGTGTTATACGACATATTTCATGTATACCCAGAAAACACTCCAATAAAACGTATTAGTGCATGAAAAATCAATTATGTTTACACCTCAACAACAAATTTATTTATTACAGTTACTGACGGACCAAGAATTTTCCAAGCTAACCAAAACTCTGATCAATTCCATCTACATCATCGACTCAATAAAACTTTCTCACCTCGTAATAAATAAAGCCTTATAATACATTATAGCATGTAACATAAATTTCGGTGCATCTGACAAAACCGGTGGACCAAATAATGAATGTCAGGCGCAGACTAATTCTGCATGACTCGCCGCAAGTTCACGTCATGTCTCATTTTAAAGTTCCTACAAGAAGCAAATCAGTTTACTCTCCTAATTGAGAGCTACCTTCCTCAGCGACGGGATTTGTTACAGTGGTTTCTAAACGAGAATGCATTTAGAACAGTTACACTTTAGTGAGCACCACTAGAAAATGGTGACGGATTTCTCTATGTTTTACTTTATAAGCATCATTAACTGAACACGTTTATTAAACAAGTATTTATTCAGGTTATTTTTCAGTTTTAACATTATTATCAACTGTAATGTCTTACAATAATTGGGAATGCCTTTTAATCTCCCATCAATGAACAAAATTGAAATTGAATAGTTTTTTCAGCGAATAGGTGTCCACCAGGAAACTAAGACACAACTAAAAGCTTAATTAATCTAAAATCAATAAAAATTCGTTATACACTATAGTTTACGAAATGCAATTAAAGTATGTTGTCTAGCTAAAGGTCGTAATACTTATACACAATAAATGTTGGGTTGAAGTAGAATAAATTGTTCATAAAATAATTTTGTCATGTGGTATTTTACATGTTCTTACTGTCAATCCATTTTGGTTTTGTCTTATAAATTTACAAATAAAACAAAAATTCAGTCTTAAAAATTTAATTTATTTCCTTATAATATTGATTATATGCACCACATAAAAATAATAAAATATTCGTACTGTTTTTAAGAACTTTGTTAAACAATGGAATACAAAAGAAAAAATTTAGGTTGAACAACACTTTTTAGTATTTGGAAGTAAAACCCTATATAATATATTTAAAATTTCACTGAGGTTAGCAGTTAAACCCTTAAAAGTAAGTTTCCACAAACAAAAACTTCATCTATATCAAGCGTACAGTCATTTTCTTTAAGCACGTCTTAGATAATCAATGGTACAACATATACGAAGAATGATATTGTTTTAATTGCGTTACGTCAACATGTCAAAGAAGATTTTTTGAAATGAAGAAACACGGTTAGCTGTTAACCAAATTACTCAACGACGGTCACCCGCACTGATATAATGTCCTGATTTCCCCGAAGAGGACAAACCAAACAAGCCAGTAATTACAGAACAAATATGGCGACTGTGAGAGAGAGCGACGCGTGGCGGTCTGCCCGAATGATTCATTGTTTGTTAATTAGGCAAACTAAATTTCCCAGATAAATCAGCCTACTTGAAAACCTTTTCAAATAAAAAAAAAAAGATGCACAAGGATTTTCCGTCATAACTAGGCTATATACCTTTAAGAGTTTTAGTGATTGTTTAAAACAAACATTTTAACCTCCTTTGTGTGGTAAAAGACCGCGAGTAATATAAAAAACTTAAATGTTGGATAATTAAGAAATATATTTTTCACAGCACGAATATTGGTATTTTTAAAGGTATAAGTAAAGGCTAGTGGTATCATATACATTTAATAATATAGTTTCCAGGTACATTCCAGGATCAGAGTAAACCTTTGACAATGTTTCGACCCTTCCAACAGATTAATCAAACTCTTGACTACTAATTGAATAGGAAGAATATTAAGCCATGATAGGTAAAATGGTATTAGTATTTAGTTGTAGTGAGTATTAAAAGTTTATTAGTAGGGAATATTTAACAAATCTTGGATGACTATGCGGTACGTGGCTGATTCACACCTCTGTCGCCGTGCTTTGGACCGCGAAATCCTCGCTAAACTGTGAAATTCAGTGGAAGCCCAGAAGAAAAAATCCTGGACACATTATTTGAAACAAATACCTGTAACCTATGAAGCATATAAGGAGGTGGATCTAATTAGATGTTACTCAAATTACATAAAATTCATGTGTGCGAAAAATGTAAATATACCAACAAAAAATGTTTGCTAAAGTGAATTAGACGCTATTGAATGTTGCTAGTCTAATTATTATGTGTTGTAATATTAAGATGTTTTTGCGGTTTTATGTAATATAAACTGCGAGCAGGTAGATGAAGTTTTAATAAATGAGATAATAAAACATCAAAACGTTCGTAATTATTTTTCGAAATAATTACTAAAGCTTACATTTATTCTGCGTTTATTTTAGAATTTGTAAAAATTTACCTATGTAGTATGTATTATATTAATGTAGTTTTATGTGTTTTCAGACGGTATATTGTAGGAAGTCGAATTGAAAACGCAATAATTATCACTTTTTATCGATAACAGAAAAAACAGACACATAAATCTCCGGTTAACATTGTAGTAAGCTTAACTCGAATTCGTTAACCACACATTTTAGTGCCTTACAAATTACCCTTTTTTTTGTTCACTATGTCCCATTAAAGATACTGGTGTGGTACTTGAGCGTGATTGATCTTTCAACACACTTAATTTGTACAAGCTAGTTCACATACAGAGCACAACAAAATTGACATATCTTCCAAATATGAAAGATATCAGTTGTTCGGCTGCGGCGACCAGTGACCATGCAACGGCGACCGGGCCCAGTGAGGTGCACGACGGCGCATATTACCTTTGTGGGCCTGGACTGATGTCCGCCCCACCGCTCCCCCACTCAACCGTGAAATCCATAATATTACTGCTATAAATCCCTCCTTTCATCCATTCACTCATTTTTGTTTAGTTTAAATCATACGAGTATTTATAAACATGAATAATAAATAACAAGTTTGGTCGGTTGCAGCAAATGTGTAAAATTATCGCTTTTTATACTTTAAAAACAAGCTACATATCAAGCTTGCTTGGAAAGTATTCATAACTAAATAAAGATATGATCATCTTAGGTTACCTACGAATTAATATAGGAGTAAAATATAAAGGCTTAATTCAAAGTGAACGACAACTACTAAATGGAGTCCTAGTTCGTATTATACTAATGTAATAGTTATTTGGGTGGTGTGTTAGTTACAACATTTACTCCCGAGTGAAAATGTTGGCGCCCGAGCTTGCGAGGGACACAGGGAGAAAGTGCTTTACTCTCGAAATACACACAACATTTTTTCCTCACCGACAATAATAAATATCCTGACCATAAACATTTAACTTGGTAAGTTAGTAAGCAATAAAAAATATCCATTTTTTCGTTCTGCTATTAGCGCCTGCTCCAGGTAGCTGTGACCAATCATGTACCAGCGATCAGCTGATTGTTGCAATGTTCTTACACGTTGCAATTCTTAGACGTTCTCACAACTGATTGGTGTTGATGTTGTGATTATTCCTGCCACTAAATCAGCTGTTAGCCCTGCATTCGTTGAGCTGCAACCATCGATGTTTTATTTACATCGATGGCTGCAACATATTTGCATGTGTACGTGGAAATTTGAAGGCGCTCAAATTTTTTTATTATTGATTTCACTGTTATTATTATTGATGTAATTTATCTTCAGGTGGAAAAAAAGTTGTAGACCATTTCAATTTTGCCTCCGATATAATCATTGTATGCTTTGGTTAATCAAGTATATCGTCAAATTAAAGATTTGAAAAATAATTTTTGAATGTTTGCGATTGATCATAAAAAATATCTGAGGAAAGCCGGCAGATTTTTTTCTGATTTGGTATTACATTATTCGTTAAATTACCGGCATACATCTGAGCTACTGATAATTGAAGTCGAACGAGTTTGGGACGTGTTATTAACATCCATTTATTTGTTTTGAGACCTATTTTGAGTTATCGTTGACTTTATATGTTTTGTATGGAAAAACCGTACTACTTAGCGCCGGGCACAAACACTTATTAATAGATAAATTCAGGAAAAAATATAAATTTCGCCAGCTTAAAGGCTCTAACGTGCCTCAAACTCGTTATATTTCAAGATCAAAAGCTTGAGTGGTGTTATATTGAGTGTTTTTAATCCAAAAAAATCCCACCACGTTCTTATAACTTTGCATCACGTGAAAACAAATTTGAATAGAAGTCTTATAAAATTGCATTTAACATTTAATATATCATTTTATTGTTGTTGATTATTGTTAATATTTATTATTGTTTATTGTTACTGTTACTGTTACGCTATTTACTATTTATTATGTTTTTTTTTGTTACTTGCATTAATAGTGATAATTATGTTCGTTGAACTGGACTGGACTGAAATATTGTGGACTTTATGATAACTGCATGTCTTCTGCAACATGCACAATGTACTTGGGTATATAACCTGTATTCTTACATGTAAAATAAATAAATAAATAAATATCACATCAACACAAACGCAATACTCAAAACATTTATCCACTCTCCATAAGTTCCGAATAGTTAAATTCACTATTATTAATTCATAAACTCACTGCGGGATTTTCGTAAGCACCTCATGCGTAAGTAGTTACAAATTTACTTCGTTGTAAACGTTTCTGAATCTAAAAGGCCTAATAAGACACCCGAATGCATTATGCTTTCAGGTAGATAATTTACAATTAAGAATAAATTACATTGTATCGTCATATAGAGAGTAACAAATAAGCAAACCGATGACTTTGCTCTTCCCTTATTGTATCAGTGATCAGCGTTTACTCTTTCCGTATTACAGTGTACAATTATTGTAGGTCCATATAAAAAATCTATCAGAGTCTGTAATAACCCAAATTCATAATTTAATTTAAAATCTCAGTGATTTAAGATGAGTGATCCAAAATTTGTCCCGGGAATGGAAGGGGGCCTGAACGCAATTTGGTCACCATTACCATCGAAATGGGAAGGTAAATGAGGCAAACATGAAAACAATTGACGAATCAATGAGAAACGCCGTGTGCGACAAAGCTTATTACACGCAGGGGATGGCCGGGGGAGGAAGATAGCGGACCTGCAGGGGTGCATTTTTCACAGATATCTCACATGAATATCATACATGCACGCTGCAAAATACAGGAATTAATTGTTGCTTTTCAATTATCACACTGCGGCCTTTGATCCCAGTGGCCCTTGGGACTCGACTGTGTGCATTTTCCATCAATAGCAGCGGCCGGCGAAACACAAGGAATCAATGCAAATGAGGGGGTGCATAGTAATGGCGACACCCCTCGCGTCCCCCGGCTCTCCCTCCCACTGATACATCGGCCCGCCGACCCAGTCTCATTAACAAATCATAAAACTTACAGATCTAGTTCACGATATGTATTAAATGGAATTTTTCGAAGTATAAGGTGATTGTATAGTTTATTGTTTATCATTCGTTCTTAAAATGTTGTAATTATAGAAAGATAATGGTCAGCAGAACGTTGGGTTGAACTACTCATGTTTATGTTCAAATAAGTAGGTATGTTTCATAACTACACAACCTTCTTGGTTCAAGAAGAATGCGGAAACTGCACTCGAAAAGCAATAGTTAGCATTTTTCTATATTTATATAGATTGAAAAAACTACTGTTTCGAATAACTTTTTATTTATTTTTATATTTATGAACAGGTCCCATTAATATTCAACAAGATAACTTATAAAAAAATTAAATCAAAGTGTTTTATTCATATAAATACGCAATTCAAACAATAATATTGCTAATGTCAGGAAGTTGAAAATTTTGTTGAGAATTTAATAACTCTCCTGCTTAACAAAGGACAATAACGTCACCTGGGCTGATGAAATTCGGGGAACGTAATTATGTGATGATAAGGAGTAGAGATAAACGCAGCACCATTAGTAGAGTGGTCACGAATGTGATAGCACAAGAGATAAAGGCCATGTGTTCCTCCTACCTTTCGCTCCTATGTGCCCTCTATGATAAGATATGGAGGCGCACTGCTTGGTACTTCTAACGTGTACAGCTGTAAGAGTTCAATTATGTGATATAATGACATATCGCTTGACACCTCTAATGTGCCACTTATCTCACGTGTCATCTGTGATCCGTTAGCGCACGGCTTGGTAATCTGTCTGGGTTGGAAATAGAGAGAGTAATGGACTTTTTCTACTATTACCTTATTAATTATTTCGAGTCTTGACTTGGACTCCAGCTCTGAGTGAGGTAATGTAATTCAGTCACATTCACTTCTCAGTATTAAATTTATTTAGCATTGACTATTAAACAGAATACCAAATAATTTACAGTCAAGTTGTATTTAAAATTTTCAAAAGATAAGTAGGTTTTAAGTAATCACCTATACATAAACACACAAGAAACACCTGCTTATCCCGTTTTTTGCGTTGTTTTATATAGCCACTAGCAGATATACCCGCATCTACGCACACTGAAAGGATAAATTATTTTTATTAAATCATATTATGCCATTTGCAATTTTTAGAAATAATTAACAAATGGGCTGATTAGGGTTATGGGTCATGGGCGTGCAACTACACCCTTGAGGTGCAGCTGGTAATTACACCCTAGATTGAAAAGAGAAAGTGTAACGTTTCCTCTAAAAATGGTTTCCTCATGATTAGCAAATGGTATGAATTAGCTTCCTCCCATTTTCCAACAGAGTGAATGAGAGATGTGCCGGGATGTATAACAAAAAGATTACGCTAGGGGTGGGTTTTCAGCTTAACACGGTAAATACCTTGGCCAAAAACTGATTTCCCATTCACATTGAAGATCGTATCACTCAGCTATCGATAAGGAAAAATTATTGTAATCTTTTTTTATATTTAAATTACCTTCATCTAAGCAAACCCTTACAATTTTTAATCTGGAAACTCCGTTTCTAGTGGATGTACATATACTCAAGATGAAATGTCCATAATGAGTTTTAAGATTACAGTTTGAGTACTTATGTATTTATTTATTACACGGACAACCTATTTTACAAAAGTGGGAATACAATGTAATATTTCGGGCGGGTCGCACAACGTCAAGTTCCTTGCGAATTAATTAATTAATTTTCTTTCGAATCCATTTTATCCCTCTTTTTTTAGATTTTCCAATGTTTTTCGGTTATCCTTCATACTTTTATGTTCGTGATTTTTTTAGCAAATGTACAAAAAAGTTTGACAAGAACAGATTTTTCTTAAGCTTCATGACCAAGGACAACTTTCGATTTAATCAACGAAAAAGTTAATGGAAGCGACAAAAACGACAGAAATTATTACAAGTATCGTATTTATCAAATTAATTATTCCAGCTGTAATACATTTTATGTAGGACAAACCGGACAAAAGATCATTCTATTCGTGGTTTAAAGAGCTTACACAAACGCTAAAATGTAATAACATCACCACAATGAAGAGTAATGTTGCTGAACGTTTGCTCAAGAACAATCACTAATATGAAAGTATGAAGGATAGCCACATAATAGTTGAATATCCAAAAAGAAGTAGAAGAGTTGCCAGGAAATACCAAATCAAAACTGCCTTCAAATCATCAAACACATTAAGACAGCATCTTACTAAAGTATTACCAAAATGTTCCGAGCAAGCCTCGAAAAACTGTGTCTATAGCAGTGTTTCTCAACCGGTGGTACGCGTACCACTAGTGGTACGCGAAGGCCTTTTCAGGTGGTACGCAAGAGATTTACGAATGAACGCTGTCTCGCCGAACAGTAAAGTCGCACTTCATGCCTTAACTTTATTAACTTTTTCAGTATCCGTTTTGGTCATAATATGCCAATTTCGTACCATATTTTAGGAACTATTGTTTTTCTTTCTTTTTAAGAGTAATTCTTTTTACAAAACATTTTGGCATTAAAAAATGTTCTTTGCATTAAAGTAATTCTACCAGTTTTACATTGATTATTCGGTGGTATTACTACAGTTTTTAGTTGTACGATTTACTAACCAAACGTATTTTCTATTTTCAACACACAGTCTAATAATGTCGATCTGTTGTATATTTTTTTGTAATATGCTTAAATATAAGATCATTGGTGAAAATACAGTATACTTTGAATGGCTTTGAACTGTTTATTTATTTTATTCATTATTTTTACGCCTCCTGAACTGTTATCTTAAATTATTCTAGGCTACGTACCATTCATAGATTGGATTTTACATTCCGAAATGTACAGTTTTTTTAACTTAATGAACTGTTTGAATGAAAGGTACGTAACCTAGAATATTTAATTTTGTTAATCTTTTTATAAAAAATATGAGAAATTTTTAAAGTTCCAAATAACAAACAGATCATTTTCCCCATGTACCTAGACATTTTTCACATTACGAAATTCGTATTCAAATTCATAAGATTTTTCGCCATATTGACTGTAAATGAGCAGAAGTGAGATGAACATATAGGTTTGTCAAAATGTCCTTATAATCGAAATACGATCTAAAAATTTACATTTACAAGAAAAATAAAATAAATTTCAGTGACAAAAATAAAACCACCAAAGGGTAACTATAAGCAATTTCGGAGGGGATCTCTTAGTGGTGGGGGGGGGGGGGGGTTGTTGCGATGGTACGCCAAAAGATATAAAATGTGGTAGGTGGTACGCAAGCACCAAAAGGTGGAGAAACACTGGTCTATAGTAATATATGTGAATGTGAAGGTGAATACATAGGAGAAACAAAGCGGCCATTAAAGGTTCGCATTGGCGAACACAAAAGAAACACCAAAAATGGCGAAACAACCAGTTCGAAATTAGCCAAACACGCATGGGAGAAAGAACATAAATTCAACTTTGAAGGGGCAGAAATATTACACCATGAATCTCATTACTACAAAAAGAAGTTTGTTGAAGGGGCGTTAATAAAATTACATGAAAACCCAAGTAGTCAGAGCAGTATTGATGTTAGGACACTTTGGATACCTTTAACTAAATCACATTTTGAACAAAAAATAGCCTCAAAACCCACTCCAGACTTGTCTGTTGCAGAACCTCACGCGTCCAGAGTCCATCACATGGTCCTAAGATCCATGCGCCCGTGAGTCTGCTTGGAGGAAACTCTTGCTATGGGTTGTGCGTCCTGTTCCCCATCTGTAGCTAGGAGGCGTGCTGTATATTTTTTGGAATTGCTGTACTTGTGCCCATAAAGGTGCCTGGAGGAAACGCACAGCCGGTGCCTGAGTCATGTTCCCGAGATTCACCATGGAGGCGGGTCTTAGACCGCTGACGTCAACTTGTGCCCGTGGTGGAGGTAGGGCCGCTCCCCCTCCACTTGCTCTCTCAGGCGCTTTTCATTCGAGTTGCGTATGTGAGTGTGGGTGGACGTGTGTGCGTGTCGTGCCACTGCCAGCTTGGGAGGCATTGCCGGCAGTGAGGTATATGTTTTTGTTTTAATTTTCCATCTGTGTTCTCTATCATGTTTAATGTGTTTTAGTTTAAATTTTCTTTCTGTATTAAGTATGTTTAATGTGTTTTGCATGACATTTTGTGTGAGTGAGATTTCTGTTGAATGTTGGATGAATGTAAATTGTATGTCAAAAAAACAAAAAACCTAAAAAAGTAGGTTAAATAAACATAAGTAGGTTAATGTAACTTTAAGCAGGGTCACTTGAAAACGAGAAGAGTTTCAATACCTCTCGAAACGTAGTGTAGTTTAAACACTAGAAGCAATAGGAAAAGTCCAACAAATTAAATAATAATTAAATCATTAATTACAAATCTTATTTGTAAAATAAACTGCCTTTATGCATTTATGTTACCGGCAAACTATGTAATCAGACATTCTATAGAATGCCTAGGCAATCTATACAATGCCAAAAACTGGCCAGGTAAATTGTGAAATAACGCGCATTTTATACTTTGCCTAGTCGTTTTATAGAATGCCACCTGGATTGTTAGGCAAAGTATGAAAAACAGTGTTTCCACAGTTCGCGGTTCCGGCCAAGGCTCAAGGTCAATGCCTTCCTCCATCCAATTCATCCCTTCTCGCGCCTACGCCGCCGTAACACAAGTGTTAACCTAACCTAACCTAATCCAACTGTAGTTTAGGTTAGGTTAACACATTTCAAATTTCAGAACTTTTATATTGTACACTAATTAATTAAGTTCTTATAAACGGAGATTTTCGTTTTTCAGCACTTCTATATTGTACAGTAAACAATTTTCTATCAACATTTATTCATTTAATACTTTGCCCGCTTACCTAGTGGGCATTCTATAAAATACCTAGGCATTATATACAATGCCTAGTCTAAGTGTTTAAATTTATAATAATATTACTCCATTTCACACTTTGCCTAAAAGCATTAAGCAATGTATAGATTGCCTAGCCATTCTACAAAATGCCTGAATTTCATACTTTGCCGGTAACATTAACATTCGTCGTACGGCTGCCGTGACAACATTGATGCTGACGAAGCTAGCGCGCAGCGAAGGAGACGGATAAGCATGACATCGACTGCTGATGCTGCGACTGAGGGAATCTGATTCAGACCTCACTATCCAGTCCACTTCCCTCACATCTTACAACTTGGGGGATAATATGCAGATTGTTCTTAGAAACTTCATCTCTTGAAGATAAAAAGTTGTCTGAACGTCCCCTTGAGAGCAACCGCCCCGGGCGGCTGATGCCCTCTCCCTCCCCACTCACTCATTCCCACTTTCCTGACGTTATATTCTTTTATCAGCGACTTTGTGTTTAAAGTCTGTTTCAAAGACACCTTTGAGAGTCGTAAGAGGTGTACACTATTTATCTTTGAAGTGTAATGTGCTTTATGCTTGCAAATAAATTGTTCGTTTAAGCGACAAATGAATTAAATCAATGCTAAATACTAATAAGCATCTTCCATGGTTGTGGTTGGCTTATTTATTTTCCAAGACCTATGACATAAAATTTATAAAAAGTATGTTTTTTTTTATAGCCGAATTAAATAATACTGTCAAAGAATACTTAGATTACTCGGTTGCAGCTTCGCTTGCACACACTGCAATCAGTGCTGGCCTTAGCGAGTGCGAGGCCTGGAGCAAGAAGATGTTTGTGAACCCCCCCCCCCCCCCCCCTAAACGCCAATCCTAATCAATGCATTTACAATTTTTAGACACATATGTAACATGTAATTTAACATGTAAATTACGTATAAAGGCGGTCCAGTAATGGAAAACATTGTAGTTATTGATACTTTTCCTATAAGGCCAATGCACAGATTCACAAAGAGCTCTATGCAATGTTTCGAGCCAAACAATTATGGAGTTTCTAAATTCCAAGAGTAAACACCGTTATATTGTCTGCTTCAGTGCTCAGTGCATCCGTGATTTAGTTAGGAGAAAACAAAATTCCACACTCTTTAGATCGCAAATCTAATCTCTATTTCTTTGACAAATCTGTCCATTTAGTAATTGTTGAACCCTATTGAATTGAGGCACTTAGTAACTGAAAACTATTGACAAATTTAAGTAGGAGGGTAGGTAATTTCACGGTCGTAGGTTGAGAATTTTAGGTCGTCCCCTCTCCCCACAATTGGGTGCAGGCCCGGTGACAGGATTTTCGGGCCCATGTGCAATAGAGAAGTCCGAGGCCTTGACGACCTTTGTCGTGCGACGCCTACGCTACTACTTCTCCTCGGTACTAAGTCAGGACTGAATTAACTTTGAATACTTCATGTGTTCACACATTATTTTCTATAGGCCTCGAACAAACCGTACACATAACTTAAAAGGTGAATAAAATAAAATAAAATAACTCATATTCAGGGTAACGTCCTCCGTGAGGTACCTGTCTTATTAGGAATGAATGAATAAATGATGAATGAATGAATGAATGAATAAATGAATGAATAAATGAATAAATGAATGAATGAAGATCGTATTTGGCTTAACATTTTGCCGCCTAAATTGTAGCTTTAATATTACATGTAACCATTCTCATATTTTAATAATGAGATGTTTTATTGTAATTTTATTTTTTGTTGACGCTATTTTGATCAAAGTGAAACTTCTGTCGCGCGAGGCTCTGGGCGGACGCCCCTCAGGGCGGCACTGACTGCAATCTGTGGTTTACCTGCACTTCAAAGCAGTCAGTTGTAAACGAAGTGAACTGAGCGTAGTCAAATGTTGATGGATAGCGCCATTGTTCCAAAACCTCAGCCTTTTAGTTTACTTAAGTGATGTATTTTTTAATTATGAGTCGCGTTGACAATCTACAGAGAAATACCTTAAAATTGACACTTTTATTATTAAAATCCGCCCAGACGTAATCGAGTTATGACTTTCGGAAGAAAACCCCTCGCATAATTGTTAATACACGGTGTCTCACCTACGGTGTCTCAAACGGATTCCTCCGGACAAACTGGTAGTCCTACATAGATGAAACAAAATCATTCCCCACTAAATTGACCCCAAGGAACAACGTAAAACTATTTTTTTACTCTATAAAATACAGTGTTCCAAAAACCAGGGGTCACAGGTTGGAATCTCAGAATTTTTTAAATATAAACTTATATCATGCTATACATTAATTTAAAGCTCTAAAAAAGACGAGCAATTAATAATTCACTTGATTAATTTTAAAATAGCGGCTTAAAAAAAATTAACGTTTAGGGAATATCCTGCATCGCGAGAACCACTAACATTTTTTGGTTATTAAAATTAATAATCCTTGTAAACTCAGCTTTAATTTGCTATATGACATGCCAGTACTTAAGAAATTAAAGTTTTTGTCAGTACTTTAATTTTTTTATGTTGGTAGCCCTGAAAATAAAAAAAAACATTGATGGCAATATACGACAAATAGGGTATCAATTCAAAGGTCTTGCTAAAACAAAAACACTTTTCAATTTATATATACCTCCTATCTTTGGTGGTTTTGTAGTTATAAACAAAATATTCCATTTCCCATGTAGAGCCCATCTTAAATGTGGAGTACCCAAGTTTAACAAATACAAGATTCAATGCCTTGAGGACAGCACATTAGGCTTTATATGGGAATATGGAGTTTTTTATAGCTGCCAAACCACTTAGGTAGGTATGAATTGAAAAGAACTTTTTGCAAGAACTTTGAAAACATATTCCAATCGTCATACGTTGCTTTAATTTTATTTTTATTTTCAGGGCTAACAACATTTTAAATCAATTGAAAGTACAGTAAAACGTATTTTCCTAAATCTTGGCATGTCATATATCAAATTAAAGCTGAGTTTTTCAAGGATTAATAATTTTTAAACAGAACCAAAAAGATTTCAGTGGTTCTCGAGATGCAGGGTATTCCTACAATATTTCTCACAAAAGGCCGCCATTTAGAAATTATTTACGATAAGTGAATTCTGTTTAAGTGAAATTGTTCGTGTTGTTTAGAGCTTTAAATTGGTGTATAGCATGACATATGTTTATGATTGAAAATTCTGAGATTCGATCCTTTGACCCCTGGTTAAAAATTATTTTTACGTGTTCCTTGGGGTTAGTTTAGTGGTTAATGGTTTTGTTATATCTATGTAGAACTACTAGTTTGTCCGTCATCCGTTTGAGACACTTTAGGTGAGGCACCCTGTATATCTTCGTTTGATTTATGTGATAGGTGTCTTACGAAACAATATCGATATAAAAAATGTTACGTGGTAACAATATAAAGTAATATGATCAAAACGGCCTCTATTATCGACTCTCTGTTGGAATCGTTATTAAACTTCATTTAATAATCCCGTGAATTTTATGCTTCACTTTGAAACGCAAACAAAAGTGAGAAACGAAAATAGCCAAATACCGCAAAGCCTGGGAGGGAATCACAATCCATATACTTTTCATGAGCCATTAAAGCGCCAGTATTTGGCCATATAACCTGAATGAATGATTGCTGCATAAATTACAAGGTCGTGAATAGCGGCGATACAATGATTATGAAAATTTATGACGTTTGTTAGCGAGGTATTGGCAGCAAACAGTCTGATCGCAGGTTAATCATATATTCGGCAAATAGTAACGAGCGGTACCGTAACGCTTGATAGTTTACATTGCGATGTTATTGCATGTAAACCATCATCCCTGTCGGCCCACGCCCACACTGCGTATTTGTGCATTATTTAAAATAAATTATTAATCATATATAGGGTGTTAGGAAATTGAGGTGAAATTTTTTAGTATATGCTAGTAGAGGTAAAATAAGAAAATAAGTTCAAG